>JAXQQM020085636.1:0-294182 GCA_034641835.2 Pinus albicaulis
TTACCAATAGAATTAAATGTATCTGCAGACATTTTTTATGGCACAATCAAGGAAAGGACACTACATTTGCTAGGATTGCTTGGGACTGCCTCAACATACCCAAGCAATGGGGTGGCTGGGGGATCAAAGATCTCCATCTATTTTCAAAATCTATTGCTGCCAAAATGTGTTGGCACTTAATTACTGGACAAAGCCTATGGAGGGAGGTAATTGTTGCTAAATATATTGCGCCCAGGAATCCTCTTGAGTGGATTAGAGATAGGATAGGGCCGTCCACTGGTGCTTCCATAATCTGGAAGGCGATCACTAAAGCGGCACATATCATCCAGAAAATATTATCATGGCAAATCGGATCTAGAGAATCTGTTCGGATTGGTACTGATTCTTGGTCAGGTAGTGGGGAATTTTATAAATTACTTGCATTCATTCTTGAGCACCTGGCTCGCAGAGACATATTCTACCTTTCTCAGATTATGGACCCTGCTCATACCACTTGGCAGGGACAGGCCTGGCTACTGACGGATTATCTTGAGATCCCTCGGGATGGCACTCGGATGTGGCAGAACTTCATCTAGGCATTAAAAGCATATAATATCCGAATCACAGATCAGGATGACAAATTGATATGGGCTTACTCACCTGACCAGCAATATGCACCGAAACTTGGATACCTTGCACTCATTCAGCACAAGGAATCCCCACAAAAAGCTTGGTGGTGGCACAATATCTGGAAGCTGAAGGCCCCACATAAACATAGAAATTTATTCTGGTGTATACTTAACCAGTGCATTCCCACCATGGATTTTCTTCACAGACGTGCCTTTCATGGACCATCACGATGCTGCTACTGTCTCTCATATTGCGAGGATATTACTCACCTATTTCTACACTGCAATATTATCAGAGGCATCTGGGATCAAGTTACCGTTTGTTTGGGTTCTCCACATCCCTGGCAGGGTCTTTCTTTACTCGACACTTGGTCAAATTGGTGGCAGATGAATGAAAATTGCCCAAGGATGTGCAATCTCCCCTTGATATTGGCCTGGGAAATCTAGATTGGTCACAATAAACTGATATTCAATGGCCTACCAATCAATTGTGACAAAAGATTTTTTACTGGGAATAGCTCCAGGAAGCCATAGGTGCCTTGGTTAACGAGAGTAAGAGCGAAATATATAGCTGGAACATAGATCAGAATGAACTTACTGCAATCTCTGCTTTTCTTGGGTTTAAAGGTCAGGCAAACTGGGACAGGTTTAAATATCTTGGTCTTCCCATAACATCTGGAGTAAACAAGAGGTCGTTATGGAGCGATATAATCTCAAAAATTAAAACTAAAATTGCTGCGTGGGGAGGCAACTGGCTAACTAAGGGAGGTAAAGTAATCTTAATTAAAACGGTGCTGTCTGCTCTCCCAATCTTCCAGGCAGCTTTCCTCCTGGCTCCAAGGAAGGTGATGGAGCAGATCTCCAAACTGCTCAGAGATTTTCTTTGGCAGGGAGGGAAAGGCAATGAGAGAAAAATGCATCTGGTTAACTGGGATGTGGTTAAAAAGCCATTGTCTGAAGGCGGACTGCAAATAAGAGAACCCATGCTTGTCAATATTGCATTGGGAGGAAATATTTTGTGGAAGATGTTCAACGAACCCTCTCATCCAATCAGTGTTACCCTGCGCTCAAAGTACGGTCCCACTAGTGTGCTTTCCAACCTACAGACAGCTAGTGCACCCAATAGCACGCTGGTCTGGAAGTTATGTTGTAAAAGCAGCAATTTTTTCAAAAAATTAATCTACAGGATTCCAGGGAACGGCAAGCGTACGCATCTATGGAATGACAGTATAATGGGAAGTGAGCCACTTGCTTAGATGGAAGACATTGCAGACCTCAGGAATTGGCTGGAGCGCGCAGGTGTAAACAGACTGTATGATATCTCGACCTGGGATCAGCGTGGAGATTGGAACGGATGGGATCTCCACAGAGTGCCAGCACGGTTTTCCCATCAACAAGCACTGCTTGTCGATCTGTTGGATGATGTTGCACCTGTTTGCAGATCTAAAAAAGATAGCTGGGGATGGGGACAGTCTGGAGTCTATACCACCGCAGCTGGGTATAATGCTTTACAGGACATAAGGAATTGTAGTCAAACTAAGGAGTTTTGGAAGAATGTGTGGGAGCCGCTTTCCCTTCCAAAAGTAAACTTCTTCTTCTGGACCTTGGTCCATAACAAGCAGCTTACGGGGGATAATCTGGAAAAAAGGAAAATAGTTGGGCCTCACAGATGTGTGTTATGCTGTAACAATTCCGAAACAGCTCAACATCTTTTCATGGAGTGCAGATTTGCTAAAGAGGTTTGGGTTCTCACGCTTCAGGACTTGCAGATTCCAGCCCCCCTGCAGAACTCTGTAGCAGACCTCTTTGCCTCTTGGAGTCAACACTATCCCCATCGAATCCCTTCCAAATCTTTCTGGCGTAGAATCTGGATAGCGCTCCCAAAATATGTATGCTGGCAGATTTGGTTGGCCCGCAATCAGAAGATTTTTACAGAGCTGCTTTATACCCCTCTGCAAGTCGCTGTAAAAGCTAAATCCTTTCTCCTGGAAGCAGCTCAAATTCAGTATTTTAAAGAAGATCATTTGCTACTGCCCGATGAAAAGCGCTGGCTTGGTATGCTTGCGCCCCATCCTCGCAAGTACCTACAACCCCCGCAAGGTGACAATCCTGAATGGCGCATAAGAGACGAGGATGTTATTTTTCAAAATTGGTGGAGGTCCCAAAACATTTCCACTATCTTTTTCGACGGGCCGTCCAAGGGGAATCCGGGTGCTGCTGGTGCGGGTGGAGTTATTTACTCTCCTGGTGGGTATTCCAAAGATTGGTTCTGCTGGGGACTTGGCAAGAAATCCAACAATCATGCAGAGATCCTAGGGCTCCTAAAAGCTTGTCTTATGGCAAGAGATAAGGGAATAAAAGTGCTCCAAGTCTTCGGTGATTCAGAATTGATAATAAAACATATATACATGGAAACGCCGTTCAGCAATGCCAGCCTCAACAAAATTCTGGACAGATTGAAGAGAGTCCTCCATGACTTTGACAAGTGTAAACTTCATCACATTCTGAGAACGTCAAATAATGAAGCAGATGAGATGGCAAACAAAGGCAGCTCGCTTATGAAAGGGCAGATCATTGTAAACAACATAAGCTCCGTACAAATGCCTTGAATGTCCTTATTGACAGTTAGATGCAGTAGATAGATCTCTGCTTTGTAAATGGGGCTGCCTCGGCAAAGACCCATAACTTTTCTTACTTAATAAAAACATAACCGTTACAGTTAAAAAAAAAAAGATGGCCCAATCTCCTATGCCATAATTCGCCCTCATCCTGACTCACCACTTCTTCTGCTTTGCCCACCATTGCAGCGCAGGCATCTACCTCCAGCTTGTATAGATTCTTAAATAGAATCCCTATCCTCTTGGTTTGACCCGTTTTTTTATGTTGAAGGAAGGCTTTTCCATCACTGAAAACAACATCATAACCTTTGTCTTCCAACATTGCGATCGAGACCAAGTTCTTCTTCAAACCTGGAACATGCATAACATATTTCAACAAGAATGGATTACTAGACTCCCTCTCAACGGTAATGGTCCCAACACCGGTCACACTGTATTGACCATCGTCGCCCATCTCTATATGCATTTGAAGGTCCTTCTCCTCCAAGTCACTAAACAACTCCTTCTCTCCCGTCATATGGAAAGACGCACCATTATCAAGATACCACACCAATCCCATATAGCCTGAAACCAAGTATGCGATCAAAGAGAAATCAAGTTCAAATTGAGAGGCTAAGGCCTCTCCAGCTACAGCTCCAACAACCTTCTTGTTCTTCTTCTTCAGTGGGCAGTTAGTGGCGAAATGCCCATGTTCGTGACAATGAAAACACTTCACCTTGGACAAATCCTGCTTCTTGCCTTTAGCATCGGATTTTGAAGGAAATTTCTTCCCCTTCCCTTTCCTTGCTTTGGCAGCCAAAGTGCAATTCTCTTCATCTTCATTCTTCGATGAAGAGCCATCCCTGGTACCTTGCCTTATATCCTCCTGCACGAGATCCGACCAAAGTCTCTCCCATCCTGACGGTTTCTCCCGTCCATTGACAGAGTCTTCGTAGCTATGCCAACTCTTCGGAAGCCCAAGGAGAGCCAAGCTCACCATGTCTTCATCATCAGCAGTAATCCCCACACTTCCTAGTTCATCCCTATAGTGGACAAACTTCGTGAGATATTTTGGAAAACCGTCACCCTTCTCCATTTTTATTTTTATGAGCTTATCTTTCAGCGCTAACTTCCTCTGATCGCTGCTGCTTTGGAAAAAATCTGTCAAAGCCTTGCACATTAAGAATGGAGTGGTTTTCCCATGAAGGCTGGACACAATATGGTCCTTCACACCTTCCAACAGAATTCTTCTTGTCTTTGCTAATGCAACATCACTAGATCCCGGCTTAGGAACATCGCTATCGATGAACTCCGTCAATCCATTATCCTCTAGCACTGCCTCCATCCTATCCTTCCAGGCTATGTAATTCGAGCTCCCATCAAGGGTATACTCCAATCGCAACCCATTGAAAGACATTTCAATGTATACTCAACTATCGCACCAAGATCTTCCTGTAGCAAATTCGAATTGTCCACCAGCACAAACTCCGCAATTCTTCACAATTGCAATCTTTAAGAATTAACACTGCTCTGATACCATGTAGAAATTATATATAAGATGCATGTATATATACAGATTCTCCTGATCTAACAATATTTATCTTCTTGCTAAATACAAAATCCTTCCACTGTTAATCTTTTGCGGAAATTAAAATCAATTGCAAACATATGAAGCAATAAAAAAAATCGCACATAACACAATTGTTTAACGGGAAATCCTGAAGCTGAAAACCCTAACTATCATATATTATGTATCATGGAGATCATGTAACAATATCTTATAAAGCTTAGTACATCAAGCTCTCAGTACAATCAATCATCACACACTAATCAGAAGAAATCTGCAAATCCATGCACTGATTTCTTGCCACCTGCTAGCCTGCCTCCACTGCACAATCCCTGCTGAAGAAGACCCCTGAATGAATTCGAATCTACCTTGCTTGCACTGTGAAATCCTCATTGGCAACTCCACTGTGTGTGTGGTGCAATCAATGCATCACTATAGTCACAACAGATAGTCCATCTTTCCCTTTCACCTATCTCTCCACTGGGTCTCCACTGGAACTAACATGCACTGTAGTTAACTGTTGTATTTGTTCAGTTGATTAATGAGTTATTATTTGTGAATTAATTAACTAATTAATTCACTCCACTCTCACTAGTGTATCATACAGTTAGACTAGATACAACTAGCTCAACTGAGTTCAAATCCATTAATTGAGTTAAACTAAATAACATCTCCATGAACTACTCTTCCAACTTTGTCATAACTTTGCCACTTCAGTTCTAACTGAGTCCTCCATGCATGAAGCATTAGTAAACCCTAATAATTGTGTAATTATTGTTAGAAAATTAAATACTACATAGCAATGAAACACATAAAATATGCGGAAAATACAAGGACACAAAACACATAAAACCAGAGAGACACAGATATACGTGGTTCACCCAGTTTGGGCTACGTCCACCCTGAACAGCCAGTCCTTCCTTTCTATTATCCAACAAAATGAGGATACAAAACCTACAACAGATCCGCTGTAATATCCTTTGTTCTCTCACAGTCTCCCTATCTGTTGCCCGCTCAGAGAATACACATACAATATGCAGCCGCAATACAATACCCTCATAAAAGCGAGGGGTTGCCTTCTAGGGCAAAAAAACCTAACTAAACATAACTTCTACCATCAGATCGTCTGCCTAATGAACGACCTAGATTGACTATAAATTACTATACTTTTACAAGGCAATTTTACATCTATTTTTGGCTTCAGGGGCGCTGCCCCCGAAACCCCCGCCGAGGGACCGCTGGCCCCCGAACCCCGCGGGGGGGGACAAGTCCCCCCCGCACCCCCCCCGCGTGCAAGGGTGTACAATTTTCCTGGGGTATACATCTAGCTAAAAACAAGGATCTCTAAATCAGGAAGAAAATCAGGCTCCACACCCAACAATTCCTTCAGCCCATTGATTTGCCAAAGCTGTGAACTGAAATTAAGTGCTCCAAGAGAATAAGTTGTTGTTTATTGTCGGGTTATTATTAAGAGCTAATAATAATCAACACTTCTATTTGTAGATCGACGATCTATAAATAGACTTCGTCCAATATTCTAAAAATATAATTTAATCTATTTTTCCAACTTGACCAACCATCCATAAATAGCATCCTGCAACTTCTGAAATATGATCACCATGTCTAAAAATAGACATAGTCTATAAATAGACTTGCGCCAAAAATAACCTGCGGGCCCACTTAGTGAAGGCGACTCATTTTCACTAAGCTCATCATCTTGTTGAATCTCAACATGGAAAAGTGTTGCCTTTATAAGTTTGGATTGATCTTTCAATCTTGGTCATAATTAGTCTTGGATTTATAGAACGACTTGCTTCATAATATCTCCCTAGGACTCATCCTAGATAACTTCACTAAGTGTCAATAAATTCAAACCATCATTTCCTTTTTGGATCACAAATAAAGAGCTCACTCTAGATCTTCAGACTTTGGATACAAACTTCAACAATAGCTATATAATTTGGACAAATAGTATTACATTGCTTCACAAATTTTAGATAATAAACTTCAACCTTATATTCATATTTAGTATGGAGTATGTGAGAGTACTTGTTATAGAAGTTGTTATATGAATGTCTTCAATAATGTGTATGAGTGTTGATGGCCTTCTTTCTTTTCTTTGATAGAGAGGGATATGACTATTGCAAAAGTATCATTGTTGCTAGTGAATGTTGAGAAGAAGATAGTTGTTGTAGGAGATCCTTCAAATATGCCAACAAAATGTGATCTACAATCTGCCTTCCCTTCACCTTAACACTGGTACCATGTTGAGAAATTAAAGATGTTGGTAGATGAGGCTTAATTTCTTTGTCATGATAATTACTTGTGAATGTTGTTGGCTTCTTATTAAATTTAAGTTCACTTCTTCATGAAGAAATTACCACAATCCAAAACATGAAGATCATAAGAGACAAATAACACAAAGATATAAGATCCAAGTCATGGAAAAAAAACCCACAAGGGCGAAACCCATGAAAATGATCTTCTTATAGAATCATATCAAGGTGAGATATCCAAGACCCAAGACCAAAAAAAAGACTGCCACACAGACCCAATTTATCCCTCCTTCAAAGCTTCTTCATCAAGTCAAATTCAATAGAGTCAACATTGGTCAAACATATGAAATATGGTCACCTCCTGAAATTTTAGCCCCGTAATTTCAACCCTCCTGAAATTTCAAGCCTGCAATTCCCCAAAAAAAATTGATACGTGTGAGAAGATATAGGGAAAAAAACTTCAAATTTCTCTTTCCTTTGACTTTACTCTCTCTCTCCTTTTACTTTCCTTGCAAATTTTCTTCTTGCTTGCACATAAATCATATTGGTTGGCAAAATGTGGAGCATGATTGCCAATAGATAGTTGCTCGACCATATGAAGAGACACAACTTATGGGTTGGTCGATTTGTCCATTTAAAGGGCCGACTTGGTCTTGTGGTGACAAAATTGACTCTTATGATTAAAAAAAAAATGTTTTACAAATAGTCCAAAATGGGACTTTGACTCATGAAAATTTCTCTTATTGACTGAATAAACCCTAGAAGCATGAAGAACATGGTTTGAATAGAAAATAATGATAATATTTAATTTTCTTATCTTTTATTTTACATGAAATAAATTTTGATACAAGTACAATTATGAAGATCAAACCTAATTACATTTTTCAACAATACTAACCAAGGGATGTCACACCAACCCACCTTACATTACAAAAACAACAATTTACTAACATGGGCATATTCCTTTAGCCCATGGTCCTCCACAATTGTCCTACTATCCCTTGCGGCCAACTCTTTAGCCTTATTGTAGCCCCGTTTCACCTTTATCTAACTCCTCTTAACCTTCAACAAATCTACCTTCCTTGTTGTAGCCTTCTGTCACCCATAATAATCCTGTGGATGCCTCCCTAAGATCGAAGAGATACTACAACTTTTGCAACCACAAAAACTTAGTCTCAGACCCTTCCTCTACCTAACTTTCTCCTTGTTTTCTTTCATTGCGCTATATTAGGCCCGCTACCACCTATAGCTCTACTTTGGCCTCCTTTCCTTGCTAAGAGTTCCTTCCTCTAGGCTTTGCAACCTATCTTCCTAAATTGGGCTCCTTTTGTTGCCCTTACACCACACACGAAGATGATCCTTTATGCTCCTTGTCCCTTGTATTTATACCTTTCCAAGAGGTGTGAAACCCAAGGGTCGTGTCCCTTGGCCTTACTAACTGACTTGATTTGAATTAACTCTTAAGCCGACAATAATTAAATTCAAATATTAAATGTTTTTCCTTGGGTACAAAACTCCAACAAACAAACCAGAAAGCCCCAAGGGCTTCTCCACTCAAAAATACCTTCTGAACTACCAAATTTCAACACTCCCTCTTAGTGAGGAAAGTATTTCCACCTACCTCTAAATTTGATCCACAACCACATCTTTTTGGAAGACCTGGATCTTTAAAGGCACACTGCTCTTAAAAGCCTTATACTTAAGATCATCCAATATGGTCATTTGAACGATGACTTTCCCTGTTCCTAGAAATCTCCAACTCCATGAATTTTCCTTGCATGGCCATGACTTCCTGAAATGTGCCATGAATTTTCCTCACATGGCCATGACTTCCTTGCATGTTCCATGACTTTTTTTGCATGATCACAACTTTCCTTGCATGGTCCATGAATTCCTTACGTGTATCATTAATTTTCCTTGCGTGCACTATGACTTCCTTGCATGGCCTACAACTTTCCTTGCATGCACCATGACTTCCTTGCATGGCCTGGAAGACTCCACTCTTTTGCTTGAACCTAAAGGTTAGACTTCCATTGGGCCATTGGCTCTCCTTCAGAGCCTACATAACCTTCCCTTGGCTCACTCTACTTTCCCTTTTGGAACGCGCTACAACTAAAATCTTGTCATTTCAAGGTAAGTCCCAAGATGTGATTAAACACTTGGCCTAATCCACTCTAGACCACCACAAATCAACTCTATGAGTGTTCTCATCCTCATGGATCAAACACCTAATATGCACATGGATTCAGATGTGCAACTCTGCAACCCAATGAAGATAATATCTCACGATCAACCTGCCATCAACAATATGCTACCTCGTTTATGTCAAAGCACTTTCTGGTAAGGCACCTAAGTTGTCATAACTTACTTTGACAAGTCAACGAAATTCCATCAATAGTATCAACAACACGCCACTCAACATATTGTTGTGCACCAAGTTATCCACCAAAACTCTCATTCTTCCACCCCAAACTGCAATAATCCACAACTCCTTGTCTAAACATTTTGCTCCATGTCTCACAATGAATACTTAGCCAACTCACTTAGAAAATTTTTTCATGTGTGTGTTTGTCATTACATATTTTCTATTTTATTAAGAATATATTTGCAACAATTAACCATACATCATTAAAACATACATTTGGTACTAATGCAATTTTGGCTTCAAGGGAATGCTTTTGTGACTAAAGGGTTGATCTGAATGGGAATATTAGTTTTTCTATGCTAAGATCCAATTCAGAATTCAAAGAAAGTGCTTGAGGATGATGAGGTTAATTGCAAGTTTAACATGAGTTTTTATGTCAATTTCATGAGCAAATTAACATAAATAAAACGTTGAACAACAACATAAAATAGACATGAACATCACCATAAATAGTCACACAACAACACATGATGAAGGATTTCACCCCGCCTGTGCTACGTCTCCTTGGTCCAGCTTCCAATGGCTTGGCCCTCTTCTATTATGCTCAAAAGTGTGATTACATGTGTTTACAATGCTCAAACAGCTCTGAAACATGTTCCATCAACTCCAGAATGCCCAAAAATGCTTGTGTAGCCTCTTTCTGCCTCGAATCTGGCCAAAAATTGAAGAAGTTATGACTTCCCCTAGTTGTTCCACTATTCGTTCCACATTTTCCCCAAAATCCTGCACCATCCTACAAATCCGCTTGAAATTTCGATAAATGAGCGCCAATTTCACTAAAAACCGGCGTGAAATTGTCGGAGCGCTTAAATGCGTAATGACACCTTAAGTAGGATTAATTAACCATAATTCATATGGTTTAATAAACAATTTTGTTTATTAATTTGCACAATTTTCGCTAATCATTGGCATTAAGTTTTAAGGTGGCTACATGGTGGCATCATTTGTTACGGTTATGGGCTTAACGGTTTACAAACCGGCAGTTTCGGCAACGTGTGTCACATGCGCCGTCGACATTTGATGTCACGGTTTATGTGTAATGGGGGGGGCATGGTCTTGCCCCCCCGCGGTGACTAGGGTTGGGGCTAGACCTTGACCCCCTCCCCCATGGCGGAATCAATATAATAATAAGAACTAATGTGATGGTGTATTGACAAAGGATTTGTGCTTGGAGTTTGGAGGTTGTTGTGGTGGATTCGACACACGGGTGTACGAAATCGCACGAGTTTAGAGAGTGTGGTTTACCCTCTAAACTATAGGTAACAGGCAGTATCTGGGGGGAGCTCAAAAGCATAAAACTTAAATGAAGTAATACACTAAAGTATGCTTATTTAAAAAACTAAAACTAAAAACACAAAAGAAGCTACATAGAGAGTTCCAAAAAGTAACAAGGTAAACAATGGCTCTATGGCCTCTTCTTATTGAATGCTTGGAATGAAAACAAATCTTACCCACTTGCCAAAGGGCCCCTAGGCAATGGCTCTAGGTCTCGATGCAAGGATGTTTGTCCTTTAAGTTCTGCCTTCTGACATAGTCTAACTCTCTCTCTCTGCTGTAGTGGACTAAGATGTTGGGTGGCCAACCATCGAGTCCTCTCTTGCTCTAGCTCCTTGGGTCACACACGATGTTGGTGTTGATTGGGCAACTTTGGCCAACATAACCTTGTGATCACCATTTGTTCATCTCTTGGTGGGTTTATATAGGTGAGCTTCAAATCCTCCTTCCCTCCCTTGGTACATGATGGATGGTGACCCAAGGGAGGGGTATGATTCCATTGTGTGCTCAAATATGCTTTTGTGTGATCACACAATTCCTAAGGAGGTGCTGGTGTTGTCCTCATGCGGCTTTCACATAAGAAGAAACTGTCCTTTTCTTGCTTGTGGTCCCGGAAAGTGATTTTTTTTCTACTTCCAGGAATGTATGCTTATCGGGCTCCAGTGTGCGCAGAAGGCGCTCTTTTCGAAGTAAAAAGCGCGATTTGAGCATTTATGACTAGTTCAAATTTGATTTTCTCGAAACCTTAGAGATTTTAAAAACTTCTTGATTCCATAATGTATCCCTGTCCTGTAAATCCTTAGGCTCGACATTAATTGATGTCGTCTTCTGCTATACGATTTTCCAGTGTTAATAGTTGCCCCCTAATGTGTGAGGTCTAGGAAGAACTGTATAGCCGAAATACATTATAATTTCTTTTCTGTATCATACACACACAGAGAGAGAGAGAGAGAGAGAGAGAGAGAGAGAGAGAGAGAGAGAGAGAGAGAGAGAGAGAGAGGCCTGTGTGTAGAATAGACAACACCTTGCACCGTTTCCAAGATAATCATGGCCTAAGGGACCCCTTGCAAGCAGACAAAATATACAACATATTTGAAAATTTTCAATGAGGCAGGCATGTCCCATGCTTGTGATGCTATGGCTAGTTAAAAAAAATTGACAGATACATGTGTTGTCTGTGCCACTACTGTGGTAGTGATGTTGGTGGTTGTTGACGACGATTGCTGACGCCCTAAAGGGCGTTTTTGCTTTGACGATAGGTGGAATGTGGTACCCATATGCGTAATCTTGGTATGGCATATCACTGTACAATGTATGCATATGTACAGGTTGGGACCTTCCCGTGTAAGCATTGTTGTTAGAGATGCTTATAAAGGCACGGGTCTTCGATAGATCTTGATCAAAGTGCAATGGTTGTAAGGTACGATACCATCGTGACATGAAAGCTTTTGTTGTATTCGAATGTCAAGAGGATCGATGACATCTATGGACAATGATGTCTCCCATAGTGCCACCTGAGGATACCCCTTTGCATGGGGAGGGGTCATCCAAGGTACTGCTTCCTTCTTGGAAAAGAGGTCTTGATGTCGACAAAAAGGAAGCCTTAACCGAACCATAATGGGTTTAACATAGGCATGTTGGTGAGCAGTAGCTGAAAACGGATAATGGGGATTCAGTGGCCTGAGGTCGAAGTATATTTGAGCAGCTTGGCGGCAGTCATAAGTATTTCTGAAGGGAAAAGTCCTTGGAGTCGGTAGGACTTCCAGGGCGGGTATGAACCGGCTATGATTGTCATAATGGTGCGTGCATGGGGGGTATGAAATACTTCGACCAAGGGAGATGGGGGACTGTTGCCATGGGAGAAAAAATGCAATATGAGGGCGAAGAGGTGAAGGGCATTGTTTGTGACCTTTGTACACTTACCGAAAGAATAAAATAATGGGGTTTGGTTTGTACAAAACACAGAGACATGTACCCCAAAACATGGAAGAAGGTCGCTCACTTGATGGTGTGAGGACAATGTTTTGCTAGGGTTAGGGGTCCCATTGGTTGGTCTCATGTGAGGGGTTGTTGAAGCAGAAGATGTCACAAATGGGTTAATGTTGATGGAGGTATGGTGGGCCAAATGCAGTGCACGGAGGTGCGCTTTCATTCTGCTTGTACAACCAGGTCGTCCGGGAAGGGGGTTAGTGTAAATGGTGAACTTGACCTTATGCATGGTATATGGATGGGCATGAGGTGCTTCCCGGACTAAAAATGGTATGGCCATGACATCACTTGTGGGGTGATGTATGGTCTACTTGAGATGACGATAGCCATGGAGGGGAGGCTCTACCGATCATCGAGGAAGTTTATCATATACAGGGTGAGGTGATGATAAACGTGGTCGGATATGAGGACCCTATGGTTTATTTCTGATAGAGAAATGATGTCAGGATATGCAAAGTTTTCTGGAACTCTATCATGCTGAGGGTAGAATGATACCTGCCCTGGAACTTTCGGTGGTTGGTGTTGTGAATGGTTTGCGGGTTCTTCCTGCAAAAAACAACTACCTCAAGTGACAACATCTTCTTTTCATTCAATATTATTGAAAAAACATGAATCTTGAAAGGAACATGGGAGGATGCATACCTGCCGGCGCTTTGAAAAAATATTTCTTCGGAAAGAGAATGTGGGGCATCGCTCTCATTCATGATGGTATACTGATGATGGTGCAACTTACGATTTGCAGAATGGACCTTCTGATCTCCTGTTATGGGCCTCCAAAGTTCTTGAAAAGGGAGATAAATAAGGGATTATGGATTTGTACTTGCTGAGTTTTGGGAGATCAGAGGTGATAGCAGAGCCTTTCTTGCCATTGCGGTCAGCCTATGTACCAGGGATTAGCGATATTATGTCTAGGTAACTCTCATGAGATCCTGCATTTTGATTTTTCCAGTTTGGTGACACCGGGGGCCGCACAAATTAGGTTTGTACGGCCTCAAAGGGGCTTTTTGCCCTACATTGCGTGGGCTATCTAGGAAAATAGGCACCTCCCTTGCGCGTATTTCTCAGGTACAACCATGCGAAGGCGCGCTATTCCTGCCTCTTTGCACGCAGGGGCACACCTGTCTGAGTGACAGGCGTGCAAGGGCAGTGTTTTTGAAAAAAACTTGGGTTTTTTGCTGTCCTTTATGATTTTTTCTCCTTTGTACTTATGGGTACATGTTGCTTGGCAGGTTGATGTGGAGAGAACGAGATTGGCCCGAGATCCGAACCGCTTTGGCTGCTGATGCTGGGGCACGCCATCAGTTGGCCGCATGGGGCCTCTTGAAATTTGCTGAAAACGAGTTCCTTCGGTCACAGGACCATTTGTTACGTTATATCATACAGCATTGGCGCAGGAGGCGCAACATGTTTGTTCTGAGGGGGACGAACCCGATTATCCATCTGGAGATGGATATTTACTTTGTGACCGGATTACTACCTCAGGGGGAGGCGCTGAGGTATCCACTTCCTGTTGGACGAGTGAACATGGACAGGTTCCGGAGGAGGCATTGCGGTGGTGCGCCTCTTACTGATGGGTGCATCAATATTGCCTCAGCTACAGATGTGGTCAAGCGGTGTGCTCTGTCCATTATTGTGCGACTGGCGGGGTCGTTTGCGCCTCATCGGGCATCGGGCCCACATGTGGCGGTTTTACGCCATCTGAGGAACGGGCATTTCTTTGATTTTTCCTGTTTCTGCTTTGATGATATGGTGTCGTAATTGAACCAGGTCTAGCGTGGATCCAAATAATTTGCGTACGCGAGCATTTTGTGCAGCATTATGTACGAGAGAGTCGTGCTGCTGAGGCCCGTGGTGGCTGTGCCTATTGGGGGGCCAAGGGAGCCACGCATGAGGAGATGGGCTCCGGTGATGCCACGCAGCGGTGGTGGTGTGGTGGGTCGTTATTGGAACGACACAACGGAGGCCTGGTTTGAGGCCAATCCGCATATGTTTTTGCCATACCCTTACGCAGGGATGGACTTTCAGGGTGATCCAGATATTGGTCTCCCTTTTGGTTATGTTTGGGGTCCCGCAGGTATGTGTTATATTACTACATTTACTTGAGTTTTTTGTGTGCTTGAGTGTTTTTTTATTGACATTGACATTCTTTTGGTTAATCGTGTAGATGTTGGCGAGGTGGGATGCTCAGTGGCCCGATTGGTGGGTCACAACCCTCCACCACGACCGCTTGGTGGTCAGAGTGGTGGTGTTGTAGGTGGACTAGTCGAGGGTGTCGGTAGACCCTGCGGGGATGGTGCTGGTCCTTCTAGTGAGGGTAGCAGCATGGGTGCAGCTGAGATAGTGGCTAAGAGAGCTTGTGCAGATGCAGCTGAGGCGCGCATCGCAACACTTACAGCTCAGGTAGAGGCTCTAGAGGACTTTCGGGGTCGAGTGGACCATTTGACCCACGGGATGCCTGCTCGAGGTCTTATGGATGACTTCGAGGAGGTATGGCTAGAGACAATGATGGCCCGTGAGAGGGATTACTGACCTACTCTACGACGGGTAGCTATCGCAGTGGCGACAGCAACTCCGGTGGTGGCGCCAGGAGAAGTGGTGGGCCCATGTGCTCCTCTTGAGGGGGCACCCCCCTAGAGTAGATTTGTACACAAGGAAAACACCCATTATGAGGATGTTTCCCTTATTTTTAATGAGCTCTGTATTTTTGGGCTTGTTAATGGGCCAGTGATATTATTTTTTTACTATGATACACATATTTTTTGATATATATATGAGAGATCTTTTTTTGCGGCTCTACATGGTGTGGTGTCTATTTCGGTTTATGCATTTTGTGTTATGCTGATGGATATACATGTTTTTGGCTTTTTATGTATGGTGGTTTTCTCGTGATGCATTCCAGTCTAGGATATTGTTAGCTATGCGATCAACTAGTTGGTTTTGATTCCTTGATACATGTGAGAATGTAATATAGTCAAATTGTTTGCTTAATCTTCTGACACATAAATATTTTCTAAATAGGTTTGCATCTCTAGTTTCAAATGTTTGGTTTAACTGCGAGACTACTAACTGGGAATCTAGGTAGACATGCATATAGCGGATGCCCTGGTGGAGCGCCTTGCACATAAGTCCGATAACGGCATCATATTCTGCCTGATTGTTGGTTGCTGATCCGATGCACACGCTGTTTGAACATAGTGGCGATTGGTGAGGGTAGTAGATGACCCAGGCGGCTGCAGCTAAGTTTTGAGACCATCGCAATGCTCCATCAGCAAATCCGAAATAAGGTTCAAGTTGGTGATCCATGGTGATATTTTGAGCGCGTTTAGGTTTTTGGGTCAAAAATATTTTGGTATTGGGATTTTTGTGTACTCTAACTCTAGGGGATAAGGGCTACAGGGGCACTTATGGGTAGAATTTCTTGAGGTAAAGGCCATTGACGGTGTTAGTGAGGTAGGTCTCGTCCAGTTCTGTCAAGATGTATGCCCCCAACCAGAGGCAATGTTTGATGATATAGGGCCCTTTCCACAGGGTTTCGAACTTTCCTGGCCCTAAGGCTTCTTTTGCGACATCATAGCGAAGGACTAGCTCTCCTTCAGTAAATGAGCGAGGGGTGATGTGGCGGTCGAATGATGATTTTACCCTTTTCTTATGGGCCTGATTGTGTTGTAGCGATTCTCACCTGTTTTCGTCAACTAGCTCTAGTTGTACTAGGCGTTGTTCTAGAGGCTGGGTGTCATCAAGGAGTTCGATGGCTGTATGCCAGTTTGGGATATCGCGGAAATCGATGCAAGGGAATAAGGTGCCTTGGTTTTTTGTGACAGGAAGAAAGCCGAATTTCTGTCACGGGGAGTTTGTTGAAATCCTACTTTGGGTGTGCAATGACACAAGTCGTATGTGATGAGTTGTGTCACTGGCATGCGGCGGGGGAAGGATCTCCGCAATGGAGTCTTGAGTGAGTTGATAGTTGGCATTCCCGCTAGGATAGTCAATTCCCAGTAGATGGAAGTTGATTTTATCACAGAGATGTCTGAACGTTTGTAGCAACAGACATCCCTCTGGCGCGTGATTATGACTGGTGCAAATGGTGCAAGGTATCACAGCACTGACAGAGTAGATAGTGTGATAATCTACACTACTCGATGTTCCAGATGTGGACGCTTGGAAAGGGTATGTTGCGGACCAAGTCGTCTTTTGTTTCCATTTTTGCATCGTGGGTTGAAACTTTCCTCCCTTTTTGGTGGGTGGTTGACTTAATGTTGCTCTAGTTGCTCTCAGCTTGGGGAGATGCGTGCACTTAAATGTATGATGAAAGTGTGAGAAAATTAGGCAGTAAGTGTGTGTGATCTTCTCTTGATTAGAGAGAAGCTTTTGGGGTATGCTGACAGGAAAATTTGTCTGACCAACAGGAGGGGATCTCCTCAGTAAAAATTCCCGACTAGAGTCTAAACCGTTTGGAATAGGGATCCCGTCTGGGGTGTGCGTCCGGCTTCTGCTTAACTCTCTTTTCCTTTGGTTTCGATAGGATTTCAACGGACCTGTGGACACACGCTTATTCGAATGATACAAGATGCATGATTGATGAGTTAAATGAATATATAACACTATGCGTAGCAAGCTGAATAATGAAGCATGGGGCCAAAGGAAATGCTGTCAACATCATATCATTAGGCTCATGCTTGTACGTTGTTCTAACCACAGAAGAAACAATTCTTTATGGCAGAACACCCTTCACTTCCTTAAATGGTTTTGGTGAAAATATAAAAGTCATTAAACAAAGTTATTAACATTCATTGAGAAAGCGAAATAAACTTATCACCATTAACACATATTTAGAAAACTATAATGCATTAATGACATAATTGGAAACATAGTTTCATTAATCAAAAGATATTAGAAACTGAAAACAAAATACTCATAGTGTTTACACATCAAACCACATCAGATCCAAAAGTAATTTAACACGTATCTGTATTCATATTTAAAAGTGTGTAGTCCTTCTATACAATGCTCTCTAACTCTTTGAGTCCCAAAAAAAAGATCCTTACAATCTTCTCGAAGGAAGTTTTATAGACCAAAATTTTCCCTTTGGGCTACCAGACACTTCGCTTTCCTGACTGTTGGGTTGGGTTGTGACCTGAATGGAGGATGCGACTTACGACTCAATTAGATAGTGCGACCTGCGACCCAGTTGCAAAGTGCGACCTGTGACATATTGCCATTTGATCATGAGAATGTGCGCGTGATCATAAGGTCAGGGGCATCAACTTGTTGCTTTCTGAGAAAGTTCTGCCATGCACGATAATCTACAGCTACTGGGGAAATCAAGGGAACTTCTTCCCTTAACTGATGTAGGCACTCCAAGGAATTTGGAATGAGAGTCTCTCTTTTGAGCGTGACTTGGTTGGCTGAAGAGGCCAATTTAGTGTAGATACAAATTGGTGTAACAATGAATTCACCCAAGTTCTCCTACGATGCTGCAAGATCAGGAGTGGCAACAGCCTGTCTGATAGGTTGCAGAAATGTTTGAATCTCCTGATCCACCTGTCCCCATGTCTTTTCCTCGCTCAATGCACCCAGCGATGGAATGTGGTGTAGTGCATGCATTGAGTTGATGCCGCTGATCAAATGCTCGTATGCGGCCATTACCTTTTCTAGGTCCTTGGATAGCTTATCCTTGGACTGCAATTTAATCTGAATCTGGACCTTGGCATCCTGGGTGTGGATCAAGTCTTTCTTGGGCAAGTTCTCCGGAGCCTGTGGGTACCGACCTGTCCATTCTATCATTCTTTCCAAAGCGGCGCAGGCCTCCCTCAGTTGCTCACTCCTCTACTTAGTCTCTGCTTGGGCTCTAAGTAGGGGAACAACTGTTTGTTTTATAGTGAACATTTCCCCATAAACCCGCCTCATGGTGACCTCCAATACTTCCAACTCTCTTCGGACGATGAGCGGTACTTCGTTAACAGGAGAAATTTTGTCTTGAAGCTGTTGAATTTCCTCCTTTAACACTGTCTTTTCTTGCTCTGCCCTTGCCTCCCTTTGCTCCGATTCTTGTAACTTATTTTGTAGAGAGAGGATCTCTCTACTCATTCGGCTAACATTTTCCTCCGTGGCTGCGGAAAAAGCAGTGTCGGTCGATGCTATCATTACTAGGTTAGTCCTAGTATCGAGGACTATATCTTTCTCTGTTGCGGCTGTGATTGGGGCAGAAGGGTTTCGTGCTAGACATCTCCTTTTCTCCTGTTGGATCTTGAAGGAGAACTGCTCATATGTGAGCCTTGTAAGGTTAAATACTTATTCTTCTTGTCCTTCGTAAGAGCTTAGCTCAGAGAGTGTGAAACGTGTATTGACTACAGGCACTTTGATGGGTTGCAGCTCAGTTTGTGATTCTGTGACTGGAGGAGATGTCTCGATGTTCGTTGATCTTCAATCTTCCTCTTCTTTTCTTTTCCTTTCTTCCTCTTCTTTCTGAAGCCACTATGCTTCTTCCTTCTCCTGTTCTTCTTTCCACTTGCGCTCTGCTTCTGCTTTTTCCTGTTCTGATTTCTGCTTGTGCTCTGCTTCCGCCACTGCTTCCTGTTCTGCTTTCCGCTTGCGCTCTACTTCTGTCGCTGCTTCCTGTTCTTCTTTCTTCTTGTGTTTGGCCTCCACTTGATCTAATTCCCTTATGAGCTGTCATTTCGCCTCAGCCTCAGCCTCCTGCTCTTCCTTTCTTTTTCGGGCCTCTTCTGCCTGCTTCTTCTTTTGCTCTGCCTTTAGGTTCCTTTGACGCTTTTCTTCATCCTCTTTTGTCTTCTTTTCAGTTTCGCACTGAGCTTTGGCCTCTTTCTCTTTCTGTTGGGAAGTAGTGTTGTGACCTGTGCTGGTTCGAGGCTTCTTGGCCTGAAAAGAAGAAGCGCCTCCTAATTCGCGGATTCTTTCCTCCAACGTGTGATCATCTGGATCTTCCTGATCGGACCACGCCCCCGGGGCAAGTTCCCTATCCGCATTATACCAGTTTCTTTTCTCATCCTCATATGGGCATTTAGTATGTTGGTAGCTCCATTTGAACTTAGCCCACTTACAGTGATGAAGGACTATCCTCTCTGGGTCATATGTCTGGTGATCCTACGGCCCTAGGTGAAAACCTCTCATTTATTCTGCCTCTGCCTCTACCTCTTTGAAATCCTTGACCGTGTAGGCACCGATGGTGAGAGGCAATGTAGGCCATGACTTCTTCTTACCTTTAGTCAGGACCTTAGAGAAGCTGGAAGTCATATGAAAGCAAACCTACTGAAGGAGAATTTTATCCGTAACAAATCGGGGAATAGCATGGGGAGTATTGAATGAACCAAAGACTCGAATGAAGGTATATTCTGTGAGTGGGAACCAATGTGCCACCTTGACTAACGTCTCCATGGCTAACCAGGACATGCATGGAGTGTCTTGACCGAACAGTTTCTTGTAGAGTGCCGGGATGAAGAGTTGCGAGATTGGCTCTATGTCTTGCTTATACCCGGAGTCCCAAAATACCTTCGTCTCTATGTGAACTAGGCGCGCCTGCTCTGGATCCCAGTTGTGGGTCCATCCCTCAAAGTGGCACCAGGAACAAACAACATCCAACAAGTAGGAATCCATGTAGAATTCAGAGGAATATCCCTCCTCTGGCGCTAGTGCCGAGGATATGTTTGTCTGGAGAGATGCCATCAGCATGCTGGCCCAGTTGAAACGAGTGTCGTGCACAGTGACATAATTCATCAGGGATACCCATGTGCCGTGCACAGTGACATAATTCATCAGGGATACCCATGTGCCGTTGAAAGTGGTGGCATCGGGACGACCGTATATCCTGCAAAGCATAGCTTCCACCAGCTTATATACCTTCCTGAGACCCACCACTAGATATTCCTGATCCTTCTTGACTTTGAACTTTTTGGGCTCCTCCCACCACCCTCTCAGGGTATCTGTTATGGCGACTGCGTGGGTGGTGGCCCATTCTTCTATGAAGGTCTGCTCTCATTCTGGCAGTGCGTAGTAAAACTCAGCATCCGAGCCCTTGAGACTCGCAAATGCTTTACCTTCATAGTCCTGAATTACCCATTTTTTGGGGTCAACGTTTTGTATGATCCACTCAATGACCTCTGCGCATGGGAATATAGCAGGGTGGGCACCTGCATAGTGAAGCTTCAACCTTTTAACTTGTATGTATACTTGCCAGTCGGGGAGGTCTTCTGGGAATTATGGCCGAGTAAATTCCTGGTATACTTGATACCAACTCATGCTGTCCCCTTTAGCAAATGTACACGAGGTGTCCCTATAGATCGGGGGTAGGGACATTGGTATATCCATTTCTATGTCTTCTATTTATGGGCTCTTGTTTTTTCTGCGGGCCATCGGAGGTCCCATGTCGCTCGAGTCTGAAGAGACAGGGACACATTCTAAGTCTGCTTCAAATTCACCTGTCATGTTCATGAAAGAATCCCAGGATAAGAAAGATTCCATAATGATAAAAGCCTAGGCATAGTTTATTAACTTTTCCCAACTGAAAACACAGGAAGGTGCGAGTTAGCGAATTGCAACTGGGTCGCTCGGTCGCAAGGGTCGCGAGGTTTAAGCTTTCAGGAGGAAGCTACCTTGTGACCAGGTCACGAGGCTGTTGGGTCGCAAACGCTTGGGAGTTCGAGGAGAGTGCGATTTGAGACCGGGTCGCTGGGTCGCAAGGGTCACGAACAACAGTTTGGAGGGCGGCTGGGACCTGGCGACTCAGCAATCGGGGTCACAGGGTCGCACGAGTCGCAGAGGTCGAAAGTTGCACTAGGGATGGCCGGGTTTTTTTATCACGTGACGTGGTCTGTTGCATTATTGCAATAGATTTCATTTTAACTTTAAAGAATGCAAGGCTAAGTGGGCCATCAAAATAGAGGAGGGGAAGCAATTTCAGGAGAAAAACACATATCAAGGAGGCTGGATGAATTGTGGTTAATGGATTGTGCAAGGAGGGGGAGTGTTAGGGAAATTAGGGCATCTTAAGTCCTAAAGGATCAAGAGGAGGGATGATGGATGGCTTTAAAGGCTAAGGTAGATGTAACAGGGCGACAAAGTAAAAAAATGAAACAGTAGGAGGAAATGACAACTTACCCACGAAAATTGCGCTCCAGTCGGTATGTCAGAAGCATTTTTTTCTCTCCGTCACATGAATAGAATGCGACCTAGCGACCCTCCTATTTATAAAAGGGTCGCGCGTGCGAGCCATTAATGAGGTCTCTAAGTCACAATGTTCCGTGTTTTAAGGGAGGTGCGACCTAGCAACCTTGCGACCTCACAACCTAGGGGTAACGGGGTCGTGGGGTCGCGATCTTGAAAACTCCAAGAAATCTGCGACTTAGCGACTTAGTGACCCGAGAGGTCGCGGGGTCGCTAGGTCACAGATTTGGGGAAAAGAACCATTTTGCGACTCAGAGACTCTTAACTTTTACAGATTTTAAGTTAGCTTTTTCGATGCTCAGGGGGCTCCAAAATTTTTAGAGGGTGGATTTTTGGAGGTTGTTGTAGAGGCTACAACAAATGGCGATTCACTGGTCGGGCCCAGAACCTCTACTGATGATTTTCCTTGGTGGGGGGAGGGAGGGGCCTTAGCAGGCTATTCCTTTCACCTTTAGATTCCCACGATCTTGCCTTTCGCACCTTGGGAGGTTTCTTTGCCTACTTGCCTGTTTAGGTGGTGGTTGACCGAGTTCTCTTTTTTTTTTCGCTTTTGGTTTTCGGGCCAAAAGGGTTGAAGCACTTCAGAGATTTACAGGATCAAGTATAATTATTTCGTCCTCATTGTGTTGCTCCACTGCCTGCAAACCTCGCGGTCTTGGCGGAGTCACTGCCTAGGAGTCACGGACGTTGCTCCACTGCCAGCGAGCCTAGTCAGTACCCTGGCGGAGTTGTCGCATCGCCTCTCTGTGCAGGAAGCCTTTCTCAATCCTTTACCCTTTATTGGTGTGCTACTGAACTTATTTTAAAAGTGCCCAAGGCACTTATTTAGATGTGCTCATGGCACTTATTTGAGAGAGGAAATTTTGCCTGGGCGGGTGAGGGATCCCGACTTATTTTACTTGCAAGAGAGGTTGCTCCTAATCTGTATGAGGACTTTGGGTTTTCCCGGATATCCTTAGGTCACCCGAAATTAGCTCTTTTCCCTTTCAGTCTAGTTACCGCTTTAACCAACTTTTTTTTCACAGACACCCTTTCAAGCTTGCTAGGTGAGCTACCCACGCTTAGTAGCTCGGATTAGGTCATGTATTAGATTTGGGTGTCAATCACAGGAAATATCCTATGGTATTTTGTGTTTTTCAGGAGAGACTTATCATCAGCACAAATCGTGGTGCAGTATGCCAATTTGCGTGACTTCTACAATGCCTTGCACTTTATTGAATTTTTTTTTTTAGAAGGACGCCTACAAGAACGAAAACTAAAACAGAAAACAATAAAATATGGTACAGGGGTGGGATCGTCCTCCGAGGGTTATTAAGTGAAGTAATGCTTGAGGTCATGCCCGTTTACCGGGAGGGCCTCGATTCTTCCCTCTAAAGTTTGCAGTCTAAAAGTGTGGGTAGCTAGCTTCTCCTTAATCTGGAATGGACCTGTCCAAAGAGCTTGGAATTTGAAATGTTTCCCTTTCTCTTCGTGAGCTTTATCCCATTTAAGAACAAGGTCTCCTACTTCGAAAATTTTATTCCTGGCATATTTTTTATCAAACCATATCTTAATCCGACTTTAGTGGATGGCGAATTTTTCCTGGGTCTTTTGCCTCTCCTCCTCCAGTCTCAGTAATGTGTCGATTCAGGCCTGCAAGGTGTGGCATGGGGTGCCATGGCTTTCTTGGGACAATTGGAGGGCAGGGAGAGATAGGTGGGGAGGAAGGACGACTTATTTTCCATATACAAGAAAATACGGGGAGGTTCCGAGCGAGGATTTGGGTGTGGCTCGGTCAGCCCAAAGGGCGTTATGCCAGTTTCGCTGGTGGGAAAACAGAGTCTTTTTTATGATGCAGATAAGGTTTTTATTAGTCAACTCGGCTAACTCGTTTCCTTGGGGGTAATAATTTGTAGAGTTTAAGTACAATACCATTTTTCAAAGCAAAATCATACAACTTGAAAGACGAAAAATAAGTTGCATTGTCGAAAACAAGGGAATTTGGAATGCCAAACCTGGTTATGATAGAATGAGTGACAAACTCTATTACCTCTTGATCGTTGATTTGGCGTAATGGTATCGCTTCAACCCACCTGGTGAAATAGTCGGTGGCGATGAGGATATAGTGTTGCTTGGAGGAGTGCGGTAAGATTTCTCCAATCACGTCCAACCCCCACAGTTGAAAAGGTTCCTCTACTGCCACTGACTGTAATGGAGCGGTTGGCCGCGCTTCCCGATTGGCGAACTTCTGACATTGGGTACACTTCCGGACATATGCGTGAGCATCCTTGAAGAGGGTTGGCCAATAGTAGCCTGCGCGCATTATTTTGTGGGCATTGGTATCGCCTGCAAAATGTCCTCCAGTTGGTCCATCATGTAGTTCGGTCAAGACGCTTTGTGCTTCATCGTGTTCCAGGCAACGTAGCAGAATTCCATCATAATGTTTCTTGAAAATTTTTCCTTGTATTAATTGGTAGGATGCAGCCTTTAGCCTTATTGTGTGTTGCTGCCAAGCAGTCAGAACAGTGTCCATTACGCCGTGGGACAAATATTCCAAAATGTCAGAGTACCAAGAAAGGTTTCTCTGCTGAGGTGCATGGTCGCTCTGATACATGTCAATTTCATTTTCCTAACATTCTTCTTCAACCCCGTGTGAGCTTGCAGCCTCCGCGAACATTTGGTAGAGTCCTTGTCCTTTGATAGTATGTGCCAGTTTGAACTCCAGGTCATACTCTTGGAGACATGCCATCCAGTTTCCTCATCTCTCACCCAGCTCTTGCTGCACGAAAAGTGAACGAACAACTGGGTGGGGAATGAACACTGTGACATGGTTTTTCAAGATGTATGGCCAGAAATGCTTGACCGCTTTGTATACTGCGTAAGCCTGCTTGTCAATCTCGGGGTAATTCTTTTTAGTGCCTTGCAACCCAGTAATCATGAATGATATGGGTTGTTCATCATTGTTAGCATCTTTCTGCGTGAGGACAGCTGCAAGTGAAGAATCCGAGGCGAAGGTATACAAGATGAAACTTTTGCTGAAGTTTGGACTTTGGAGAGATGTTGCTTCTGCTATGGCCTGCTTGATTTTATTAAAAGCCTCCTTCTCAGGTGGATTCCATTTGAAAATCGCATTCTTCTTGATCATCCCCTGCAAAGGCCTGACTATTTGGGAAAAATATGATATGAATTTCCGTACAAAGTTGATTTTCCCCAGGAAATATTGCATGGCCCTCTTGCTACTAGGAGGTGGAATCTGGGCGATGACCTTCGCTTGCTCGGGATCTACAACAATACCATTCTTAGTTATGATGTGGCCCAGAAAATTCCCCTCTTACATGGCGAAAACACTTTTCTTTGGGTTGAGTGAGATCCCATACTTCCTGCATCTTTCGAAAATCTGCCTGAGGTGGCGTAAGTGATCACCCCGATGTTTCGAAAACATGGTGACGTCGTCCATATATACTACCACGCTTTGTCCTATTAGACCACGGAAAGCTATATCCATGGCCCGTTGGAAAGTTGCCCCAACATTTATCAATCCGAAGGGCATGCACCTGAAAGCGAAAGTCCCCCACTTAGTCCGGAACGTAGTTTTTAATCTGTCGGGTTCAGCTACTAGCACTTGGTTATACCCAGAAAACCCATCCAACAATGAGAACATTTCGGATCCGGATACGGCTTGCAATATCTGTTCCATAGGAGGCACCAGGTAGTTATCTTTGTTTGAGGCCCTGTTCAGACTTCGAAAATCCATGCACAAACGGATCTCACCAGATTTTTTCCGTACCGGGACTAGATTTGATACCCAAGTGGAGTGCCGAACTTTGAAGATGATGCGCACATCCAAAAGTTTCTTAAGTTATTTCGGAATCATTGGTTCCAGTGTAGATGCACTTTTCTTAGCTTTTGCTAGAAAGGCTTCACTCCTTCCTTCATAGGGATCACATGCTGAATAATTTGCGTGTCATACGTATGCAGCTCATCATACGTCCAAGCAAAAACGTCTCGGTATTTCCGGAATAGTTGGGTGAAAGCTTGCTTCTCCTGATCGGAGCAATCTTTCCTGAGGTTAATGAACTTCAGGTCCTCATCTGTTCCTAAGTTTACCTGTCAATGTGCCAAGGTAGAACTTTGTATTTTTGTATTTGGGGGCCCGTGGAAGCGGTTCTGCAGATCGAATAAATTTTCAAGCGACACTGTTCCCTTGGGCATGGGATTTTCCTTGCGTTTATCATGTTCTTCCTGCAAGGCTTGATCGTGGTCCACTTCTTCTATCATTGCATCTTTGAACACCTCGGTGCTGAGCATGAATTACAATATCTGTTGGTCATCATAAAAGACGCAAAAATTAGTGATGTTATCTGGCACAGATGGTTTATCCACTATTTCAATGGAAAAACCATCTCTTAAAGGGGTGAACCTAGCAACAGTGTTAGCCAGAGTATCAGCTGTCACATTATGCATTATAAGCACAAATTTAATACCAAACGCATCAAAAGCATAAATTAGATGCCATAACTCTTGTTGGTAAGCTTTTAAGTGCGGAGATAAGCAATGAATGGTATTGCGTACCTGACGAGTGATGATCTCATAATATATGATAACCTTTAAGCATCTTACCTTTAGGTCCAACGCCTTTCTAAGTTCGAGGACTAAGGCTTCGGGCTTGGTGCACTGGAATTCTAGCCGGCATGAAATCAAAAACTTGTTCTTTTGGGGATCCAACAGGATGCATCTCGCGCTAGCTCCATCATGCGTCTTGGAACCGTCATAATACAAGGTCCATACATCATCTTCCGGTTCCTCCGGAGCTATGGGTTGGGTAGAGATTTCAGCTTGGTTTATGATGGGAACAATTTGGTCTTCAGTGACGAGTGTTAACTCTAATTGGACATCTGGGCTTACTGGGGAATGAGGGGGGTGGTAGCATCCGAATATGGCCTCTAAGAAACACATGCCGAGCTCCTCTTGGGAAAAGCTGACAATTTCATTGGTAGCGTCCAAGTCAGTCACAATATGTTTCATATAAGATTCACTTTACACTCTGATTTGGTTGTTTCGACCCTTGTAGGGAAGCCACAGATGAGACCAATCGGTAGCAAAGTACCCTTGTAGCTTGCTGGACCAGTCCCTGCTTAGCAAGAGACCGTAGGCTTCCGGGATGTCCACGACTACACTGTCTATACACTGGTGGACTCTGGAGTCGGAGGACAAGCAGATGATGACATTATTTAGTTCACCTACAGCGGGCACTTGCGATCTATCAAGCTAAATAATCCTAGCATCAGTTTTCTCCCGGCGAATGTTCAACTTTTTACAAACAGATAAGGGCATGACATTTGTGGATGCGCCAGAATCAACCAGGCAGTTATGGACGTTGAAGTTAAAAATTTCAAATGACAAGAGAAAGGGGGGAGTAGATCCCCTGGAGTTCGCATTTACGACGTTCATAATAGACTGGAAGCTCAGACTAGCTTGGGCGGATGTGTTGCTTACAGGTTTCGTTGTCGAGGCGTTGGCGAAGGCTTTGAGAATAAGCTCTCATTGGTTGGTGATGCGGGCAAGCTCATAAAGGGATATTTTGGCTCTAGTTTTCTTCATGTTTTCAACAATGTTGTAACTAGAATCAGAGTGTGGACTAGTCTCGGTGGGGGTTTTGGGTGACCCTACTGACAACTTGCTCTTCTAGTTTACTCGGGTATTGTTAGGAGTGGACTTCTCAGGAATAACAACTTGGTGTTCATTCCATGGGGGTAAGATTTTCCTTAAGAAGGCCCTCTTCTTCTCTTCGAAGGACTGTTCAGGAACCGGTCCTTTGCTTCTTAGGCCATATTTTCGCACGGGCTTGACCTTAGGGTTGTCGGCCACGTTGATATCGGTGATGGTATGGGTGCTTTCCCTGCGGATCACTTCAAACGCAAGGACGACATATCCTGGTTCTTCATCAGGGGGCAGATCTTCTTCATTTTCAAAGACATCATCCTCTCCTGCGTCCCCTGGGTTTGATCATGTAGGATTTGATTTACTACTGCATTCATGCTGCCAATCCATTGGGGGCATGTCTTCTCAGAGTGGGTGGCCTAGTGGAAAGAACAAAAAATATCTTTTTCGATCTCTTCCACGTTGAGAACAGTGTTAGTGTTTGATGGAGGTCGGCTGGTGGTGGGGGTATTCTTTCTGAAAAAGGGCTTATGCATCTTAGTTCCAGTAGTGGATTCAATGCCCTTTCTCTTTAGATCAGAGACTTCATTGGTTAATAGCTTAAGGGACTTTGCTATACTCTCGAAGTCACAAGTATCTTTGTCCTTATCCGCGGTTTTGAGCGTGGAAGACTGATTCATCTTCAAGGTGGGTTTGTGATCGTCTCGACCTTCATGATCGAGGACCCCTATGGAAAGCATGTCCTTTTCTACGGCAAGGGAAGCTGCATAATTTGCTGCAAGGGTAGCCCTAGCCTTGCGCTTTACGAAAATGGCAATGTCTCCGGGAAGAGCTTTTGTGTAATAGTCTATGGTGATGCAGTCATCCAACACCAAGTTTGGGGGAAATTTGTTCAATATGGTAGCGAAACGCTGATTAAAATCTCTGACCTTCTCTTTATTTTGGCATTTGATGGTGCTTAACTCTATGAGGAGCATGGAGGGGGTTTTTTCCTCCAAAAAATTCTGTAAGAAAATGCGATGGAATTGGTCCCATGACGTTATGGAAGCACTTGGGAGAGAGTGATACCAGGTGCCCGATTTATTCTCGAGAGTGTGGGGAAAAATACGGCAGGCAACATCATCTGTTTGAACTCTCATAATTTGTAGTGAAAGGTAGAAGTTACTTATGTGGTCTTCGGCCAGCGTGCCTTTCTCGGGGTCAAACTTGGGGAGGTGCTTTTCAGGGTGCCTAGGCATGTCATGGAGGGGGCCCAGGAGATCTAATGGGGATTGGGCCATCCAAGCAAGCGGTTTCACCTGCCTAGCATGCTTGTGGTGCCTGATTTCAAATTCAGATTCACTTCCCGCACCTGACACGAATGCTTCCCCTTCATGGTGAGAGTGCTCGTCTTGACGTCCCTCGCGGTTGGCCATATTTCTAAGATATCTCCAATTGTAGATAGGGACCCTATTTTGGTTTTGACGGCGGTGGGCGGCATGGTGACCTTGGCCACGTCCTGTATCTCCCCGACCTCTATTCCCTTGGCCTCTATTTCCCTCGCCTCCTCCGGGTGGATGGTGGACCTGATTGTTGTTATTCTGGGCTTGGTTAGACTGAGGGCCAGGATGGGGTTCATTGATCCGGATCTTGGGGGGGAGGCCCCCAAGATCTAAAAAGTTGAAATAGATCTGACAAGATCTGCAAAATTATAATGCCAGAAAAAAAGAGAGAACACAAAGAAAATAAAACCACAAAGAAACTTGTTTTATTAAAACAGAAAATAACTGTAGAATATATCATGGGTGGATAATCTCTCTTACAAAGTGAGGCTTGTTATTTATAGCCTTTTTGAGATACAATACCATAGGTGGATACCATGGGCCAATACCATGGGTAGATACCACTTACAATACCATGGGTAAATCCCATGTGTGGATGAATACTATGGGTGGATACATACCATGGGTCACTTATAATACCATGGGTGAATAAATATCATGGGTGGATGAATACCATGAGTCGATGCCATTTACAATACCATGGGTAAATTCCATGGGTAGATGGATAATATGGGTAGATGAATAACATGAGTTGATGCCATTTTCCATTCGGATCATTCCTCCCTCCTTAAGAAGCAATGGTCTCCATTGCGTGAAGTTCCCTCCTGAAAATCCTTTGTTGAATATGAAGAACCACTGAAGAGAAGGGTTTTGTGTAGTTAACCCATAACCATGATGAACGAAGATCCGAGGATAGAGATACCCCATAATGCTTGTGACCAACTGTGATATTGACAGTGTGTGGCCTAGAAAATGGACTTCGATGAAGTGTGGGTTTGTGGATGAACCAAAATCATGACAAACGAAGATCCGAGGATAGAGATACCCTGTAATGCTTGTGACCAACTGTGTGACTAACAGTGTGCGGCTTAGCGAATGGACTTCGATGAAAATGATTTTGTGTAGTTCACCCATAACTGTGATGCTGATTGTTGATGAAGTAGCAGGTGCCTACATAGCTTGGGGTGGGAGGGCACGTCTCCAAATAACCCAAGCCGAATGCTGCTATGATCAAACTGATGAATGTGAAGCAGGTGCCTACTAAAGCGGGGTGGGAGGACACGTCTCCAAAGGGAACCCGCTCCGAATGTTGCTCTAGATTTAAAATGAGCATAACTCGGTCAATATAACTCAGAATATTTATTATAACCTGTTTTTGGAAATGGAATGATCATTCTGCATCATTTCATGTGTTTGAAACCACTATCTGGAGACTCTAGACTCTCAGATTTGCGCTGGAACTGACACGCCGTCACAAAATTTCTGAAAAAATAGTTGATTTTAAATCAACGATAACTCCCACATCCGGACTCCGATTCAACCGATTTTTTTTTTGAACTTGGGTGATTTTTCAAGAGGAGCTCAGATCTATCTCCATTTATTAGAAATTTTGTACTAAAAATGGCGAAAAATGACAGGAGAGCCGCCGTCCATGAATTGTCGTCAGAAAAATTGCTTCAACATTGCTGATTTTGAATTAGCAATATCTCCCTCATCCGAACTCCAATTTGGCCGATTTTTTTTTTGAATTTGAGTATTTTTTCACAAGGAATTCACATCGGGTTCTTCTTCTTCAGCTCCTTGGGGCTCCAAAATAGGTTCGTTATTCTCAACAGCCGTTGCGAGGTCTTCAACCATCAAATTTATCAACTGAGGCAGGGAATTTACAAGGGCACCGTTGTGAGTGAGGTTAGCAGCAGGGGTCCTAGTATGGGTCAGGAAACTCATGACTGGAGTGAATTGTAGATCCCTGATGAGGTTATAGGAAACCAGGCGCAGTACTCTTAACTGCTCCTTGGTGACCTCGTAATAAGAAGCTTCCTCCCCTTGGACATCTTCCAAAGGGGGAGGACCGGTGTCATCGTTTATGACCTCTCCTTGGGGATTTTGTAACAGAATATTATTAGTGTGGTGGGAGGCTACCATCAGGCCCTCCTTCTAGCGCAAATTCTATTGACGGGAAAACCTGTCCGGCCAACAGCAGGGGATCTCCCCAGTAAAAAGTCCCAACTAGACTCTAAACCGTTTGGAATAGGGATCCTGTCCGGGGTGTGGGTCCGGCTACCGCTTTACTCTCTTTTCCTTGGGTTTCGATAGGACATCAATGGACCTGCAGACACATGCTTATTCAGATGATACAAGATGCATGATTGATGAGTTAAATGAATATATAACACTATGCGTAGCAAGCTGAATAATGAAGCATGGGGCCAAAGGAAATGTTGTCAACAACATATCATTAGGGTCATGCTTGTACGCTGTTCTAACCACAGAAGAAACAATTCTTTATGGCAGAACACCCTTCACTTCCTTAAATGGATTTTGTGAAAATGTTATTAAACAAAGTTATTAACATTCATTGAGAAAGTGAAATAAACTTAGCACCATTAACACATATTTAGAAAACTATAATGCATCAATGACGTAATTGGAAACACAGTTTCATTAATCAAAAGATATTAGAAACTGAAAACAAAATACTCATAGTGTTCACACATCAAACCACATCAGATCCAAAATGAATTTAACACATATCTGTATTCATATTCAAAAGTGTGTAGTCCTTATATACATTTCTCGCTAACTCTTTGAGTCCCAAAAAAAATATCCTTACAATCTTCCCGAAGGAAGTTTTTATAGACCAAAATTTTCCCTTTGGGCCACCAGACTCTTCACTTTCCTGACCGTTGGGCTGCCTTGCGACCTGAATGGAGGATGTGACTTGCGACTCAATTGGACAGTGTGACCTGCGACCTAGTTGCAAAGTGCGACCTACGACCTACTGGCATCTGATGATGAGAATGTCTGCGTGATCGTGAGGTCAGGGGCATCAACTTGTTGCTCTCTAAGAAAGTTCTGCCACGCACGATAATATGTCACTACTGGGGAAATCAAGGGAAATTCTTCCCTTAACCGATGCAGGCTCTCCAAGGCATTTGGAATCAGAGTCTCTCTTTGGAGCGTGACTTGGTTGGCTAAAGAGGCCAGTTTAGTGTAGATCCAAACTGGTGTAACAATGAATTTACCCAAGTTCTCCTGTGATGCTGCAAGATCAGGAGTGGCAGCGGCCTGTCTGATAGGTTGCAGAAATGTTTGAATCTCCTGATCCACCTATCCCCATGTATTTTCCTCGCTCAATGCACCCAACAATGGAATGTGGTGTAGTGCATGCATTGAGTTGATGCCGTGATCAAATGCTTGTATGCGACCATTACATTTTCTAGGTCTTTGGATAGCTTATCCTTGGACTGCAATTTAATCTGAATTTGGACCTTGGCATCCTGGGTGTGAATCTAGTCTTTCTTGGGCAAGTTATCCGGAACCTGTGGGTACCGACCTGTCCATTCTATTATTATGTCCAAAGCGGCGGAGGCCTCCCTCAGTTGCTCGCTCCTCTGCTTAGTCTCTGCTTGGGCTCTCAGTAGGGGAGCAACTGTTTGTTTTATAGTGAACATTTCCCCATAAACCTGCCTCATGGTGACCTCCAATACTTTCAACTCTCTTTGGATGGTGAGCGGTACTTCGTTAATAGGAGAAATTTTGTCTTGAAGCTGTTGAATTTCCTCCTTTAACGTTGTCTTTTCTTGCTCTGCCCTTGCCTCCCTTTTCTTCGATTCTTGTAACTTATTTTGTAGAGAGAGGATCTCTCTACTCATTCGGATTACATTTTCCTCCGTGGCTGCGGCAAAAGTAGTGCCGACCGATGCTATCATTACTGGGTTAGTCCTAGTATCCAGGACTATATCTTTCTCTGTTGCGGCTGTGATTGGGGTAGAAGGGTTTCGTGCTAGACATCTCCTTTTCTCCTGTCGGATCTTGAAGGAGAACTGATCATATGTGAGCCTTGTAAGGTTAAATACTTCTTCTTCTTTCCCTTCATAAGAGCTCAGCTCGAAGAGTGCAAAACGTGTATTGACTACAGGCACTTCGATGGGCTGCAGCTCAATTTGTGATTCTGTGACTGGAGGAGATGTCTCGATGTTCGTTGATCTTCGACCTTCCTCTTCTTTTCTTTTCCTTTCTTCCTCTTCTTTCTGAAGCCACTTTGCTTCTGCCTTCTCTTTTCCTTCTTTCCGCTTACACTCTGCTTCTGCTTTTTCCTGTTCTGCTTTCTGCTTGTGCTCTGCTTCTGCCACTTCTTCTTGTTATGATTTCCGCTTACGCTCTGCTTCTGCCGCTGCTTCCTGTTCTTATTTCTTCTTGCGTTCGGCCTCCACTTGATCTAATTCCATTTTGAGTTGTTGTTCCGCCTCAGCCTCAGCCTCCTGCTCTTCCTTTCTTTTTCGGGCCTCTTCTGCATGCTTCTTCTTTTGCTCTGCCTTCAGGTTCCTTTTATGCTTTTATTCATCCTCTTTTGTCTTCTTTCAGTTTCGCACTGAGCTTTGGCCTCTTGCTCTTTCTGTTGGGAAGTAGTGTTGTGACCTGTGCTGGTTCGAGGCTTCTTAGTCTGAGAAGAAGAAGCGCCTCCTAATTCGCGGATTCTTTCCTCCAACGTGTGATCAACTGGATCTTCCTGATCGGACCACGCCCCTGGGGCAAGTTCTCTATCCGCGTTATACCAGTTTCTTTTCTCATCCTCATATGGGCATTCAATGTGTTGGTAGCTCCATTTGAACTTAGCCCGCTTACAGTGATCAGGGACTATCCTCTCTAGGTCATATGTCCGGTGATCCAACGGCCCTAGGTGAAAACCGCTCATTTATTTTTCCTCTGCCTCTACCTCTTTGAAATCCTTGACCGTGTAGGCACCGATGGTGAGAGGCAATGTAGGCCACGACTTCTTCTTACCTTTAGTCAGGACCTTAGAGAAGCCGGAAGTCATCCGAAAGCAAACCTCCTGAAGGAGCATTTTATCCGTAACAAATCGGGGCATAGCATGGGTAGTCTTGAATGAACCAAAGACTCGAATGAAGGTATATTATGTGAGTGGGAACCAATGTTCCACCTTGACTAACGTCTCCATGGCTCGCCAGGACATGCATGGAGTGTCTTGACCAAACAGTTTCCTGTAGAGTGTCGGGATGAAGAGTTTCGAGATTGGCTCTATGTCTTGCTTATACCTGGAGTCCCAAAATACCTTCGTCTCTATGTGAACTGTGCGCGCCTGCTCTGGATCCCAGTTGTGGGCCCATCCCTCAAAGTGGCACCGGGAACAAACAACATCCAACAAGTAGGAAGCCATGTAGAATTCAGAGGAATATCCCTCCTCTGGCGCTAGTGCCGAGGATATGTTTGTCTGGAGAGATTCCATCAACATGCTGGCCCAGTTGAAATGAGTGCCGCGCAAAATGACATAATTCATCAGGGATACCCACGTGCCGCTGAAAGTGGTGACATTGGGATGACTGTATATCCTGCAAAGCATTGCTGCCACCAGCTTATATACCTTCCTTAGACCCGCTACTGGATATTCCTGATCCTTCTTGACTTTGAAATTTTCAGGCTCCTCCCACCACCCTCTCAAGGTATTTGTTATGGCGACTGCGTGGGTGGTGGCCCATTCTTCTGTGAAGGTCTTCTCTCGTTCCGGCAGTGTGTAGTAAAACCTAGCATCAGAGCCCTTGAGAGTTGCAAATGCTTTACCTTCATAGTCCCGAATTACCCATTTTTTTGGGTCAGTGTTTTGTATGATCCACTCATTGACCTTCGCGCATGGGAATATAGCAGGGTGGGCACCTGCATAGTGGAGCTTCGACCTTTTAGCTTGTATGTATACTTGTCGGTCGGGGAGGTCTTCTGGGAATTCTGGCCGAGAAAATTCCTGGTATACTTGATACCAACTCATGCTGTCCCCTTTAGAAAATGTACATGAGGTGTCCCTGTAGATCGGGGGCGGGGAAATTGGTATATCCTTTTCTATGTATTCTATTTCTGGGCTCTTATTTTTTTTGCAGGTCACCAGAGGTCCCATGTCGCTCGAGTCTGAAGAGACGGGGACACACTCTAAGTCTGCTTCGAATTCACCTGTCATGTTCATGAAAAAATCCCAGGATAAGAAAGATGCCATAATGATCAAAGCCTAGGCACAATTTATTAAATTTTCCCAATTGAAAACATAGGAAGGGGCAAGTTAGCGACTTGCGACTGGGTCGCTGGGTCTCAAGGTTTAAGCTTTCAGGAGGAAGCGACCTTGCAACCTCGCGACCTGGCGACCAGGTCGCGAGGTCGTTGGGTCGTAAACGCTTGGCAGTTCGAGGAGAGTGCGACTCTGCGACTTGTGACCGGGTCGCTGGGTTGCAAGGGTCGCGAACAACAGTTTGGAGGGCACCTGCGACCTGGCGACTCAGTGACCGGGGTCGCAGGGTTGCACGAGTCGCGCAGTCGCAGAGGTCGGGAGTCGCACTAGGGCTGGCCGGGTTTTTTAGCACACGATGTGGTCCGTTGCATTATTGCAATATATTTCCTTTTAACTTTAAATAATGTAAGGCTAATTGGGCCTTCAAAACAGAGGAGGGGAAGCAATTTCAGGAGAAAAACACATATCAAGGAGGCTAGATGAATTGTGGTTACAGGATTGTGCAAGGAGGGGGAGTGCTAGGGAAATTAGGGCATCTCAAGTCCTAAAGGGTCAAGAGGAGGGATGATGGATGGCTTTAAAGGCTAAGGTAGAGGTAACAGGGCAACAAAGTAAAAAAAGGAAACAATAGGAGGAAACGACAACTTACCTGGGAAAATTGCGCTCCAATTGGCTTGTCAGAAGCATTTTTTTTTCTCTCCGTCACATGAACAGAATGTGACCTAGCGACCCTCCTATTTATAAAAGGGTTGCGCGTGCGAGCCATTAATGAAGTCGATAGGTCGCAATGTTTCGTGTTTTAAGGGAGGTGCGACCTAACAACCTTGCGACGTCGCAACTTGGGGGGTCGCGGGGTCGCAAGGTCGCAGGGTCACTATCTTGAAAAGTCCAAGAGATCTATGACTTAGCGACTTAGCGACCCAAGAGGTTGCGGGGTCGCTATGTCGCAGATTTGCGGAAAAGAACCATTTTGCGACTCAGCGACTCTTAACTTTTACATATTTTAACTTAGCTTTTTCGATGCTCAGGGGGCTCCAAAATTTTTAGAGGGTGTATTTTTAGAGGTTGTTGTAGAGGCTACAACAGGGTAGAGATGAGATTGTGCAGAGACTATTTGCAAGGGGTTTGAGTTCTCTGCATTGATTGATTCGGTGATCGTTTAGATCACCCAGGCCGCATGTTATCCTAGTCTTGGCCTGGCGTTTACGTGATTGGTGTGTGGTTTTATCCGGCTTATAACACGATCATGGTGGTGGGGATGTTGAGCCAGCGACATATCTTTTATGCCATTATTGGAGATCGTTCGTCCTTTTTTCTACGACATTAATCACGTCGATAGTGGGATGGATATGTGAGACATAAGTACAATGTCCACCATAATGATCACCCTGACATATCAGGAAAAATGTCCGTGACATGGGTCTCCCATCGTCCGTGGTCTGAGGTCGGGCAGGGTACCATCGTCGGTATGTTGCTACGTTAGGGCAATGGACTATTATATGGTCCGTTTGCTTGCATAACGTGTATGCGGGTGGGTTTCATGAAGTGCCTGTAGGGGTAACTATGGGTTCCCTACTAGGCCGTTATTCAGCTGTCAAGAACATGATAGAACCACTCATTTCCTCTGCTTGGGTCATGGAGCTTCCGATGGATTCGACATCCATATCGTCTTCTAGGGAGAGACGAACTATGGCTGAGCGGAGGCTAGCTAGGGCTAGTCAGAAGCAGGGTATGTAGTGACAATCCTCCAATAAGTGATTGTCGGCGCATAACGGGCATGTGAATTGTGCTGCCCGTAGTCCCACGTAGTAGACCCTTTCGATTGGATACCATCTGTGAACGAGTTCCAATGCGGCACACTCTTCAAGGTATTGTCCACGCTCATCGCATAACATGCAACGTATCATGGGCATTACTGGGGGGCGCTCTACGTATCAGTGCTCCTCTTGTAAGTACAAGATGGTGCGCGACTCGTCATTAATAGATCGGATGGAGGGATCCTCTTGATAGGATCACTCGATCACCTGTAAGGCGTCCCTATATTGTGGAATTTCTGGACAATGGTGGGTATAATGCCCATAGGTGTCATAGAGGGCGCATGCGTGATTGGTATGGAGCAGTTTGCCTGTACTTTTAGTGGCAAGTTCCTTTTTATGGGAATGTTGTTGCCTGCCTTGCAGCCGAGGAGTGGTTTTAATTCGTCCAACTTTGGGCATATGTGAGTAGGGTGACCTGTGACATCACATATAGCACAGGATGATGACTCCCTCTATATGGTGGGGGTCACCACTTTCTTTTCTTTCTTGGCAATTTTATTTATCGTGGTTGCCGGTTTCGAAGTGGGGATTTCCCTTGCGGGGGCGGTTTCGGTCGCTACTTGGGTAGGTTGGGGTTCCTCAGGCGGATTTAACCCAAACGCAGTAACATTGGTAGCTAGCATTCCTGGAGGGGGAACGAGATACCACACTGGGAATGCCAATGATATGTTGGGTAGTATCAATGTTTCCAAGACTTACTAGGAGGTGAAACAAGGAGGTGGGTATATGAAAGGAGTTTGGGAGGCGGAATAGACTATGGAGGCTACAGTAGCTGATGCCTCGATGTCATTACTGCTTGAGTCCGTGTCTTGACTAACCTTAGTGCTTGATGTGGACATCATGCATACCAGGGCCGCTGTGGCATCAGGCAATACCTCAGGGATAATAGGAGGATCTCCTAGGAATGATCCTAGGACGGACGATGGTTTGAATTTTCCAGGGCCATATTCTTGATACCGTAAAAGACCATATGTGGCTGTGTCTACATAGGGTAGAACCATATCTGTGTTGGTCCAAGGACGCTTTTCAGTGTGCGTTAGCTGGTCTACTGTAATGATTCGATCTTCGTGGGGGAACATCATGATGTGGAAAATGGAGGATGTTATGGCAGACATGGCGTACATGTAACTCTGCCCAAGGAGTATATTGTAATCCAAGTGAGCGTCCAAGACTTTGAAGTCTATGTGGACCGTTTTGTTGGCTAAGCAGACTGATACATTTTAGAAGAGACCGACAGGGGTCGAGGGCCAACTGTCGTATGCTCTGAGCGTGATGATGAAAGGTTTGAGCTCTGGGGCTCCTAACTTCTGCCATACAGTCTTTGACACGATGCATGTGGATGCACCCTCATCAATGACACATTGGTGAATAGTGATATTCTATACCGATACTGGTATATGGAAGGCGACCATGGAGGGAAGCCTAGGGGTGGATTTGTCTAAATCAAAAGCCATCATGCGCATGTCGGCAGGGTCGACGGCGCCTAAGGTGGACATAGCAGCAGGTGACTAGGCTAAATCGTCTACGATGTTGTAATTGTGGGCTGCTTTAGAGTAGTTACCTGCTCACCTATTAGGCCCTTTAACCATTTTTGGCAATGGTTCCAAAGGAATCTTTGGAATTGTCAAAGGTGCAGTCGACGCGCTCGTACTAGCCCCTGACGTACCGGTGTTTGGTGGGGTGTCGTAGCTGTGATTCTAGGTTTGGAAAAACATTTCTTCCCCAGCCATGTAAATTTCATGGTTGTTTTTCTTGGAATCATTGGGGTTTTGCTGCTGAGTGCTGACCGTTCCTTGAGGGGGGAAGGGTTCTTGCATAACCACAGTTGTCTGGGAAGATCCTCCTTGTCCTTGGTTACTCTGAAGATTTTTAAGCTTAGGGAGTTCGGGACAGTGGTGAGTATAGTGCCCGTACTCACCACATATTGAACAAGAATGGTTTGTTCGTAGAGGTGGCCTCTTGCCTTGCTTTTTAGCATTGCTTGGCTCCTGGTTCTGGTTCCGGTTGGAGTTATCTCTAGCCCGAGATCGCGGTGGGCATTGTTGGTTGCTTCCCCCCTGTCCAGGGTTCCCTTTGAGTTTGTTTTTTACCTTTCTTTTGACCACATTAGGAGGGTAATTCTCCTGATCATACTGGTGTGGTTGATTTTGGGATAGTTGCACAAAGTTCACCTGTGCATTGTTTTGCGTAGGTGGGTTATGTGCTTGGGACTGAGCATACTACTATCCCACGTTTGCACCTGGTCGTTGGGGGGGAGTTCTTCCGTCAGTTTTTCTTCCTGCGTACTGAGTCCCCCCAGCCGGAGGGTAAGGTCCTCCTTGGTGATATGCTGGCGCCCAATTAGTCAAATTTCGTTGCTACATCTGATGACTTTGAAATCCGGGTTGAGACATGTTCTGGGTAGACCCATGTGTGTAACCGGGATTCTGACTACTGCTGCCTAGGTACCCTTGGGTCATCGACCCAATAAGTCCGTCTGCAGAGTTCAACGCGCCTGTCAATTCTCGATAAGATTGCAGGTGCGGGGCGTTAGGCAAGATATTGTATATGTATCCTTATTGCGTATAGATCAGTTCAAGATGTTGGGATTTACTGATTGCATCCTCTTCAGATGTGGGGTTACATTGCGCCACACCCTTTGAAATCTCCGCCATTAGAGTTTTCAATAATAAATCTAAAAGGACTTGGGCATCGAGTTGTGCTTTGCATAAGCTGCAACGCCGTCTCCACTCATGGAGATGTTCAGAAATGTGGGTAGAGGGGGATTGTCTGAAATGAGTCAGTAACTCCATTCCTGAATCGTGGTGAATGGGTAAATGAAAGTATGTGAGGAACGCAGTAGCGAGGGCACTAAAGGTTCTATGCAAAGTAGGGGCTTGCTCGACGTACCATTTCGCGACCACTCCCGTGAGAGTGCGTTGAAACAAACTCAATAGAACAGTGTCGTCAATGATGCTATTCGATGAGCACCACAGGTGAAAGGTCATTATATGATTCCCTAGGTCTTCCGCTTGCTTGCCCTAAAACTTTGGTATGTATGAAGGGAGCTTCGTGGGCATGGGAGGCCAATTTAGGTTGTGCGCGATGGGGTCATTGGTGAGCTTGGTTAAAGCCGGTAGATTTAATGCCTCTAAGAAGGGTGACTGAGAGGTTGACGCCATGGCAACATGTGAAGACACAAATTTTTGGTTAGAATGAGGGTTAGTCTGTGACGTACCCGGTTGTGAATTCAGCTGGCTTCCCGTATGGGATGCACTCTTATGCCCCCTAGGGGATGGGGGGGGGGGGGGGGTGATGTGCGGTGTGCTGTTGGGAGACCGATTAGGGTTCCCAACTAAGGTTGCTCCAAGAAAGGAGGAACCAACCACTGTGGCAACATTCCGTCTTTGACGCCTAAACGACGAAAGACCTGGAACCCCTCCCGATAATGGGGGGAGGTCCAAAAGACGACTGAACCGATGAGGTTCCGTTGGAACTTCTTGAGGGTCGTCCAGGTTGGGTTTTGGAAAAAACTTTTGAGGGGATTGAGTCTGTGATCATGACAATTTTATGGCCACATACATAAGACAAAGCGAAAATGATACTAAAAAAAAATGGTTTTGTTTGTTTGCGCGTGATACTCAAAAAATCCTAGAAGACCTAATAACATCCTCACACACTCAAAAGTAACTGGGGCTTGAGAGGATTTCTTGCGAGTGCTGGCACAACATCCCGGAAGAACTAGCAGCGCCCCCAGTCAGCCGAAGAGAATCAACCAAGGTAAGGGTAGAGGGTCTGGCGCTTGCCTGCACCATCACCTATAGGGTAAAGGGTGCCCTAGTTTTGGCCACTAAGAACCACCGTCCCACGTGAGCGTTCGAGTATTGGGCTTCTTGGTAGTCAACTAATAGTACCGAGTATCAATCAGGTCAGGTAGCCCCAACTGATACCACACGCACTGCGCCTAATGCTAACCCCCTCTGAATCGGGTCTCTGTCGCGCTCGAGTTTTCTTTTCCGTGGGCTGATAGGTGGATTTTAAAGCTCCCAAAAAATGAAACTTCTATGTTTCAAATGTGAAGCGTGATCAAGACGTCTTATTGGATGCCTACCCCCTTGATCCTAACTTAATATATAATTTCTCTTGTGGCCCCTGTGGGGAGAATTTAGTGAGTTGGTTTAAGTTATTTTTAGGTGGCTTTCTTTTCTTAGTGGGTGAATGCGTGTGAGCATATGGTGAATAATCTCATAATTTGAACATATGGATACCAATGATCCTTTACAAAAGTCCCATAGTTAAAATATGTGACGTTGTTCCTTGCTCAAATAAAAACCATTTGCGGATATTGGGCTGCTTCCAAAACCTCCTAATTAGTCTATGTGAGTGACTAAAGGGAGATGGTGAATAAAAAATATAGAGTGTTCATATGCTTGTCTAGGGTCACCCAATGGCGCAAAGACAATAGAGATTAATTGCTCTAACTTGTGATTCAATCCTAGTCCCGCAATTTCCTAAATGCAAAAATTGAAATTTAAACTAAACAATTTCTACACTAGCTTATGCATGTGTGGTCATGAGCCACTTACTTGGACTAGTTAAACTAAGTGTGTATACCAGAATTTGCAAAAAACATAAATTTTTTGGAAAGCAATGGTTTCGCCCCTTACTTAGACTATGAGAACACTTTTTGCAAAAAACCAACTTAAATGAAAACTAACTAAATGCCTACAAAAAGCAGCAAAAATTAGTTCTCAGAAGCTGTGGGGTATCAACACAGGTGTTGGCAGATACATTAGGGGCTGCCCAACACACTTACAAGAAGAAAAAATGCAGAAGATAGGGAGAAAAAATCTCTCTGCAAATTGCGCGCAAAAACCTCTAACAGGTGACCTTTCCTATGCGTAGGTCACCCTGAATGCGCGCCCTGCGCGTCTGTGTGGAAAAACTGCGCACAAAATTCCTGCAAGTAAAAAAAATAGGAGCTGCCTTCTTCATTCTGTCACCTCACTGAGTCTAGGGACTGCAAGATGGGTCAGAGGACTGTCAGCTCCACTCCAACATAGACTAAGGGTCTCCTGCAAAAGAAGGCACAACCACATAAACTTGAAACATGTTAGTGGAGTCGCCAATCCTATTATGGTGGAATCGACACACGGGTGTACAAAAACGCACGATTTTAGAGAGTGTGGTTTCCCCTCTAAACTATAGGTAATAGACAGTATCTGGGGGGAGCTCAAAAGCATAAAACTTAAATGAAGTAATACACTAAAGTATGCTCTGTTAAAAAACTAAAACTAAAAACACAAAAGAAGCTACATAGAGAGTTCCAAATAGTAACAAGGTAAACAATGGCTTGATGGCCTCTTCTTATTGAATGCTTGGAATGAAAAAAAATCTTACCCACTTGCCAAAGGGCCCCTAGGCAATGGCTCTAGGTCCCGATGCAAGGATGTTTGTCCTTCAAGTTTTGCCTTCTGACGCAGTCTAACTCTCTCTCTCTGCTATAGTGGACTAAGATGTTGGGTGGCCAACCATCGAGTTCTGTCTTGCTCCAGCTCCTTGGGTCACACAAGATGTTGGTGTTGCTAGGGAAACTTTGGCCATCATAACCTTGTGATCACCATTTGTTCATCTCTTGGTGGGTTTATATAGGTGAGCTTCAAATCCTCCTTCCCTCCCTTGGTACATGATGGATGGTGACCCAAGGGAGGGGTATGATTCCATTGTGTGCTCAAATATGCTTTTGTGTGCTCACACAATGCCCAAGGAAGCACTGGTGTTGTCCTTAGGCAACTTTCACACAAGGATAAACTATCCTTTGCTTTCTTGTGGTCCTAGAAAGTGACTTTTTTCTATAGGAATGTGCGCTTATTGGGCTCCAGTGCGTGCAGAAGGCACTCTTTTCGAAGGAAAAAGCGCGCATTTGAGCATTTATGACTAGTTAAAATTTGATTTTCTTGAAACCTTATAGATTTTAAAAACTTCTTGATTCCATAATGTATCCCTGTCCTGTAAATCCTTAGGCTCGACATTAATTGATGTCATCTTCTTCTGTACGATTTTCCAGTGTTAAAAAAGGTCACGGGTTCGACCCCGACTCGCTCTGCTTGATCTTCACCCTAAAATTTTGGTGGCCCTAAGGCTGCAACGTGGTGGCCACTAGATGGGCCATGTGGCAACTTGTGGTTGTCCACCACTCCACCAATAAGAACTTGCCACCAACGAACTAATGACAACATGCCACTTGGAATCACCTCATTCGACGAAGAAAATCCATTGAACAGGTCAACCTGCCACTATGCATGCCCAGTCAGTAGTACGGATTGTTGATTGGGCTGTCCCTACAATTTTTTTCCAAAAATTTGCTTGTTTGATAAAGTGGACAGAACACGTTTCTGGGAGCATACGGTGTCAATTTTCCGCAAATCGAGTTGCGCCTGATTCATAATGACGAGATCTATGCAGTCGTTTAAGTTCCACATCGATCCGAAGAATTTGATTTTTGAGCATAATTTTGAGCACCTGGTCACTCCTCCCCACTAGAAGCTTTTTGACCCCAAGAGATCACTTTTAGTTGTTCAGCATATGAGGTTACAGTTCCCTCACCTTTCAAATATCGATCCATTTGGACTTAGAAGGATTTGGGCCTTTGAGCCCCACACGAAGGTAGTTGACACTCCCTCTTTTTTATGTCCTTGTTCTTCTGTCAAGAATGGCGTCTTGTTGAAGCTCATCCACGTATTCAAGATAAAAGTATTTAATAGAAGGAATATAAACGTCTTCTCCTTTATCTAAAATCAATGGAGGCTCATACAACCATAAGTTCTCAATATTAACAATAGAGTAAATTTTCATGTAAGAAGGAAAATCTAACTTGAAGGCATTTTCACCAATCTTTTCCAAAATTTTGAAAGGACCATAACGGATTGGTTTCAGTTTTTTACCTTCCCCTTGAAGCCTCTCTTTTCTAATGTGAAGCCAAACTTTGTCACCAACTTGGAACTTATGATCTACACGATGCTTGTCATGCCTTGGCTATTTTCAAGTTGATCTTGAACTGTTTGATGTATGCATTGGATTTGTTCTATGAACTTCTTAGCTTTGTCTATGTCACTATGGCCATCAATAGCAAAGTCCCTCCAAAAAATGAAATTTAATGGTGATCTAGGAAAGTATCCAAGACATGCCTCAAATGGTGATGTTTGTGTAGAGGAGTGTTTTGCACGGTTGTAAGCATGCTGAATGTAATGTACGTTTTCATCCCACTACTTAGGATGCTTACGACAGTATCCTCGAAGAAGATGTATGAATGTTTGATTGACCACCTCGGTTTGACCATTAGTTTTTGGATGAAATTTTGTACTCTTCTTCAACTTGGTGTCGACCAGGTCCCAAAAACTTGACCAAAAATTCCCAACAAATCGAGAATCTCAATCATTAACAATGGATGTGGGAAAACCAAAATGAACCCAAACATGCTAAAAGAATAAGTGATCTATTTTTTTATTTGTGATTTGATTTTTACATGGCATTAATATACACATCTTTCTGAACCTATCCACAACTACATACAAATAATCATGACCTTTTTTTGACAAAGGAAGACCTCCTACAAAATCCATAGAAACACTCTCTCATGGATGTGAAGGTACAAGAAGTGGTGTCTACAATCCTAACTTCCTATTGCTAGGCTTATTGACTGCACATAATGAACAACCTTTAATGAAACATGACACATTTTAAAGCATACGAGGCCAATAAATACCTCTAAAGACGTGCCATTGTTTTTCTTACACTTAAATGTCCAAAAATAAGAGAAGTGTGTGCTTCCTTTATGGCATTCACTCTCTCCCCCTGTAGTATACAATGATTTCCCAAATGATACAACAAGTTATTATGTACATGGTAATCTAATTCCTCTACTTGGTTGCCTTGACTCAAGCTTGCATAAATATCTTGAAAGTCGTTATCACATGCATATTGATCAATATAACTTTCATGTAAAACATATTTATGCTTTAGTAAAGTAGGTGCACTAATAATAGGCCTAGAAAGCATATCAACATCCTTGTTTTAAATATCTTATACCTGATGACCAAGTGGAATTGTTATAAGAAACCCATCCATCGAAAGTGCCTTGACTGCTGCAACTTAGTTTGCGATTGTAAGTATTGCAATGGTTGGTGTTCAATGTGTATGATGGTTTCCTTTCCAATCAAATAATGTTTCCACTTTTTCACACTTTGAACCAACACATAAATCTCCATGTCATAAGTAGGATAGTTAAGCACTGCACCAATGAAAGTTCTGAATGAAATGAAATGGGATTACCATGTTTCATAAGGATTGCGCCCAAGGCATAGTCGCTTGCATCAGTTTGAATCTCAAAGGGTTGTCTCAAGTTTGGTAATGTAAGTATTGGGGCTCAACTGATCTTCTCTTTCAAAGCATCAAATGATTTTTTCTTATTGCCTCTCCACTAGAAGACATGCATGCAAAGGAGCTGCGATAAAAGAGAAGTTAGCAATAAACTTCCTCCAATATTGGGTTTCTCCCAAAAAAATTCTTACCTTAGTGATTGTCTTGGCCGCTGGCCAATTCACAATGACCTCAACCTTAGAGGGGTCTATCCTCAAATCTCCTCCTCCAACAATATGCACCAAGTACACCAAAGAAGTTTTACCAAACTCACATTTTAACAACTTCAAAAACAATTGTTCTTTCCTTAAGAGATCAAGTACTTTTTTACATGCATGACATGTTCATCAAGTGATTTACTAAAAATTAAGATATCATCTAAGTAGACGATGACAAACTCATCAAAAAATGGGCTTAAAACATCATTCCTCACATGCATGAAGGTAGCAGGAGCATTACATAAACCAAAAGGCATAACAAGCCATTCAAACAAACCTTGCTTTGTTTTGAATGTTGTCTTACAAATGTCACCTTCAACAATTATAATTTTATGGTAGCCACTCCATAAGTCCAACTTAGCAAAATACTTTTCATCTTTCAATTGATCAAGTAAATCGTTTATTCTAGGAAGTGGATAATGGTTCTTTGTCGTAATCTTGTTCAATGCACAGAAATCTATGCACATGCGCCATGTTTCATCTTTCTTTGGCACCAACACAATAGGTGACCCGGATGTCGAAGTACTTGGTTGGATGATCCCTTTGTACAACAACTCTTGGATTTGATTTTTGATTTCAACACTCTCCATCATCGACATCCTATACATGCCAATGTTAGGAAGAATACAATCTTGCTGCAACTGTATCTCATGTTGAATTCCCCTCTTGGGAGGTAACCCCTTTGGCTCCTGAAACATCTTATTATTTTGATTAACCACTTCAATAAAATCAGATTTCAAATTTGGATCAAAACCTTTAAATGCTTCATAATCAACATCATTCTTTGGTTTGATCATAAGAAGCACAAAACTTGTGCTTGAATTCACTAGTCTTTTCATTTGCCCTACATTAACTATTGAGAGATTTAGTTTCTTGCAATGAGCTCTCACAATATACTCCACACCATTTTGAAATAAGTGGTACTTGTTTTCATGGCGATAGAAGATGGATTTTCTATCGTAGAGGTAAGGACTACCCAAAACAATTCCTGAAATATCAAGCGGTACAACATCTATTTCAACTTCGTCAATGAAGTTTGTTGTGATTGCAAACTGAAGAATACACTTTCTTGTAACCTGGAAATTTGTGTTCTTGAATATCCAACCCAATGGATATGGTTTGTGATGAGGAATGGTTTCAATATTAAGTTTCTTGAGTAAGTCTTCAGATATCAAGTTTGCTTTAGACCCACTATCAAATAGTGTGTCGATTTTTGTATGTTTTGATATAATCCTCACATGAAATAATTCAATTTTCATTTCTTCATTTGGAGTACTAGTGTGACAATTTGATGAAGTAATGCTAGCAATGGATTCTTTTCCCTTCATACCCATGGTTGCAATTTTAGTTTTATCACCCAAGTCGGATCCCAAATCCTGTTGAGTGGTTGCAGTTGTTTTTTGTTTTCCCTTGTTGTTGAATTTCTTGGGCCTCATCTCTGGATGAAGATTCCAACAATGGTCTACATCACGACCCTCTTTGGAACAATGTTTTCATGTCATTTTATCTCCTTCCTTTTTAACAGATGCATTTTTCTTTCCCTTTCCTTTGAAACCATTTCCTTTCTCTACACCCTCAAATGGCTTATTTTTATCCTCTTCTAGAATATTTTCCCCTCTTGCTTCAAGGTGGGTGGCTTGCACACAAACCTCGTATAGGCTAGTGGATTGAATATAAGGATAGCATGCCTTAGGTAGCTATGTAAACCCCCTATATACTTCAAAAATTTGTCTTGTGAATGCAAATCAACACCTAACATAAGCGCTCTTTTTATAATTTTTTGGGTGTAATCTTGCACACTTTGACCTTTAAGTTGTCTAAAGTTCCGCCAATTCATGAAGAATTCTTGCATATATGCTAGAGGGTAAAATTGTCTTTTAATTGAAACAATGAAATTAGGCCAAGAGAGTGAGATCTTACCATTTTTATTTATCTCATATTGTGTTTTGGCTTCCCACCATACAAGTGTCGCACCCTCCAATCTCAAGGAAGCTAGTTGTATCTGTGTATCATCATCTTGAAGGTTTTGAATTATGCAATAGACCTCCAACAGACGAAGCCAATTTTATAGCTTTTTTGCATTCACTTCACCATTATACATAGGTGGCTCAAATTTAATATTAAGTTTTAACAAGGGTTGTTTACCAATTCATTTTGAGGTAGGTTGATGAGTATGTGTAAGGGTTGTAGTAGTGGAACATGATGAATATGAAGGTGAAGATGGTGGTGAGGATGATGGTGGAGTAGATGGTGGATTATCACCATTTCCATTACCTCCTCCTCCTGGAGAACCCTCTCATCTTGGAGGCATGTAGCTTTCACCCTACGACCTTGTGTTCCTCTATTCATAGAGGATCTTCACCATCTCTGTCATGTCAAAGAAAGCCTTCCTAAAATCCTTCTCCTCCCCTGACATGTTATAAATTCCTCCTCCACGAGACATGCTTACTGAAGCTTCTACTACAATTGGAGGTGAATCTTGTGGTGGAAATGGTGGCAACTATGCCCTTCTTCTCCTTGCTCCAAATAGAGAACCTGCACCCACAAGCTTGCCTTCTCCTCTCTTGAGATTCAACCTTGTAAGCATTTAAACACTTTCAAAACAAATTAATCCTCCTTGCACAAGTAAACCAAAAACTCTGATACCAACTTGATTTGAATGGGAAAATAAATTTTTTGTGATAATATCCAATTCATAATTTAAAGAAAGTGCTCGAGGGTGGTGAGGTTAATTGCAAGTTTAACATGAGTTTTTATGTGTATTTCATGAGAAAATTAACATAAATAAAACACTTAACAACAACATCTAATAGACTTGAACATCGCCATAAACAGTCTCACAACAGAACATGATGAAGGAGTTCACCTTTCTTGGGCTTCGTCTCCTTGGTACAACTTCCAATGGCTTGGCCCTCTTCTATTATGCTCAAAAGTGTGATTACATGTGTTTACAATGAGCAAACAACTATGAAACCTATTCCATTAGCTCCAGAATTTCCAGAATGCCTGTGTAGCCTCTTTTTGCCTCGACTTTGGCCAAAAAATGAAGAATTTATGACTTACACTAGTTGTTCCACTATTCATTCCATATTTTCCCCAAACTCCAACACCATCCTACGAATCCTCCCAGAATTCCGTTAACTGAGTGCCAATATCGCAAAAAACTGGGCGAAATTGTTGGAGCGCTTAAATGCCTAATTACACCTTAAATCTGATTAATTAACCATAATGCATATAGTTTAATAAAATTTTATTTTATTAATTTAATGTCGCGCGGTTTTCACTAACCGTCGAGATTAAGTTTTAAGGTGGAAACATGGTGGCATTAGGTGTTACAGTTATGGGTTTAATGGTTTACAAATTGACAATCCCAGCAGTTTCGACAACGTGTGTCACATGCATCGTCGACATTTAATGCCATGGTTTACTTGGTATTTGGGGGGGCACGGAATGCCTCTCGGCCATGGTCCCCGCTTCGCAAAGGAATTGTGGTTGGGGCTTGACCCCGACCCCCTCCCTCGTGGCGGAATCAACATGATAATAAAAATATGTGACAACCATATAATAATAAGAACTAATACGATAGTGTATTGGCAAAGGCTTGGCACTTGGAGTGTGGAGGATGCGAGTTCGGCCCCCGCCTGCTCTACTCGATATTTACCCCAAAATTTTAGTGGCCCTTGGGCTGCCACGTGACCCAGCAGGGGCTGCCACGTGGCAACCCTTGGTTGGGCCACGTGGTAGCCTATGGTTGGCCACCATCCCACAAATCAAAACTTGCCACCAATGAACCAATGACAACATGCCACTTGACATCACCTCATTCGAAAAAGAAAATCCATTGACCAGGTCAACCTGCCACTGTGCATGCCTAATTAGCAGTATAGACTGTTGATTGGCCCGTCTCTGCAATTTTTTTTTCCAAAATTTTGTCTGATTGAAAAAGTGGACAAAACACGTTTCTGGGAGCATACAGTGTCAGTTTTTCGTAAAACGTATTTCACCGGATTTAGAACGACGAGATCTACGCGGTCATTCAGGTTCCACACTGATCCGAAAGCTTTGATTTTTTATCATAATTTTGAGCACATGATCAAGGGTTTTTCCCAATATTTTGGTAGATCCTGTTACCCTGGGAGATATGTGGAATTGATTATTGTTATGTAAAAAAATTCCAAGTGATTCAAAGATGGAGATTAAGAAATTTAATGGAATTTTTTTTGAGGTGTGGAAGATCAAAATGAAATATTTTTTGGTGGAAAAAGATCAATGGATCCCAATACACACCAAAAATGATGTCAAATTAAAAGTGGACCAAGTTGGATTGAAAGGAAAAGAGCATAATTAATGTTTTTCTCAAATTCAATATTATTGAATGTTTCAAGGGAAGCTACAAAAAAGGCATTGTGGAACAAGGTAGGGACTTTGTATCAGTATAAGTCCTTAGTGAACAAATTATTCCTATGGAAAAAAAAATGTATAACCTAAAGATGAAGTATGGAGACTTCGTGATAGAGCATCTAAATGGCTTCAATATTGTGGTAAGTAAGCTATTATCGGTTGATATTAAGATTTTAGATGAAGATAAATATATCAATTTGTTGACTTCTTTACCACACTCATGGGATAGTTTGGTTATTGCCATAGTTATTAATACAAATACTTTTAAGTTTCAACGATATAGTCTCATCCTTGTTATCAAAGAAGGCGAGACATAAAAACATGAAAAGTTAGAACGAATATGTCTTCTTTGTATGACAACATCCTAAAAATAAAAATAAAAATAAATCCTCAAGTGGGAGATCTAAATCTAGAGGAAGAACTAAATCTCTAAGAAAATTCACAAAGATATATTGGCGATGTGGAAAAGAAGGGCATTACAAGAAACATTGTAGATCCAAAATTATAGAGAAGGGGAAGGGATCTGATAGCGCTCCTTCTACGAAAGCATAAACCTCCTCATATGAAGGAGGGGATGTGTACTTGGATTCTTCAAGTACACATGTAGATTATAAAGCATGGTTGGTCGACTTATGAGCATCCTTTCACATAACTCCTCATAGGGAGTAGTTTTGTGAATATGAAAGATATGATGTTGGTGATATTTTCCTAGGAGGTAACCTAATAGCCAATATCATATAATGAGGAAAACTCAAGTTGAAGGTCATGGGTGGAAGGATTAGAACACTCCCTAATGTTCTGCATATCCCAAAATTGGCTAAAAAATCGATTTCATTAACCAAGATGAGTGATGCAAGTGTAAAAACAATGTTTGAAAAGGATACTTGCAAGATCGTTTGAGTATAAATGGTATTACTGAAGGAAGTTCAAATTGGAACTCTGTATAAGTTGTTGAGAAGCAGTGTTAGTGATAAGTGCAACAATTCCGTTATAGAACTAAGAGTGGAATTAAAGAAACAAAGTTATTGGCTTAACGAGAACTATAACCTCAAAACGAGAACTCTAGCCTAAAACACCCATATTTTTGAGCAAATAACATGAGAAAACACCCCGAAAACGAAAAAATGTCGATGTTGCATCAACATATATATATATATATATATATATATATATATATATATATATATATATATATTTCGGGTTAAAATTCATTTTTTTTCGCAACGACGTGAAAAACCAAAAGTTTTATGCAATAAACATGGTAAAACACTCCAAAAATGAAAAGTGTTGATGCTACATTAACACTTGTTTTTTTGGGTCAAAATGCATTTTTTTAACAATGGTATTAAAAATTAAACTTTTTTTGCAATAAACGTGAAAAAACACACTGAAGTCGAAAAATATTGATTTGCATCAATGTTTTTGTTGTTGTTGTTAAAATTCCAATAATTTTTAGCAATGACATTAAAAAAATACCATGACCTTGAAAAACCTTAAAATTCCAGTACTTTTTGACGATAATGTTAAAGATAAAATATCACGACTCTAAAAAATTTAAAAATTCTAACAATTTTCAACCATGGCCTTGAAGATAAATATTGTGACTCCGAAAAACCTCAAAATTTTGACATTTTTAAACTATGGTGTTATAGGTAAAATATCACGACTAAAAAAAACCTTAAAATTTTGGAAAATTTCCGTGTTTGAATTAAAGCCAAATATCACGACTAAAAAAATCTTAAAAAATGAATAGATAGATCAAAGAGTTATAATACCAAGAGTATTTTTTTGAATGCTAAAAGTATAGCTCTTTAAAAAACTTAACCTATGACAACGTGACACATTGCAAGCAAAATTTAAAAATCAACCATCAGATTGACATGTAGTTGGGGTGGACTTAACCCCTTGCAAAGAAAACTTAAAAATCAGCGCTGAAATCGACACATAGTGGGGACGAACTTGATGCATTATAATGAAAACATAGAAATCAACTAACAAATTGACACATAGTAGAGTGAGTTTGCTAGTCCACAACTTGTAACAAAAAAAAAAAGAGAAACAAAAATTAAAATAAATAAAATTAAAAATTTTATTTTACCTTTTTTATTTTTATTTTTAAAATAATAAAATTAAAACATAGATAAAAGAGTTAAAAAAAGCCATAATGAAAATAATGATGATGATGATGGTTATCGTCCGTTAAAATCAACACGGTTCGTAAGAGAGGAGAAAGAATACAAAAAAGAAAAAAAGAAAAGAAAGAAGAAAAGCTCATAAAAAGAAAAAAACTAAACATAAAAAATATATAAAATATAAAAAAAATGAAAAAAAAATCTCACTAAAAAACATAATTAAAAAAAATAAATAAATAAAAAAATACTTAATTAAAAAACAAGTTAAAAAATATTAAAATTTAGAAATTAAAATTAAAAAAAAAATCAATTTAAAAAAAAAAAAACATATAAAACACTATCGTTTCAAAATAAATAAATAAATAATCATTTTTTCATTTTTTTTAAAATAATTTTTGAGCGTGAATAAAAATCTTTCGGTAATAATTGCATACGAAACAATTTTGTTGACGCGTTTCGAACCAACTATTGTGGTTCGTCTTCAGGGCAAGATGAGAGCATGTATCAAGACCTACGATTTAAATAGATGTAGAGAGGATCAAAGTAGCCGTTATAGTATAATGACTAGTTTGATGTTTTAATTTTTTCAAATTAATTTATAACATGTTGTATTTATTTGTATTATTATTTTTAAATTTATATCTTAGTATATTTTTAGTTATTAATATAATTCTTATTATTTTATTATTTTAATGGTATGATATTTGTTATTTATTTTTTGATTTTTGTTTTATAAATTTATAAATTATGTTTTTATTTCCATATATTAAGTATTTTATTATTATTATTTTTAATTTATTTTAAACTTTTAGTAATGTTTGAATTTGTTCATATATATATATATATATATATTTGAAATATTTGTGTGTGTTTTTTTAATTGTTTAATTTTTTTGGTTTTTTTAAAGTTATATATATATATATATATATATTCTATTTTTTTTAACAAATTTTGATTTTAACGGTTTATAAAGTTAAGTTTTTATTTTTGGTTAATTATACGATGATGATGATGGTGGTTATCGTCCGCTAAGACCAATGCGGTTTATCGGACCACAAGAAAGGAGAAAGAATCTAAGTTTGATTCTTCAAAATTTTGTTTCTATGGTTAAAGAGAAGGGAAATAAGTGCTCCAAGATTGCTATAGATGGGTTGGCTTAATAGGTCAAGAAGATTGGAAGTGTGGCAGATGGTAGGGAATTGAGAGCGAATGTGAGTAAGAGTCAAGTAGTCTAAAAGGAAGTGATTTTCATCTTCCACCTGCTTAGAATCACAAATCTAACAGATTTTATCGTTCCAAGGGGTCTTGGGAGTAGATCACCGCCCGGTCTCACTCCGAAGCTCATGGGAATTAGTTCTTATCTTAACGATGTTCATTTTTTCTTATTTCCGCACAACACAGAGAGATAATTCTGATTATCATGGGTAGGGTTGATCACTTCCTTATAGTATCTTAGCTTCCTTTTACCCTCCAGCTCCTGATCCTCCAACAACTTGTCCTTAAACTTGGAGGTAACAGTATTTTTGATATTATCTTTGCTTTCCATACTGAGCTCCTCCTTAATTCCCCAATGGTTGAGCCAGGATTGGGCATCCTTATGCCACCCGCGCTTAAGGCGAAGGTGGGGTTTTGACTACAGTTAGACGCAGTTTTATGGAGCCTTTTTATTTCCATGTTGTCAAGCTTCTTCTTATACGTCAGATATCTAAACATAGTCGTACTTTCAATGGGGGACAAACCAGGTTTGATCAAGAGGATAGGATAGAGAGTATTTCCCTTGATCTTAAGGTTGTAGGTTATGAATTGCTTTTGAATCATCTCTCTCTTCCTCCATGACTCTTTGGATATACTGCAACCCCAAACTTTACATCCGTATAAGACAACAGGGGTGACAAGGGTCTTAAAGAGGAACCTCTTTTTACTCCAAATGTAAAGATCGACTGACTTACAATTGTTTTCAAGCTCATAATAAGATTTCCAGCCCCCAATAATCCTTTTCTCGATGCTATATTTCTAGTTGAGATGATGAGGGAAGTCAATGCCCAAATACTTATAAGAAGAAACCTTCTCTAAGCATTGGTTATTATACACGAACCTACCATGGGTGATCTTTTTGGATTTAATGAGCATGACTTTAGTCTTGTCGGTATTAACTGTCATACCCATCTTGGAGCAGTAGTCATGAAAAGTCTGGAGCTGTTTGTCAAGGTCATCATTGTAAGAAGAACGATATCATCGCCATAGAGGAGAAGAGTAATGAAACACTAGCAAGCTCGATGCCCTTGCACCCAGCAGATTACAAACACTCCTCTAGCTTATCGATTTATATGTCAAAAAGGGTATGGGATAGGGGACACCCTTGCTTAACTCCAATATTGCATTTAATGTCTTTAGACCACCCCTTGTTGGTCTTAAGCTTGGTAGTGACGGTCTCGTAGAGACGGATCACAACAATCCTCAGCTCAGGAGGGACCATGATCTCTTTAAGTCTCTCCCAAAGTTTATCTTCAGGAACAGTGTCGAAAGCTTTTCTAAAGTCCACAAAGCAACAGAAGAGATCGGCTTTACTATTGCGACATTCCTCCGCAATGATTCTAAGTGTGACTAGATGGTCAATAGTCGAGTGATGTCTCCTAAAACCAACTTGTCCTTTAGCTCTTTTTCCGTGGCTTTCAAGCCAAAGGCTAAGCTTCTTCTCCAAAATGAGCCCACAAAGCTTGGTCAGGATATGGCTAACCATAATAGTCCTGTAGTTAGATGGAACACTCTTGTCCCCATTTTTAAATATAGGTACTTTTAACAAATTTTTTTATTTTGTTTTTTGTTTTTGTTTTGTTTTTTTTTAAGCTTTTTTAATAATTTATTTTTATTTTTTCTTGAAGTTTTATGTGAGCCATCATTTTTGGATTTAAAAAAAATAAAAATAAAATCTTCAAATATTATTTTTTTTAGACATAAAATTCATAAAAATTTCATAGAATTTACCATTTTTTCAAATGTTCCATAAAAATCCTTTGTTTGAGTGATCATTTTTTTGCAAAAAAGTCTCGAAATGTATATATATATTTTTAATTATATTTATATGCAAAATGTGCATTTTTTTGTGAAATGTTTAAAATTATTATTTTTTTAGAGACACACAGATATATATATGTATATAGAATCAATTTCTAAATATTACTTTTATTATTATTATTTTTTAAATTTGCAAAAAAATTGAAAATTTCGTTACAAAGAAATATTGCCAAAAAAAAAAAATACAATTTTGAAAAACTCTTACAAAAAAACATTGAAGAAAAGAAAAAGAAGAAGAATAAAACTTGAAAAATGGTTAAATACCAACATTTAAAAAAACCTTATGCATACTTAAAACATAGGAAAATTTAAAGTGTAAAAAAATATGCTCCCCAAAAAACAAAATTGATGTTGCACCAACACGTTTCAAAATTAGCATGAAAATCACTAATAATTAAAAAAATGAATCCATACTTAATACATTAGAAAATTTAAAGTGTCTAAAATAAGTCCCCCCCCCAAAAAAACAAGTTGATGTTGTAACAACACTTTTCGAAATCAACACAAAAAATGACTAATATTTAAAAAAATTGTTCATAATTAATATGTTAGCGTAAATTCTTAATGCAAGTGTACGAAAAGAGATCACTTTAGGTGTGTGTGACAAACAACCCTAATAAAAAATATGGTTGCTTAAATTCCTTAGATTTGCAATAGATAGTTGAAACAAATGCAACAAAAACCTAGATCAATGCAGTAAAAACAATTAAACAGTAAAAAGAAATAAGAGTAAGCTCAAGATATCCAATGGACAAGACAAGATATATAAAGAATTTTATATGTATTAACACCTCGGAAGGGAACAAAGAATGACGTTACCATTCCCCCTCAAGGGGATGGGTTCTTGGCTGTCCTCAACGCTTCAGATCCAGAAGTTTCTCTCTCTCAATGGTGTAGAAACCTAAGACGTGTTGAACTCTATGGGAGCTCAAGAAGCAAGAAAATAGTAGCAGCAATGATAATAATCAGAGCGCGACAATGAAAGTGATCAAAGTGAATAATGAATGGAAAACTCTCATATTTATAACAAAATATTGAGTTATCCTCGATAATGGTGAATAATAAAATATTATTAACCAAGATCTAGATCTAACTTCTTGGAATATTTTATTATATTTTGTTGGAGGGAAAAGGAATTTAAATTGGTTAAATCCCTTTATTTAGAAATAATAAACAAATAAATGATTTATTTATCATTTCAAGAATGAGGTTAATTAATAATTTAACAAATAACGATTTGTTTAATTATTTCTAGGTGATTTAGTCAAATTTAATAAGGAATAATAACTAAATAATGTTTTAATTAATTATTCCTAGAGAAAAATAAGAAAAATAATAATTTATCTAATTATTTATCATAATTGGGTTAAATATGACCAAGAATAGTATTTAAACAATGATTAAATAAATAATTCTTAGAGGAAAATAAATAAATAATGATTTATTTTATTATTCCTCATGGGGTTTCCTGTCTGAACCAGAAATAACTTAATAAAATATGGTTTATTAAATTATTTCTTATAGTGAAAGCAATTTTACTATGGTAAAATTGGTCTTAGGTAGTGTACTGCGATCAATCTAATTGTAAATGGTTAGATGTCCAAAAATTGGTGTAACAGATTGCACCCCAACATGCGAGCGTTATGAGTAAATCATATGACTGAAGTACGTTGTAAGAACACAATCACTAGATACCGAAGGGGAGAGAGAGAGAGAGAGAGAGAGAGAGAGAGAGAGAGAGAGAGAGAGAGATATACATAGACGGAGTGAAGCGAGAGAGGACAATAACTTGATGGGGCGAGACCTAAAAATGTGTTGAAGCCCGAGAGTCCCGTTGCAACAACATGGGGGATAACCACCCGGTTCGGACCTTAAAGCATCTCCTTTTCCGTTTGGTGTAGTGGCTATGATTGGGGATAATGGGTCCAGTTTCCCAAACAAAGAGATTGATATGGTAATGATAGGTTTTGGTACAATGTGAAATGATAAATGAATTTAAACTAATGAAAGTAATCTATCTAAATAACAAAATATATGCATCTACTTAACTTAATCTATAACCCGGGCAAAATTACCATTGATGCGATCTAGAAAGATGTCTTACAACAAAAGGTAATAAAGATCATTCAATTTCCAAAAGAGATGAAAATTATGCAAAATGATTATCTTGACTAAATAGTTAATCAAAATAATTGTGTGAAAGATATCACATCTATCAATTGCTTTACGTATATAATAAGGAATTACAACTGAAACATTATACGAAAGTGCATGAATGATAAACTGTAAGTCAGACTAAATACATATTACAATATAAAAAAGTTCTGCTCATGAAATCTGCAATATTGATCCACTTTCCTTCGATTCAAATATACTTTAAGAGTATAGAAGTGCAAGTTCAGTAAAGCATATTCAATTTTCCAAAAAGTAAATCACGTTCCATATATTTCATCAAAGGTATTCATAAAAGTACATAAGTGCAAGCTTTCACAAATTGTTCTTTTATAAAATTCTAGACCCTTCTCTAAGTGCATGAGAAGGGTTTAAATACTAAACTAAATATGTCAAAAATAGATTATTACATAAAAATTTGAGGAGGTTTCAAACAACCTTCCTCATAATAAGTAAACTAAACTACAATCTAAAAATAAATATAACAAGATTTCTTAGGTGGGCTGATCTTCTTTCATCACTTGATCTCTGAGCTGTTAGATATCCATCATTGGCTTCAACTGAGTTGGCTGTGTGATTTGACCTGGCCTTTAAACGAGATGGAAATGATATTCTAGTGGAATCGGTTAATGATTTCAGAGTCATGCACTGGTGATGTGGTTTGATCAAGAAGTTCTAGTAATTTTCTTGATCTAACTTTGTTATCTGCTTAATAGATTATGTCTGTGTCTTGATGCTTTCTTTCCACTATGTTGTACTATACAACACCCCCCATTTATTTTAATAATTAATTGGGACCCTTTAAAAAATAAAATAGAATTTTAGAAGCATTTTTCGTTTTAGCGTTAAGTCTTAAACTTTAGAAATTAAAGGCCTTTTTCTTTTCACTTTAATTTCAATGCGCTTAGCGCAAATCACAAAACTTACAAGCTAAACAAAGTTAAAACACATATAATATTTGTGAATTACAATAAAGCGCTTCAACCTTTATTGAATTATATCAAATCCCCTTTGAAAATCCCTTAAAGTATAAATCGCGTCGCCCCTCCTTTAAAGGACAAACTTATAACATTTCAAAAGGAGTTGCGATAAGTCGCACCTAATGAAACGATAAACGAATAAGAAATATATCCATAAAATTCGCGAAAGCGGATTACTTTAAGCCTTTAGCGCATATCGTGTTCTGCAATGATTAACCAAATGGAAATATATATCCACCGTAATGAATTGCAATGTGCGATTTGCGCAGATCGCATTTCGCAAGTTCACCAACGACGAAAACATATACTATTGGTATCTGCTAAAAGTTGCGATTTGCGCTATAAAATTTATTATTCAAGCGCTTGAACTGATCCTTATTCAATTGATCCGTTATAATATCTAATGACTTAGATCGTTGGATTGGACATATTGCGTGAGACATGTAAGAGATTTGATAAATGAGTTAAGGGTTATTAATGACATTCAAAGCGTACAAGGTTCAAAATATTGATATCTTATTTGAAGCGTGTTTTAAATTTAAAGCGTCGGATTTTGATTTATGTTGATTTAACTCTATTCTCTGTCCTCCTCTCTCCTCATCTCATATTTGAATTTATTCGTTTTGCTGGAATTCAGGAAACCACCTAAGGAAGCAATATCAACTGGAATGACAAAGAAAGGCAAAGTAGCTACCCAAGCATCCATTTCTAAGACTACAAACATGCCTCCATTATTCTCAAACACTACGCGCAACAAAGACAACGAGAGTTCTTCATGGGAATCCATGTACAACCTGTTTGAAGGAGAAAAACGAAGAGAACTAAAGAAAACAGTAACAACAAATGAGGAAGTTTCATCAGAACCTTCTTACTTTGAAGTTGCATGCTCGTTTCTCCATAGGATAGCGGCATGACCATAGATCTTAGCATACACTGATATGGTAAGATGGGTCATTGATAACCTCAACATTGCAGACTGAACACTAAAAAATTCCAAGCTGGAGAACATAGGTTCATTTACTGCCGAAGATTTGCGAACAATGTATCATCTACCTTCGCCACACAAGATTTATGATAAAGATTTCTTGGAGAAATTTTCAAGAAAAAATTCAGACTTAATGAAGGTGATCAAAGGTACTGGAAGATCAAGATCAAGAGATTATCCCGACATACCCAACACAGGAAATCATTTTGAAAATTGAGGAAATACCTCCATTGGATGTTTTCTACAACCCAAATCACAAAGCTGTAGTCAGGAGAAGAAAGAGAAGAAGAATTGATGAATCAGTGACTGCTCTTGACAATGAATCAATGGATGTTGTATGGAAGGAATCTTTTGCCAATCCTACTGAAAATCTCACTAAACTATCATAGTTTGCTGGTGCATATGCAATTGCTACAATTGATAAAGTAGAAGAAGTGAAACTTCTTCTCAAACAAAAGGAAGACAAAGTTCAATAATTGGAAAGACTACTAGAACAGGAAAAGCTTAATGCCAATAAGTAGATTGAGATGAAAATGTCACAATTCCAAAAGGACTTTGAAAGATTAAAGTTGCAGCACCAAGTAAAAAATTCATAGAAGGGAACACAGATAGAAGAAATGATGGATAAACTGAAAAGTCAACCTCAGACAGAGCAATTTATAAAAGAGGCACTGGAATGGAATGCAAAATTGAAGCAGCAGTAGGAAAATTTTTGTCACCAACTCTCAGTTACCAGTTCATATTGTGACATAAGCAAGATTTTGATTCATCAAGTGGAAAACATGAGGCTAGAATGTGAAAAGGTTCAAAAGAAAATTTCTGATTTCATCCTATGGCAAGAGTCTGATACAGGAAAGAACACTGATCTCCCCAAAATTGATAAGTTTCACAAAGATATTGTATTTAAAGATTGGGAAATGAAGTTAAGACAGGCAGATAAGGAAACATAAAAGGCAACAAATTTAACAAATGAAATCATCGAGTCCGTTAATGAACAACTTCTAAATGCTGAACTTATCAAAGAATCTACAACCGAAGTGCTCCCAGAGTAGAAACTATTAGAAGCACAGTGGAAGGAAAGTGCAAAGACACAAGCATAAGATATTAAAAAGATAACTAAGTTAGATGAGGAAAATTACTGTAATTTTTTGATCAAACCACGTCATCAGTGCCTAACTCTACAATCATTAACTGATTCCAGTAAGAAATCATTGCGAACACTTTCAAATGCATTGTTTAAAGGCCAGGTCAGATTTAGGATTACACAGCCAGCTCAGCAAAAGCTGATGGTAGATACTTGCCACCTTAGATATCAAATGGGAAAAGAAGATCAACCCACCTAAGCATGTTGTTATTTTTATTCCTATATTGTAGTTTAAGTTTACTCATTACGATGAAGGTTGTTTGAAACCTCCTCAAATTTTTATGTAATAATCTATTTTAGACATATTTAGTTTAGTATTTAAACCCTTCTCATGTGTTTAGAGAAGGGTCCATAAATTTTTCAAAAACATTTGGAAAGGAATGCACTTCTGTATGTTTGTGAATGCCTTGATGAATTAATGGAACATAGTCTGTTTTCTTTTGATATTGAAGTTGTTTAACTAAAGTTGCATTATTATACTCATTGAATTTCTTTAACGTGAAGAGGAGAAGAATACTACTGTTGGTTTGAATGAGTAGAACCTTGTATATACGGTATTTCTACACATTATATTAAGGTTTACTTCTTGAATTTTTTTTTTTACAAGAACGGTTATGAATTTATATTAGAGCGTGGCCAAATGCCATCCAATATTACAATATGTCGGGCCTAGCCCTTAGTTTTTCTGCCTTTGTCTGGTCATAGGTCCCAAGATTTGGGAATCCACCGTTTTTACACATGGCTAGAAATTCTATATTTGTTATTTTTCCTAGCTTATATAAACACACAAACTGTTGTAAAATAAGACGAAAAAACATTGCAGCTTTATGGGATGGAGTCCCACTCCTCAGTTTCGTCTATCAAAAGGGAGCCTTCTAAAAGCAACACCGCCTTGTTGGCTTCCGAATCTGCCTCTTTATTGTTTTCTCTCAAAACATGGAGAAAGCTTGCAGTTCGAAAAGCTTTCAACATGTTTCGAATTCTTAAGATCGCTCTAGCCAATCGAAGATCTGTAGGAAAGGAGTTCTCCACTAGTACTTTGATGATAGACTGAGAATCTCCTATGACACTTAAATCTGAAATACCGATGGCCTTTGCTTGCTTGAGCCCCTGCAGAAGAGCCAAGGATTCAGCTTGGATGCTGGTTGCATGCCCGAGGCCCCAAGCATACTTGATCACTGTTCTGCCCTCCTTGTTCTTTATAATTCCTCCTGCCCCAGCGAGACCGGGATTGCCTTTCGCAGCCCCATTGAAGAATAAGCAGTGTCTGTCTTGACTGGTGAGCAAGTCTGAAAGTTCTTGCTTGTTTCCTCTGAATTTCCACTCTTTTATGTTCTTTTTCTGCCTTGTTTCATCAGAGAAATGAAGACCCATTGAGGCACCCCAATCTAGATCCTTTTGATTTAAATTGGCTTCCGTTAACTGTTCACCCAAGTTTTCTTTCCAGAGGTTTTTTACTTTGATGATGATGAGCTGAGGATTTAGTTTTTCATCTCTAAAAACTCTTCTGTTTCTCTCTAGCCAAATTTGCCAGCATATGAATTTTGGCAAGGAAAACCATGCTGCTTTAAATCTTTCATTTTTTGGAAGGGTCCCTGGATAGCAGCTGTGCCAATTAGCAAATAAGTCTGAGATAGAGGCAGGAAGATTAAACTCTGTTTTCCAATAATTCAAAAGGATCTGCCAAATTGCTCTAGAGAATTTACATTCCAGAATGATGTGCTGGGCACTCTCTTCCATTTCGCAGCATAAGTGGCATCTGGATGGGCCTTGAAAGCCTTTTTTCTTAAGCTTGTCTTCTGTTAAGATCGCTTTATGGCAAAGCAGCCAGCAAAAGAAGTCGACCTTTGGCAAAGATTTATGCTGCCACAGCGCCTTCCACACAGTTGGATTGGGGGCGACATAGGGCCGCTCTTGTAAACACTTATACCCCTGCGCTACTGTGTAAATACCTGGACCGGATCCCCAGCCCCGTGCATCGAGTTTGCCTGAACGAAGGGGCGATTTACCATGTAGCAGTGATAATAGATGATGTCTGGCCTGCGCAAGCTCTGGAGGCACGGGAGGTAGACGCCAGCGCTGCCAGAATCTGTCAGAAAATTGAGAGATGTCCCGCAATGTATTAAACCCAGTGCGATCCATCCACTGTCTCAGCGCTTGCAATGAGGGAATCGATGCTAAGGGTGGATGCATCATTATACTATCATCCCAGATCTTGACGTTTTTACCATTTCCCGGTATCCAGAACGATTTGTCTTTGATGAGAGCCACTGCTTTGTGACAACGCTTAACCAAGTGCGTTCCTGTTGTGGGCAGAGGGTTATCTAGAGATCTTTTTCTGTTTCCCATGAGATATTTTTTCCAGAGGGCTCTTTGCGCCCAGCCTGGGTGTGGAGCGATGATTCGCCAGTAAAGCTTGGCCCCCATGGCAATATTTTGAGAGCAGAGATCTTTGATGTTCAGTCCTCCTTCCATCAAAGGCATACAGATTTTCTCCCAGCTGATAAGCGGAATTTTTCTGTCATTTAGTTTGCCCCCTTTCCAGAAAAACTTGCGGATGTAGGCTTCCATTTTCTTTATGATGCCAGAGGGTGCTAGGAGCACAGAAAATTGGAATATGGGGAGACTGCTTAATACTGATTTGATTAGAACAAGTTTGCCTGCAAGGTTTAACCAAGAGAAGACCCAGGCTTGAAATTTTGTCTTGAATTTGTCCAAAAGAGGGGCCCAATCTCTGCTATAAACCAGGTTGCGAAAGATGGGAAGACCCAAATATATAAAGGAGGACCAGCTGAGGGTGGCAGCAAAGTCCAGAATTCTGGATATGGCAGAGAGAGTGTGAGCAGAAATGTTCCAGCAGTAGGCTTTACATTTGCCTTTGTTTAGGCTGCTTCCTGTAGCATCACTGAAATCATCGAGAACTTCCTTAAACCTTATGGCAGATCGAGCTGTGGCAGCCCCCAACAGAAGGGCGTCATCTGCGAAAAGAGTATGGTTTACATTTTTCACACCTCTGGCTATATTAAGCCCCAAAATCTCCTGATCTTCCAATTTCTGATCTAGGAAGAAGCTTAGGGCAGAGACTTGAAGAACGAAAAGTAGCGGTGAGAGGGGGCAGCCTTGCCTGAGCCCTCTTGATGCTTTGAAGAAGCCAGCTGCTCTCCCATTCACCAAGGGGGCAATCCATGGGTCGGCAATACTAGCTCGAATCCAATTTGCAAAACCTAGTCCAAAGCCAAACTTTTTCAAAACTTCCCAAAGGAAACTATGCCTGACACGATCGAAGGCATTTGCCAGGTCTAATTTAATTACCATACCCTTTTCTTTGCGAAGTTGACTCGAATGGATCGCCTCTTGCACCAGGATGTAGTTATCGACAATCTGTCTCCCCTGAACAAATCCTCCTTGATTCTCAGGTATGATCATTGGAAGGATGTCTGCTAGCCTGTTAGCTATTACCTTTGTGATTAGTTTTTATCCAATGTTGCAGAGTGAGATTGGGCGAAACCGATCGAATTCTTTTGCACCCTTTTCCTTGGGAATAAGGGCAAGGAAGGCAGAGTTAGTGCTGCCCCCAATTTTTTGGCAATTTTGTGATTTCAGGATCATCTTGAAGAGATCTTTCTCCACAATCTGCCAGCAAGTTTGAAGGAATCTGGCCGTGAAGCCATCCGGGCCTGGGGCTTTGTCAGGCTCCATACTGTCCAGGGCCTCTTTTATTTCTTGGATGGAGATCTTTGCTTCGAGCTGCTGATTAATAAAGGGGGAGATCCTTGAAGGTATCGCCTCCAAAAATTTGGAATTTGGATCAGACTCTCCCTCTTCTTTGTAGAGAGTTTGGAAGTGGTTGAAGGCTGCCTTCTTTATGCTCTCATTGTCTTTGTGGATCAAATTGCCATCTTTAATTTCTGCTATAGAATTAAAACTTTTCCTTGCTTGAGCTTGTTTATGGAAGAAGGCAGAATTTCTATCACCCGCTTTGAGCCATAAACTCCTGGATTTTTGTCTCCAATGCTCTTCCTCTGAGAGGTAGTCTTTGTGGTAGATTTGTTGAAGCACCTCCTCCTTGTCTAAAACTTCAACGGCAATTTCTACATCCTCACTTTGGGCTTGATGCTGAATAAGATTGTCTTGGGCCTGCTTTCTCTCTTGAGCAGGGGTGGGAAGAGCTTTGGCCCATGTTTTGAGGGCAGCTTTTAACCTTCTAAGCTTTTCTTTCCAGATGAAGAAGGGAGAACCCTTCACTGGCATTTTCCAACTATCTTGAACCAAGTTAATAAACTCGGGTTCCTTAACCCAAAGAGCGTTGAACCTGGAAGGGATGGGACCCAGATCCTTGGGTCCTGACATCTCTAACATAATGGGTTTATGATCTGAGACACTGCAAGGAAGGATGTGTAACCTGGATTCTAATCCAAGCAAAAGAAAAGAACTCTGCACCAAACATCTATCAAGTCTAGCAGCAATATGACCAGGGCCTATTCTTTTATTGGTCCAGGTGTACTTACCGTTATCTGGAGGGATATCGAGCAGGTCCCAGTCCTGCATGAGGTCTTCCACCCACTCCCTTGCTGGGTCCCTTACGATTGTGCCTCCTCGCTTTTCCACCGAGCGTAGGGTTATGTTTAGGTCACCTGCAATAATGAGGTTTCCCAGATTCTCAGTCTCCGCCAGTTGTCTAATGGAGTCCCAGCACTCCCTTTTCTCCCCTATATTATTAGGTACATAGACATTGAACAGGAAGATAGCCTCCCTTATTTCTACTGAATGTAGCTTCAAGAATAGCCAGTGGTTGTTGTGCACCTCTGAGACCAGTCTGAACTTGAGGGGGTTCCAGAGAGAGCCCAGACCTCCAGAGGCTCCCCTTGATGATACTGCTAGTCCGCTGCTTCCCTTCCAAAACTTTTTGCTGATTTGGAGAAACTCCTTGTCCTCCATTTTAGTCTCCTGGATCAGAAGAATGTCCGGAGTTTCTCTTCTTATTAGGATTCTTATTGCTTCTTCTTTTACTTTACTCCCCATTCCTCTGCAGTTCCAGGAGATGGTCTTCATCATTTATTTCTTTGATGGGAGGCTCCCCTGGAGCCATGAACTTGATTTTTAACCGTTTTCGTATTCTTGCTGAGGAGTTTTTACAACGTGGGCTGGCTACCCTGGAGTTTGTCTTTGTAGGTTTCCTGATCTCTCTTTTCTCTTGCAGATTTCCGGCCCCTTGCAGATCTTCTGACCGAAGTCTGCGTGTCTCCGATTTCTCCTTCTTCCTCAGACTCTTCTGAGTCATGTTCCTCCTCAGAGGCTTCTATTTGCTTTTCTTTGTCCCTTGCCATGATGCTCTCTTCGGGTCTTGTTCCTGCTGAGGTCAAGTTTTCTGCTGGTTTGACGGGCCTCTCCTCTTCCCTGGGGGCTTCTTCCGCAGAGCTTAGGATCTCGTACCTATTTTCTTGACTTCTTGACGAGGATACATTTTGGGCAGCGGCAGGTTGAGATCCTTGTGCCCCGGATTTCTTGTGGTTTGTCTTTGGCCTTTTGACTTGGTTCCATCCTTCCTCCTTTCCTTTTTCTGGATCGCTTTTATTCGAGCATCCTCTAGCAAAGTGACCGTATATGTGACATTTGCGACATTTGAAAGGGAGCTGTTCGTAGTCCAGGACTTGAACATGCGTCCAGCTTCCAACCTTTAGTTTGATGGCCTCCGGAAGACCCACCTCAAGATCTACCTCGACACAGATCCGGGTGCAATCATATTGATCGTTGTTGTTGGCTCTATCTATGAATTTGCCCAATGAGTTGCCAATATGTTTGAGGGAGTCCCAGTTCCAACAGTGTACCGGAAGGTTGGGGAGCCTAACCCAAACGGGGACAGCCGACGGTACGTCCACAGCCGGATCAAAGTCTGGGGTCCATTTGTTGAGGTAGAGACCCTGATGTCCCATGAAATAGGGTCCGTTCCTGAAGATCAGGTCTTTGTCCTCCTTGGTGTTGAATTCAAACAGGAAGTAGCCTCTTCCAAGAAAGTACGAAGTGACTTTATTCTTGATCAGCGGAATCCAGTTCCTGACGACCCAGTTTTCGGTTGATTTAGGAGAGGGCCAGAGACCCGTAAATTGACCCACCAGGGCACGATCTGCTAGAGACAAGGCAACCTGGATTGGTCCCTCAGGAGGTAGGTTTACCTCTGGTACATCATCGAGCTTCTTAACGAACTTTGATGCGTCAGGCTTCTTCTTCTTAGGCAACGATGCAATCAAGGAAGAGAATGCGGCAGATTCATCCAGAGGAGAAGACTGAGAGGGCCCGAGAGGCGAGCCTTGGGTCTCCATAGTCCAGATCAGGAACTCGCTTTTCCTGCTCCAGACAAGAAAGGCATTTCCGAGATCGAGCAGAGTCAGAACCAAGGCGTAGCTAAGGATCTGGGCAGTAGATCCAGCAAAAGTCGAGCCACAGATCAGAAGGCGCAGCTCTGGAGAGGCCAGAGGCGGGATCGGGTGCCTGGAGGATGGATCCAATCTGGTCTTGGCTGGATCGAGCGCTCCAAAGGCCGTGAGGGCCGAAGCTGCAGCACGGAGGGCCGTGGGCAGCGCTCATGCAGTGGCTGCGTAGGCCATCAGAGCGGGCGCAGAGCAAAAATTTATCCCAAAAAATAATGTTCGGTTTACTTCTTGAATTGACAACCATCTTTTATCTGTATTGTATATGAAAGTTGTTATCATAAGTAAATGTTAAATGCACTTTTATACATATATTTTTTTATGGTCACTTATCTCATATATGATAAAACTTATGAATGCGATAGATATTTCACAATTGTTTTGATTAAACCATTTTTCCAAAAGAATTATTTTTACATAATTTTCATTTCTTTCAACTTTTGAATAATATTCATTACCAATTGTTGAAATATATCTTTCTGGATCACATTGAAGAATGAATACTCCCGGGTATATAGTAGAATAGATATTTAGTCATTGCATATGATGGATTAAATCATTTTTCCATTTGCATGTTATAAACAAAAACCACCCTCATCATCCTTATTGGGAAACTAGTCCCTTTACCCTCAGTCGGAGCCACTACACCAAACGGAAAAGGACTCGCTCTAAGGTCTGGGCTGAGTGGTTTTCCTCCATGTTCTCGCAACGAAATTTCAAGGCTTCAACATTTTGGCGCTAGAAGGAGGGCCAATTGTGAATGGAAAGAAGGTATGATTAATATAAAAGCCAATCTAAGAGTCTCTCTCCCTCTAGATCCCCTTCAACTTCAAGACCATTATCTAGATCTAAATCCTTAAGATCTGAAGTTGAACATTCCTCTCCTAAGTTTCCTAGTGAAACTCAACCAATACTGTCTCCATATTTTCACCAAAACTTTCCAGAAGTTCAATCTTTGATCGAAAATTTAGAGAGAGTATCTATTTCTGCTGAAAAGCCTGAATCTTCTCAAACATATGAAATTAGTGTTTCATCTTCTTTACAACTAAGACGAATACTAACTCGATCGGAATTACTAACTAAGAGATAGGGATCCCTCATTTTGAATTACTTCTCGACGGAAAATAAAGAAGACTGAATCAAAGTCAACCACCATCGAGGTCTTATTCAATAATCCACCCCATTCACCTCCATTACCTCCACTCATTTCAACAACTTCTATTCCAACAATCAGTGTCAGTTTAACTAGTTCCAGTACCCAAACTACTAGTTCTTCAACTAGTTCTAGAACTCAGTTTGCCTCTTATTCAACTCAAAATTCACTTATCATCTCCACCCAATGTCCAATGGTAGGCCAAAAACCTCCACCAAATGTACAACCATGGAACAATCCAGGTGCTGTATAAATTCCTACGCCTCTTCACCCTCTTCCGAAATACCCTGAAAGATGGTTACCTAAATTCAATCCTTATGATGGTCTCGTAGCTGAATAACACATCCATAATTATATGTTAGCTATCAATTTGAAAGAGGTAACTGAAGAATATTGTGTAGTCATATTACTTCCATATACTCTTACAGGATCTGCAGGATCCTGGTATTTTTAGCTAAGTTTGGAGATGACTGAACCACTGCATCGCTCATCAATGACCTATCAAATCTAAAGGCTAAAACGGGAGAGAAAATAAAAGACTTCAATTCTATATTTAATAAATTACTCAATAAAATCCCTGCTACATCAGTTCCTGATGTTGAGGTTCAAGTTGAGTGGTATGTTTCTTCTCTCCCATCTAACATAGCCATTTTTGTCGATAGAGCAAAGTTACCTACACTAGAAGAAAATATGAAGGAAGCTTTTTTCTGTAGAGAAATGTATTATAGCTCTTGAAAATAAGAATTCTCAAGAAGACAAGAAATCCAAGAAAGTATCCTTCAAAGATGATTCAAAGAAGAAGCCACCAAAAGACCATTTTGATGTAGAAGGTCTTCATAAAGTGTTAAAAACCATGAAAAATGAAATGGCAGATATCAAAAAACAAGATGTTGAAAGTTTCAGTACAAAGAAGACTTTCAGGCCCTTCAAGAAAAACCAGTCTTCTACTTCTCAGCTGCCCAACATTATATCTAATGCTGAGTCTGATCAAGACATAGACAAGGAGCAAACAGAAGAAGAAACTTAAGTTGAAGAATAAGTTGAAATAAATTGCATGTGGGATTTCATCCTCCCAAATGATGAACAACATGAAGCTTTACCTGTTAGTACAAGAAGTAAGAAGTCTACATCCAAGGCTACACAGACTAAGCCTGCTCCTTCAGATTTTCTATCCACATTAAAGACAATGGTAGTCTCTGACACTAGGGCTAACATTTCAATCCATGAACTTACTAAACTAAAAACAATAGCAGAAGATTTTACTTAGAGATTTGAATGCAGTTCCTGCTTCAGCCTTACCTGCTCCAGTAGTAGTTCAAGCTACTAATCATATCGGTAAACCTCCTTCTCCTTCAACTAAAATAGATTCCATAGATCTTATTATGATAGGTGATTGATCCATCTCTCATAATACTCCATTCCTCTTGGCCTATGAGATCTATAATAAGCATTTCCATAATTTCTTAATTGATTTAGGGGATTCCTCTAATATCATGCCGAAATCAGTATGTGCTAAATTGAACATAACGCCTCAAAATTCTCATGTTCATACAGTACAACTTGATAGAACAAAAGTAGAGTTTGTAGGATAAATAAATTCAGTTTCCGTTAGATTATCATCAAACCCAAAGGTTGCCAAAAATAATTGATACTTTGGTAGTTGATATTCCTGAATTTTATGGTTTAGTATTGAACATAGACTAGTATGAGAAGCTTCATGGATATTTCGCAACAGAATGGTCACATATGTGGCTGCCCCACAATGGAAAACCAAACCAAATTCGAGTAGACCGTGAGATATTCATGAAACATACCATTACTGATCTTGAAGGAACCAATCAACTAGTATCATTCAATAATAATATTATTGGAAAATATTCGACATAATCATTTATTGGAAACTTTAATGTCCAACCATCACCCTTATTTGATAATGCGATTATATCTGAAATTGAAATTTTTTCCCAAACAGACACTTCTAAGTGTAAAATTTCTGTAAATAAATGAATAGTTAATTCTTTATTTTGGATTCTTTATTTTGATGGTTCTAAATCAAAAGATGGTGCAGGAGTTGGCTGTATTTTGATAAGTCCTGAAGGAGAAAATACCATGCTAGTCTGTAGACTTGAATTCGATTGCACAAACAATATAGCATCATATGAAGCACTAATTGAAGGTTTGTATAAAGCAATTGACCTTGACATTAAATATTTGCAAGTACTAGGAGATTCAGAAATCATTTTCAAACAAGTAAGAAATACTATCCATTGTCATTCTGGCCATCTTAAACATTATCAGTCATTAGTCCAGGAATTGAGTTCTCATTTCTTAGCTTTAAATATTTCCTCTGTACCCAGAATACAAAATGATAGTGCATATTTATTGGCCAATGTAGCATCGAAATTAATTCCATCTCAAGAATATAGTCCTGATAGGTTTTATATTGAGTTGATTTTTAGACCATTTGTTCCTGATAATATTACTAATTGTAGTCTTTAATCATGATTTTGATATCATAGATTTCCTTACATCTAGAGGATCTTATGATAATCAAATTCTAGATGAACATGAACATGGCATTCAAATAAAGGAAGAACAAGATGAAAATCCAATACCAAAGTCGTTTGTCAAACTAGAAGACCTTTATGATTTAAAATATAGGTTCAAAAGAGTTACTAATTCTAAAACTCAAACTTCAACTTTAAGATTTGAGTTAGTAAATCTTGGAACCGATGAACAAAATGTCAACTCAGGTCTTGGTCTGTCTTTTGAAGAAAGGTTATCATTTTTAAAGTTATTAAGGACCTACAAAAGTGTTTTTGTTTGGGATTATAACGATCCCAAAACATATGACACTTCTGTTATTCAACATACTATTCTTATGATTTCAGATGAGAAACCAATACAACAAAAGTTGAGGAAAATTCATCCTAATCTTGAAAGTCAAATTAAAACAGAATTGAATAAACTCCTCAAAGCTAAAATCATCTTTCCAGTTAAAAATTCAAAATCGGTATCAAATTTGGTTCCTATCAGGAAGAAAAATGGTGACATTAGGATTTGTATTGATTTTAGAAATTTAAATAAAGCATGTCAGAAGGACAATTTTCCATTACCAACTATGGAACAAGTACTGAAACTGTAGTTGGTTTTGAACTTATGTATTTTCCAGATGGGTTTTCAGGATATAACCAAATCCTGGTATACCCAGATGACAGATTAAAGACTACAGTCAGGACTAAGTGGGGAACTTATGCCTATCAAAAGATGCCATTCAGATTAATCGATGCAAGTGCCACTTTCCAAAGAGCCATGGACACCCACAACTTTTTGAGGACTCATTAACAAATGAGTGGTTATTTATCTATATGACACCACAATCTTTTGTAGACAAAGAACCAACCATGCAAATGACCTAAAACAAGTCTTTGAGTGATGTAAAAAGTATGGAATCTCACTTAACCCGAAGAAGTCATATTTTTCTTTAAATGAAGGAAAAAATTTAGGATTCATTGTGTCAAAAAAGGGTATTTATATCGATCCTGAAAGAATCAAAGAAATTAAAAGGATTCATTTCCCTCGTAATAAGAAAACCATGCAGTCATTTCATGGATAGATAAATTTTGTAAAGAGATTTGTCCCTGACTTTTCACAGATAGTTTTACCTTTACAAACAACGATTAAGAAAAATTCAATCTTCAAGTGGGGACATAATGAAAGAGAAAAATTTGATTTAATCAAACAATCTATTATGAATGCTCCATTCTTGACTACTCCCAATTTTCTTAATCCTTTCACTTTATACACATTCTCATTAGATACATCATATGTTGTTGTTCTGACACAGCTCAAGGACCAACAAATTGAATAACCAGTATCATTTTTCAGTTCCAACTTGCAGGGTGTAGAACTAAACTATTCATTTGTTGAGAAATAAACATTTGTTGTCTTTAAATGTATAAAGCATTTTAGATCATTTCTCCTCAAAACTCACACCAAGATAATAGTTACATTCTTTGCAGTAAGACAATTATTGATTCAAAGAGAAGTAGGAGAGAAAAGGGCTAATTGGGTAACTGATTTACAAGAATATGATGTAGAAATTAGACCTTCTAAAATTGTTATAGGTCAAGGTTTTTGCATAATACTAACAAGAGCATCCCATTATCATCAGAAATAGATCTAGGTAATGATATTCAAGTGTTAGAGGTAAACCTCAATGATGTTCAGTCTCAATATGTTGATCTTAAGTTTTATTTGAAAAATGGATATGCCCCCACATAGCTTAGTTATAAAACAAAGCGTGCTTTAATATTAAAATCTAAGCAATACGAAATGATCAATGATGTATTGTTTAGAAGAAACTTTGATGATGTGTTATTAATATACTTAGAGAAAACTGAAGCATAGAAAGTTTTGCAGGAGCTCCACGATGGACCAGCTGGAGGAAATTTTGGAGGGAATACAACAACACATAAAATCTTGCATGCAAGTTACTATTGGCCAACACTTTTCAAAGATGCTCATGATTATGCGAGGAAATGCAAAGCCTACCAAAGTGCATCTGAAAGACAAATGAAACCAACTTTTCCATTACAACCAGTTAACATCGAACAACCATTTGAGCAATGGGGATTAGATATAATTGGTGAGATCGTTCCTAACTCTTCCAAACAACATAAATACATCCTCACAACCACAGATTATTTTACTAAATGGGTGGAAGAAATTGCACTAAAAGTAGCCAATTCTGAGAATATTATTGAGTTCATTGATCAATTTATCATAACTAGATTTGGTTTACCCACTGCTTTGATGTTTGACAATGCATCTTATTTCTCAGGAGCTGCTATGATAGAATTTGCTATTAAAAGAGGTTTTAAACTCAAATATTTTGCTAACTATTATCCTTAAGGAAATGGTTTATCAGAATAAACAAATAAAAACCTTATTAGAACCATTAAACGAACTGTTGACCAAAATCAAAGAAATTGGTACAAATCATTAACATTTTCTCTTTGGGTAGATCGAATAACCCAGAAGGCCTCCATTGGCACTCCTCCATTTAATATTGTTTATGGAAAATAATTTTTTCTTCCTACTAATGTAGTTATTCCTTCTCTTGCCCTGGTCCAATTTATTGATGGATCACCTTCTTCTTCATTGCAAGTAAGACAATTCCAAATCCTTAAACTCGAAGAAGAAAGAGAAAAAGCTAAAGTTACTCATGCACATAATCAACAATTAGTTAAAGCTTCATTTGATACAACTTTTGTCACTCCAAAAACATTTCAAATTGGTGATCTGGTCCTAAAATGGGATAAGGAACACGAGGAAAAAGGTAAACATACCAAATTCCAAAGACTGTGGCTTGGAACATTTCAAATTATATAAGAAATAGGCCCATCAACGCTTTTATTGCAAGATCTATCAGGAAAAATAGATTCTTTGCCTGTTAATGGGAAAACTTTAAAGAAATATTTTTCATAGGAGGTAACCCTTTCTATTCCCTGTATATTATTGTCTTTTCTTTTCTTAGGAAAATAAAGTGGAATGGTATTGATTTTTGGTTTTTCAAATAAAAATCTAAGAGAATATTTTTGGTTTATCGCTTCTAGAAATAAGAATTGTTAAGGAAACAATTGAAAATTTTGAATCTCAAATAGATTTTATTTCACTAAATTTTTTTATTTCACTAAAGTTATTTATTCTTTGATAAACTCTCACTTTTATAAAGTATGGCTACTCTAGTGTCAATCAAGAAAATAATCTTAACATAGTAAAGACTCTTTTACAAAGAATCAATATTAAACTCTAAAATTATCATCCAGAAACCTCAAAAAGGTCAATGATTCACCCCATCTAGAAAACTTTTCAATTTTCAGAAAGTAATTAAAAAAATATGCTAAATCTTAAAAGATAATACATCTCATCACGAGCTTTTTTACCATGTTCATAGGAAAATAATTAAACTGACATTACGAATACTGCCTACCAAAATATGGTAATGACTTGAGATTATATCAAAAGGCAAGGGGTCTCATCAAGAGCCATCTTGATCAATTTAGTTACAATCAGTGAATGGCATTGCCAATATTTGGTTACCAAGCTAAGACAACGACTTTTAAGTATTAAAAAATACATAGAAAATATTTACAAAAAATAAAAAACAAGTCGTAAAAGAGATAAAGTATATAAAAGTGAACTTATTTTTGGAAGATTGCAATAAAAGCTGGATTGGGCAATGAATCATTGCTGGGTAAAAGGTAGCCCTGCCAAGGTTATAAATTCCTACTGGATTAGAGGCTCTACCTGTGATAAAAGAGTATATATTTATAAGACTAATATGAATGAGCCACCTGCTTCATGTTTTTGACCTTAGTAAAGACTGATATAGATACTCATATTTTAATTTTTAAAGAGGAAATTTTATGGATTATGATCAAGTGATATTTTATTACTTAGTGAAATATCATTTGTATTGAAATTCATTCATGCAACTATTTTTATTTTGAAAAGTTTTATAAATTTCAAAAAACTAATCAGAGATAATTGGTTCTCCCAAGTGAATCGCCAATTGTTGTATTATACAACACCCCCCATTAATTTTAATAATAAATGGGAACCCTTTAAAAAATAAAATAGAATCTTAGAAGCATTTTCGTTTTAGCGTTAAGTCTTAAACTTTAGAAATAAAAGGCCTGTTTCTTTTCACTTTAATTTCATTGCGCTTAGTGCAAATCGCAAACCTTACAAGCTAAACAAAATTAAAACACATATAAGATTTGCGAATTGCGATAAAGCGCTTCAACCTTTATTGAATTATATAAAATCCCCGTTGAAAAGTTTATAAATCCCTTAACTATAAATCACATCGCGCCTACTTTAAAGAACAAACTTATAGCATTTCAAAAGGAGTTGCGATAAGTCGAACCCGATGAAACGATAAACGAATAACGAAATATATCCATAAAATCCGCGAAAGCGGATAACTTTAAGCCTTTAGCACATATCGCGTTCCACAAGGATTAACCAAATGGAAAGATATATCCACCGTATTGAATTGCGATGTGCGACTTGCGCAGATCGCATTTCGCAAGTTCACAGATGGCGAAAACATATACTATTGGTATCTGCTAAAAGTTGTGATTTGCGCTATAACATTTATTATTCAAGTGCTTTAACTGATCCTTATTCAATTGATCCGTTATAAGATCTAATGACTTAGATCGTTGGGTTGGAAATATTGTGTGAGGCGTGTAAGAGATTTGATAAAAGAGTTAAGGGTTATTAATAACATTCAATGGGTACAAGGTTCAAAAGATTGATATCTTACTTGAAGCATGTTTTAAATTTAAAGCGCCAAATTTTGATTTATGTTGATTTAACTCTATTCTTTGTCCTTGTCTCTCCTCATCTCAGATTTGAATTTACTTGTTTTGCTGGAATTCAGGAAACCACCTGAGGAAGCAATATCAACTATAATGACAAAGAAAGGCAAAGAAGTTGCCCAAGCATCCATTTATGAGACTACAGACATGCCTCCATTATTGTCAGACACTACGTGCAACAAAGACAACGATATTTCTTCATGGGAAGCCATGTACAACATGTTTGAAGGAGAACAACCAAGAGAACTAAAGAAAACAGTAACAACTGATGAGGTAGTTTCATTAGAACCTTCTTACTTTGAAGTTGCATGCTCGTTTCTCCATAGGATATCGATAAGGCCGAATATCTTACCATACACTGATATGGTAAGATGGGTCATTGATAACCTCAACATTGCAGAGAGAACATTCAAAAATTCAAAGCTGGAGAACATAGGTTCATTTACTGCTGGAGATTTGCGAACATTGTATCATCTACCTTCGCCACAAAAGATTTATGATAAAGCTTTCTTGCAGAACTTTTAAAGTAATAATTCAGACTAAATGAAGGTGTTCAAAGGTACCAGAAGATCAGGATCAAGAGATTATCTCGGCCTAACGAACACAGGAAATCATCCTGAAAATTGAGGAAATACCTCCATTAAATGTTTTCTATAGCCCAAATCACAAAGCTGTAGTCAAGAGAAGAAGAGAAGAAGAATTGATGAATCAATGATTTCTCTTGACAATGAATCAATGGATGTTTTATGGAAGGACTCTTTTGCCAATCCTACTGAACATCTCACTAAACTATCACAGTTTGCTGGTGCATATACAACTCATACAATTGATAAAGCAAAACAAGTGAAACTTCTTCTCAAACAAAAGGTAGACAAGTTCAAGAATTAGAAAGACTACTAGAACAGGAAAAGCTTAATGCCAATAAGCAGATTGAGATGAAAATGTTACAATTCCAAAATTACTTTGAAAGATTAAAGTTGCAGCACCAACTATAGATTTCAGAGAACGAAACACAAATAGAAGCAGTGATGGATAAGCTAAAAAGTCAACCTCGGACATATAAATTTATAAAATAGGCACTGGAATGGAATGCAAAATTGAAGCAGCATTAGGAAAACTGTTGTGAAACCAACTCCAAAAATAGAAAAAAAAAGATATCAACGCCTTAGAAATAAGCCACTTCGAGGGGGCAACCTCCAATACATTACATGAATGAACAATTATTGGATGATACAAATTACAAAACCTCCTTTCTATATATAGGATTCCATGGGGCCACAAGGTAATCCTAGTGGGGCCACAATTTAATCCTAGACGACCTAACAATAATAATTTAAGGGCACAATAATAACAATATGGGGAATACAGGGGTTCAATAATAACAATAAGGGGGTTACACTAACAACAATAAGGGACTATACTAGTAATATAGGGACCTAACATGCCCCTCTCCTTCAAAAAAGTGTTGTCCTAAACTCTTGAGTAGATCTGGGTGCTTATGTATAAAATTATCATCCTTCCATGTAGAATCTTCAGTGGGTAAGTTCTTCCACTTGATGAGATACTCTGAAATTGATTGATTTCGCAGTTGTCGAGTTCTTGTTTCCGTGACTGCTTCAAGTTCCAATATGATTTTTCCTTCCTCATAAAGTTCTAGAAATATTGTTTGAACTCGAATATTTTCACCTATAACCTTCTTCAAGCATGAAACATGGAAAACTGGATGCACTCGTGAAGAAGCAGGAAGCTCCAATTTGTATGCCATAGTACCAATATTTTGCAACACCTTGTAAGGACCATAGTACTTTGGCGATAATTTATTATCCTTCTTAGCTTGCTTGAGGGGCATTTGTTTGTATGGTTGTAGCCGTAAAAATACCCAGTCTCCTACATCAAAACTTCTCTCGCTGTGATGTTGATCTGTCTGTTGTTTCATTCGATTTTGTGCCAAATTTAGGTTATCCTTTAAGAGTTGGAGAAATTCTTGTTGATGCTCGATGTGATCTTCCACTGCTTGAACCTTCGAATTTTCTCTTAAAAATGATGTGATGGATGGTGGATGATATCCATAAAGTGCCATAAATGGGGTCATTTTTGCTGCAGTATGGAAGGAAGTGTTATACCACCATTCGGTGAGAGGTAACCACTTGACCCATTGTGTTTGTTTATCAGATACAAAACAACGAAGATATCCTTCCAAACATTTATTTACTATCTCAGTTTGACCATCAGATTGAGGATGATAAGATGAGCTATGAGCTAATTGAGTACCCAAACAGGAAAATAACTCTGTCCAAAAATTTCCAGTAAAAATGGGATCTCTGTCGCTCACAATAACCCTTGGGCTTCCATGTAGCTTTTGAATTCTGTCCATAAATGTAGTAGCAACTGTACTTGCTTTAAATGGATGAGATGATGCACAAAAGTGTGCATACTTGGTAAGTCTATCAACTACCACCATGATGACACTCTTTCCTTCGGACTTAGGTAAACCTGTGATAAAATCCATTGAAATCTCCTCCCAACGTTGACTTGGAATGGATAAAGGTTGTAGAAGTCCCGGGGTCTTAATTGTCTCCACTTTATTCTGCTGGCAAACCAAAAATTCCGCTACAAACTTTTGAATATCAGATTTAAGGCCATCCCAAAAAAATTCTTTCTTCACCCTGTGGTAAGTTTTTAAAAATCCTGAGTGTCCTCCTAAAGGAGAAATGTGCAATTCCAGAAGAATATTTTGTTTTAGTTGGGAATTCTTACAAAGATATAAGCGATCTTTGTACCATAAGGAATCATTTTCCAACTAAATGTATCAGATGTACTAGGATCTTGCTGCAACTTTTGAATGAGTGTCCATACATCTTTGTCCTTCTTCCATTCATCTCTTGCTTCGGTTATCCAATCTGGTTGGATAATAGATATGGCACAAAGCAATGCTTCCACCTCTTCATTCTTTCTTGAGAGTGCATCTGCAACAACATTAAGCTTTCCTTTTTTGTAGATTATTTCAAAGTCATAACCCAACATCTTTATGACCCATTTTTGCTGCTCTTCTGAAGATAGTATTTGTTCCAAAAAGTGTTTAAGACTATCATGATCAGTTTTTACCTTGAAGTGTCTTCCCATTAGTTAAGTTCGCCATTTCTTTAGTGCATACAATATTGCTAACATTTCCTTCTCGTAAATAGATTTCTGTAAATACTTTCCTTTGATTGGACGACTTTCAAAAGCAATGGGTCTTCCTTCTTGCATTAAAACAACACCAATTCCATTTCCCGAGGCATCACATTCCACAATAAAGGTTTTTGTGAAATTTGGCGTAGCTAAGACCGGTGCTAGGCACATTGCTTCTCTAAGATGTTCAAAGGCCTTAGTTGCTTTAGGAGTCCATGGAAATGCATCTTTCTTCAATAATGTTGTTAGAGGTGCTGCTATTCTCCCATAATTCTTAACAAACTTGTGATAATACCCTGTTAACCCGAGAAATCCTCGTAACTGCTTTATGGTTGTGGGGAATTTCCATTCCTTAATGGCTTTAATTTTGTTAGGGTCTACTTTAACACCCTGGTGAGATACAATATGAACCAGATATTCCACCTCTTGTACTCCAAAGAAACATTTGGATGTTTTTGCATATAATTGTTTCTCCTGCAATAGTTTGAGCACCCTGTCAACATGTTCAACATGATCCTTCCAAGACCTGCTGTAGATTAGTATATCATCAAAAAATACTAGCACAAATTTTCTAAGGAAGGGTTTGAAATGGAATTCATCAACCCTTGAAATGTAGAAGGTGCATTGGTAAGGCCAAAAGGCATGACCAAAAATTCATAATGACCCTCATGAGTTCGAAATGTCGTTTTTGGAATATCTTCAGTCTTCATTCTAATTTGATGATATCCTGAACGAAGATCCAACTTGGTAAAATAAATTGCTCCATGTAATTAATCCAATAATTCATCAATCACAGGAATGGGAAATTTGTCTTTAATGGTGAGCTTATTGAGCTCCCTATAATCCGGACACATTCGCCATGATCCATCATTCTTGTGTACCAATACTACAGGAGCAGAGAAAGAACTTTGACTGGGTTGAATTATACCCGCCTCTAACATTTCTGCAATCATACGTTCAATTCCGCTCTTTTGGAAGTAAGGATATCTATAAGGCCTGATGTTTGGAGGAACACTTCCTGGAATCAAATGAATAGCATGATCATGATCACGAATAGGTGGGAGTCCTTTGGGAGTTTCAAACACCTTGGAATGATTGTCCAAGACTTTTTGGAGATTTGAAGAAATAAATGATTTTGACGTTGGAACTTCCAGTGAGCATAATTGTGCAATTGCGCCTCGTTGTTCTTTCTTTAGAAGCTTTGTCATGACATTAGAGCTTATTATCTTTCTTGGCTTCCCTGCAATACCCTGTAATTCGACTTCCTTTCCTTCTGAAAAAAAATTCAAGAAAAGTTATTGAAAATTAAAAGCTATCGTCCCCAAAGATTGTAACCATTGTACTCTTAGTACAACATCAGCACCTCCCATAGGAATGGAAAGCATTGGAATATTCAATACATATTACCCCATGGTTAGCTTGATATTATAATTATTATATTATGGTTAGCTTGATATTATAGCATGGTTAGCTCTGGGCATGCATTTTCTAGAGAAATTTATAATTCCTCCATTTGCAACCATCACTTGACATTCTGGTGCTGGGTATAGGAAACAATTCAATTCCTTGGCTACCTTACAATGAATAAAATTATGGGTACTACCTGAATTAATCAAGACTATTACCTTTTTCTTCTTGATATGTCCTTCTATCTTGACATTTTGAGGAGTGGTAAGTCCTGCCAATGCATTACACGATATGGTCAGACTCATTTCTTCCTCTTCTAGGGTTGGTTCATGGTGTATACCCTCTTCTTTTGAAGATTCTTGTTCATTTTCTTCTTCCTTTTCACAATCTATGTAAAATAATGTCTTCTTAGCACACTTATGACCTTTAGTGTATTTTCTATCACAACTGTAGAAAAGCCCTTTTGCTCTTTTTTCTTCCAATTGTTGTGGTGTCAACCTTGTAGGTTGTGAAAATCTAGGAGTAGCAACACTTCCCTCTTTATATAAGTGAGTGGTAGGCTTCCTTGTTGCCATAATTTTACATTCAATTTTTCTGGCCAACTTGAATGCTTTCTCCAATGAATCAAGTTCCAAAACACGAACTTCATGTTGGATGTATCCTTTAAAGTACCTATGAAGAGATCAATCCTGTGTTCCTCTGAAATATCAGTTACCCTTATATTCAATTTTTTTGGAAGTCCTCAATGTGCTTCCCCACTGAACCCTTTTGTTTGAGATTTATCAATTGGCTAAATAAGGTGTTGCTCTTTGTATCCTCATAATGTGCTATCATTTCCTCCGTAAAAATTGACCAAGTGACAATTTTTTTACGGGAGAAAAGCCATCGATACCATACAAATGTATTTTGTTCTAAATGTAAAGTTGCAATGCGTACTTTTTGTGTGTTTTGCACATTATGGAGATCAAAATATTGCTCCATCTGTAGTATCCATGTTACAGGATCCTTTCCATCAAACTTCCTCATATCCATTTTTGGAATATGGTGGTTCTTTCCTCCAACATTAGAGTTTATGAAATCACGATTAACATTTATTTTGTTCTCATCATGAGTTTCCTCTACTATCTTTTCACCATTAGGAAAAATTTCTTGTATCAACTTTGCCAAACCTTCTATGTATACTTTTAGATCATTCTTCATGTTTTCCATGTTGTCTTTCATTTTTTCATCGATATTAGCTTCCATGTCATCCATTTTAGCTTCCATGCCCACTTCTATGTCATCCATCTTAGCTTCCAAACCATTTATCTTAGTTTCCATGCCCTTATTCAAACCATCCATCTTAGTCTCCACACCTTTCTTCAAAACTTCCATTTCATTTTTTGTTGCTCTTTGCGAGAGCGAAATTTGTTGCACTTGCTCTTGTAATTTTGATATGTCATGTTGCCATTCTTCATCTTCATGAGTAATAGTAGAGCCTTCTAAAGGCTTAATGGGTGTTGAATTCTTTTTAGGGGCCATTTTAGAATCTAATACTGATATCTATTCTACAATATGCCCTTGGAATCAATTCAACTTGATTCTTCAAACAAGACTTATGCAATTCGGAAAAAAAAATACACTTATTTTACTTGCTTTTGAGGAGATCGGTATTGAAATTGAATTATCTCTATAATTGCGGATCCTAAATGTATGAAATTAGGCCCTGTAGTAGCCCTTTGAAGCTTCTTTCAAATTCCACAGGTCTGATCAGATTTGGATTCTTCAAGACAAAGTTATGTCTAATCTCCCACAATGACCCAATTATGGACTAGTTCAATAGAGCGAACTTGTATGACTTGCCACGTGTCAATGTTTCCTCCTTTGGCTCTGAAATTGATAGACAAAAAACTACAGTCCATGTATTTGTGGCCACGTTTTACAACATTCCAATCCGATGCTCAAAGAGAGAGAGCTATGAAGATTTTTCCACGGTGACCTCTTTGAGATGAAATTTAGAAGCCTGAAAAAGCCCTAACTTCCACAAATCATATCTCCGAAAATATTGTGAACCAAGATCTGAAATTTTGCGACAGTGTTCCTCAGGATTTCGGCTTCGCACTCTAAATTTTTTAGCTTCGGAACCTTCGTAGAAACAAAGTTATAGCGAAAATTCCACAATGAACTGTTTAGGTTAAATTCAGGAGCCTGCAAAATGACCTAAATTCCACAGATTATATCTGCGAAAATATTGCGAACCAAGATCTGAAATTTTGCGACGATGTTCCTCAGGATTATGGCTTCACACACTAAAAATTTCAGCTTCTGAAACTTTGTAGAAAAAATTTATAGCAAAAATTCCACGATGACCTGTTTGGAGTAGCGAAACCCTAGAATCCAAAGCCTCTGATACCAAATGTTGTGAAACAAGCTCCAAAAATAGAAGAAAAGAGATATCAACACCTTAGAAATAAGCCACTTCGAGGGGGAAACCTCCAATAATTTACATGAATGAACAATTCTTGGATGGTACAAATTACAAAACCTCCTTTCTATATATAGGAGTAGATGGGGCCACAAGGTAATCCTAGTGGGGCCACAATGTAATCCTAGCCGACCTAACAATAATAATTTAAGGGCACAATAACAACAATATGGGGGTTACAGGGGTACAATAATAACAATAAGGGGGTTACACTAACAACAATAAGGGACTATACTAGTAATATAGGGACCTAACAAAAACTTTTGTCGCCAAATATCAGTTACCGGTTCATATTGTGAGACAAGCAAGATTTTGATTCATCAAGTGGAAAACAGGAGGCTAGAATGTGAAAAGGTTCAAAAGAAATTTTCTGAGTTCATCCTATGGCAAGAGTATGATACATGAAATAAAGCTGATCTCCCCAAAATTGATAAGTTTCACAAATATATTGTATTTAAAGATTGGAAATGCAGTTAAGACTGGCAGAGAAGGCAAAATCAAAGGCAACAAATCTGACAGATGAAATCATCGAGTCTGTTAATGAACAACTTCTAAATGCTGAAATTATCAAAGAATCTATAGCTGAAGTGATCCTAAGAGTTTAAACTATTAAAAGAACAGTGGAAGGAAAGTGCAGAGACACAGGCATAAGCTATTAAAAAGATAACTAAGTTAGATAAGGAAAATTACTGGAATTTTTTGATCAAACCACATCATAAGTGCTTGATTCTACAATCATTAAATGATTCCACTAAGAAATAGTTGCCAACACTTTCAAATGTAGTGTTCAAAGGCCAAATCAGATTCAAGATTACACAACCAGCTCAACTAAAGCCGATTGTAGATATTTTCCATCTCAGAGATCAAGTGGGAAAAGAAGATCAACCCACCTAAGCATGTTGTTATTTTTATTCCTAGATTGTAGTTTAAGTTTACTCATTACGAGGAAGGCTGTTAAAAACCTCCTCAAATTTTTATGTAATAATCTATTTTAGACATATTTTGTTTATTATTTAAACCCTTCTCATGCATTTAAAGAAGGGTCTAGAAAATTTTCAAAAAAATTTGCAAAGGAATGCACTTTTGTATGTTTGTGAATGTCTTGATGAATTAATGGAACATAGTTTGTTTTCTTTTGATATTGAAGTTGTTTAACTAAAGTTGCAATATTGTACTCATTGAATTTCTTTAACGTGAAGAGGAGCAAAATACTACGGTCGGTTTGAATGAGTAGAACCTCGTATTTATGATATTTCTACACATTATATTAAGTTTCACTTCTTGAATTGACAACCATCTTTTATCTGTATTATATATGAAAGCTGTTATCATAAGTAAATGTTAAATACACTTTTGTACTGATATTTGTTTATTGTCACTTATCTCATATATGATAAAACTTATGAATGCGATATATATTTCACAATTGTTTTGATTAAACTATTTTGTCAAAAGAATTATTTTTACATAATTTTCATCTCTTTCAACTTTTGAATAATCTTCATTACTAATTGTTGAAAGATATATTTTTGGACACATTGAAGAATGAATACTCCTGGGTATATAGTAGAATATATATTTAGTCACTGCATATGATAGATTAAATCATTTTTCCAGTTGGATGTTATAAACAAAACATACCCTCATCATCCTTACTGGGAAACTGGTCCCTTTACCCATAGTCGGAACCACTACACCAAACAGGAAAGGAATTCCTTTGTTAGACTCCTGTAATTCACAGTATCATAAGGTGACTGATTATTTCTCAGGTCTTTCATATTGAAAATAATATTCCATGGTTGTCATTTATTTTTAGGAAAAGAAGGGAAATCTTAACTGTATAGAACATCAAAAGAATCAATCTTCCTTTCAGTTCAGTTGAAAGAGGAAAGTATTGCTGATTAAGTGTGATGGTGAGAAAACTTCATTCTACCCTCATTCATTTCATCGACCCTCTTTCTACCTTTTCATTTTCCAAACTCTAAAGTCCAACACTTAATTTCTTTCAAAACCCTTTTTTTTTAACTATTGAAATTCAAGTTTTATAGTTAAAAAAGAGCAGCTCTGCTCACCCACTAAAAGACGTATCATATATCCCTTAAGACTTACCACTTATGTCATTTACCACAGCTCCGCTCCCCACAGCTAGCCTTTGATACATATCATATATGACACATATGATATCATATATGTTGCTTCCCGCACTCAAACATATGCAAACCCTTTACCTTCAATTACAATCGGCATTTCACAGACCAAACTTCATATATATCACAATTTTCGTCTCCTACAAAACCATCCGAAATGAGATTTGCGGGATTGGCGGGACCCATATTGCCCTTGTATATGCCTCAAATGCTTTGAAATACTTTATATTATGGTTTGAGCGGCCTTTATCATATTACCACTTCTTAACTAAATTTTCACTTGTCCGCTTTGAAAAGCTTGTAATGGGGTCCATCACCTTTTCACATCGCAAATCATAAGTTGCAAGTTTTTGAGGATGAGTGCGGAGGATAATGTTATAATCTCTGAAGTGTGATGTGTGACGTCGGTGGGACCCGATCACAAATCACAAATCTTAGAGGATAAGTGCGAAAGGATAATCGTCGAAGTGAGATGTGTGATGTCGATGAGGCTCAATCGCAAATCGCAGGTCCAGGAGGATAAGTGTTAAAAGAGAAGTTACAAAAAACGAAGTGCGAAGTGCGATGTTGGCGTGGATGCGATGTGATTCCAAGCTAAAATCTAAGGGATTTCAAGTCTGTGCGTATGAGGTTTGTGCACTGTTTTATGAAGAAAAATCAAACTCGGGTGGAAAATCTTGGGAAAGGGACCTGACACGAGCAGAAAGAGACGAAGTCGGGCTAAAGTAGTAGATTCGTAGGACACAGTGAAGCGGTTAGCATGGAAAACAGATCACGTCCTCGAGCCACTGTTTTGGCCGAAGGAGAGACACATGTCAGTATGGCTTTAACGCTGCCTTTTTGACATCATACTAGCCAATCTTTAAACGCTCTGAAATCAATAATGAACTGTTGTAGCCACTGTTTTCTCAGGTTTATTTTATCATAGCCTCTTCGTGATCCAAAGAGGAAATTTATTCCTCACTCTGTAATCAATAACATACTAATAAAGCCACTGTTATGGCCGAACTTGTCTTATCACCGCCTGCATGGTTCCACTTGGCAAAGGTTTCGCTTGAATGTAATTAGTAACTATCATTGTGTTACACAGTAATTTGTCACCGTCCTTACCATTCCCCATCCCGCACAATGGAGGACCCATTCTGTGACCTGTGAACATTGTCATGCCTTGAAATCATCATCAATGCATCCCTCTTGAAAAAACAAAGAAATCGACTTAAGTTTTTATATAAATACTGCATGCATTAGCAGTATCAAGGGGGCCCGGAAGGGGAAAAAATCCATTGTAAGGTCTCATCTATTTGTAAGCACTCTCTTTTAGATGAATGAAAGATTATGCTATTTTCCAGATTCTTGTGTTATAATCTGTGGTGAAGTGCTCCTTTTCTTGTAATGTGTCATCTCTAGTTTTACATACACTTTTATTTCTTTACTGCGGATAGAAATTTTTGTGTAGGATTTACCATGGGGTACCCTGCTCAGTCTCAAAATAGTACTTTATGTTTTCCTCTGAGACCTGAATGCAGAATTCAGAGATGGTTTGCTCTGCATTTACGTTGAAACTTAATCTCCTCCTCCTTTCCATTTAATAAGCTGTAAAGATCCATTGACATGGCTAGCTTGCCTGGTTGCACGTGATATCATTTATTCATCCATTTGAATTTGTTTACACCTGTTTGACTCCATAGCTCAATGGCCCTCTTTTGCTGCCTCCGCCATAAATTTCAAACAAACCTCTATGCACTAATAGCTAGCCTAAAATTCCCCTATAAAAAAAGCTATATCTAATAGAGAGATCCCTATTTGAGTCTAGGAAGGCTAGGTCCTAGATTCCAAAGTGGTTTGATGCTGCCCCTCCATAGTTTTGTCTTCAGCCTTGAGAATTTACGGGGAGCTAACATACTGGTGACCATACTGGGGATCAAGTTTCATCTTTCTTAGTAACACTTATCAAGTTCAATTTTGACTTTGATGGCGAATAGAAGTCAAACACCAGAAGGTTGTTCCATTCACCTGGCGACTCCAGTGGCAGAAAATTCCAGAAAAAGAGATTCACTGGCAACTGCATATTTTCTAGTTGACCTAAAGGCTCCAGTGGCAGCAAATTCCAGAAAAAAGATATTCACTGGCGACTCCACAGTTTCTAGTTGACCTAAAGGCTCTAGTGGTAGAAGAATCTAGATTTGTTGTGAACATACGGTGACTCCATTCTCTGATTGATTGACAAGATGAATCCAATAATACAACGCAAGTATGTTGCAATGAACAAAGATCACATTCCTGGATTCCCACACAAAATGCCTCAGGTAAATTGGCAAATAAATCTTCCTATTTTTCAAGATGAGAATGTTGATGATGCTTTGTTACATCTCATTAAATTTCATATACTTTAATGGTAGTTGAAAGTCTAATGGAATGAGGATTGCCTCATGAATATGTTCATGGAAACATTAAAAGGGAAAGCGAGGGAATGGTATGAAGGTTTGAACCCTGGTAGTCTGTTTTCTTTAAAATATCTCCACAATGTGTTTTATGAGCATTATAAAGAATACTCTCCATCTTTATCATTAGTTGAAAATTGTTGTGATCAGTCTGAGGATCTCATACAATACCTTGTAAATATTGATGAAGATATAGGAAATTGGCATCCTGAGGGTCTCTTAGAAGCGATTTATGAATTTCATTCTCAAGATAACTGTCATGATAACCAAGAGAAGTTAGTTGAAAATGAAAGTAATCAGGAAATGAAAGAAGATCCACATGATCTCTCTATGGAGACAAATGAAAATTCATTTTCTCTTTTGTATGAGGCTAAAGAAGAAATTCAATATCATGATCAATATTCACAAGAGAAAGAAAAAAATTGTTGTTTAATCCAAAGAAAACAAAGACTGCCTCCTCCTTTAACTGAAGAAGAAATTAATCAGATTCTAAGAATGCAGCCAACCTCTCAATTTTTTACGTAATAAGGAGATTATTTCTATTTGTTATATTGCTGATTTATGTACTGAAGTATTTCCTCATGAAGAAAAAAATGTAGAACATATTGATACTGATTCTGTTTTACATTCTCAAGAAGTATTATTGCCAGAAGGTGCTTCTGTCCATCAAAATGATGGCCCTCAAGCAAAATTCAGAAGTCTCAGTGAAGACATATCAGTCTTCTTGAAGAAAAAATATTGGTATACGATGAGGATGCCATATCAGATGACCATGAAGAATGTATAGATATTCTCTTTAAGAAGGATCCTGATCATAACACATTGGAACAAAGAGTAGTCCTAGATGAAGTTCATTATTTGAATCCTCAGCACCAAGTATTGTTCCAAGATCCTTTTGTTGGCCTTTTAGAGTCATCTAAGGAAGGAGTATGCTATGCTATGAATGGTTTGCTGCAGAGTTTAGGGAAAAATTTGAACACTTCTATTCAATGGAAAGTAATATGGGAGTGGCCCTTTTGTTTTCTCAGCCTACTCGAAAAAGTGAACAAGAATCAATCATGTAGTCATTTACTTGATTGGTTACATTGGAAAAAAGAGTTCACTTAGTGTATATATCATCTCCAAGTTAGATTAGGATAGGTAGGTAGGAAAATAAGCTTAGTACTCAGAGAATTTTTCAACTTTAGTTCCAGAGTGTTGTTTTGTTTTCAATTCAAGTGTGTTCCAGACTTCGGTTTGCAGAGAGTGTTGATTTCAGCTTGAAGATTGTCAGCCACAGAGGTTTTGTAGAAGACTAAGTTGCAGATTTGGGATTAGGCCAATGGATCAGGCCACTAGTCTACGATGTTCTTGACACCTCTTGAAGGAGCTGATATCCTCGGCTAGAGCCACTATTAGACTCCTGTAATTCACAATATCAAAAGGTGACTGATTAATCCTCAGGTATTTCATATTGAAAATAATATTCCATGGCCGTCATTTATTTTGAGGAAAAGAAGGGAAATCCTGACTGTCTAGAACATCAAAGGAATCAATCTGCCTTTTAGTTCAGTTGAAAGAGGAAAGTATTGTTGTTTAAGTGCGATGGTGAGCAAACTTCATCCTTCCCTCATTCATTTCATCTACCCTCTTTCTACCTTTTCATTTTCCGAACTCTAAAGTCCAACACTTCATTTCTTTCAAAACCTTTTTTTTAACTCTTGAAATTCAAGTTTATAGTTAAAAAAGAGCAGCTCTGTCCACCCACTAAAAGCCGTATCATATATCCCGTAAGGCTAACCACTTATGTCATTTACCGCAGCTCCACCCCCCATAGCCAACCTTTGATACATATCACATATTACACATATGATATCGTACGTCGCTTCCCACACTCAAACATATGGAAACCCTTTACCTTTCATCGCAATCGGTGTTTCGCAGAAAAAACTTCATACATATCACAATTGCAGTCTCCTACAAAACCATCATAAATGCGATTTGCGGGATTGGTGTAGAAATTTAATAATACTGATGTATTACCGGATCCTCTTGATCTCATGATATTTATTTTCTTGCAAAATACAAAATCCTTCCACTATTGATCTTGCAGAAATTTAAAACTCAATTGCAAACACATGTGAATAAATTCAATCGCACATAACACAGTTGTTTAACAGGAAAGCTTAAAGATAAAAACCCCAACTATCATATATTATGTATATCAGTGGAATCATGTAATAATCTCATACAAATATTAGTACATCAAGCTCTCAGTACAATCAACAATCATTACACACTGTCATGCAAAAATTTGCATATCTATGCACCAATTTCTTGCCTCCTGATAGCCTGCCTCCACTGCGCAATCCCTGCTGAAGAAGACCCCTGAATGAATTCAAATTGGCCTTGCCTTGACTGCACAATCCTCATTGGCAACTCTAATGTGTGTCAGATGCATTGAATGCATCACTATAGTCACAACGGATAGTCCATCTCACCCTTTCACCTATCTCTCCACTGGGTCTCCACTGGAACTGACATGCACTGTAGTTAATTGCTGTTTCTGTTCAGTTGTTAGTGAGTTATTATTTGCGAATTAATTAACTAATTAATTCACTTAACTCTCACTAGTGTATCTTTCAGTTAGACTAGATACAACTAGCTCAACTGAGTTTAACTCACTTAACTGAGTCAAACTAAATAACAACTCCATAAACTAATCTTCCGACTCTGTCATAACTTTTCCACTTCAGTTCTAACTGAGTCTTTCATGCATGTGCCATCAATAAACCCTAGGAATTGCGTAATTCCTTCAACCCATTGATTTTCCAAATCTATTCACTGAAATAAAGTGCTTCAAGAGAATAAGTTGATGTTTATTGTTGGATTATTATTAAGAGCTAATAATAATCGACATGCATCTATTTTTAGATCGACGATCTATAAATAGACTTCACCCAATATTCTAAAAATATAATTTCATATATTTTTCACATTTGACCAACCATTTTACAAATAACATCCTGCAACTTATAGAATATGCTCACCATTTCTAAAAATAGACATACACCTAAAAATAGCTTGCGGGCCCCACTTAGTGAGGGTGCTTACTTTTCACTAAGCTCATCATCTTGTTGAATCTCAACACTCCCTCTCAACAAGATAGGGATTATCCTTCACCCCGATCCTGCCTCTATGGTATTATAATTTGCTTTTGCCGAGCGCCTTCGTCAGAATGTCTGCATCCTGATCTTCCGTAGGGATATACTGAAGCAACATGATCTTCCGCTGCACACAATCTCTGATATGATGATACCGGATATCAATATGTTTAGATCTATCATGAAACACAAGATTAATGAAGAGTTTAATGCAACTCTGATTATCACAATGTATCACTGTAGGATCTAAATGTGAACCGAACAAACTGACCAGGATCTTCCTCATCCATATAGCCTCACAAGCAGCTTGACTTGCTGCCATGTATTCTGCTTCTGCTGAACTGAGTGCCACGGATCTTTGTTTCCTGCTATACCAAAAAAATGTTGTAGATATGATACTAAAAACCCCTCCTGATGTGCTCTTTCTGTCCGTTGGGCTGCCTGCCCAATCTGCATCCGTGAAGCCATGAAACTTCACTTCATCCGTCTGTTTGTACCATAAGCCATACTCAGATGTGCCCTTGAGATATCTCAGGAAATGCTTGCCTGCCTTCCAAAAGAGCTTGGTAGGCTTAACCATTGCTTGTGAAAGTTGGTTCACCGCATAGAATATGTCCGGTCTTGTATTAACTAAATACATGAGCGAACCCACCAACTATCGATAAACAGTGGCATCCACTACCTCTGCCGATGTAGCATCCTCTTTCCTCCAATTTCCTGGAAGAGGAGTATCCATGGGCTTGCAGTCCTCCATGTGAAACTTACCAAGTATCTCCCGAGAATACTTTCCTTGAGACACAAATAGTTCACCTTCTCGCTGCCATATTTCCAATCCAAGGAAATAATGAAGGAGGCCCAAATATTTCATCTCAAACTCTTTTGCAAGATCTGCCTTGCATGAGTGTATCAACTACTCATCACCCGTTAGTATTAAATTGTCAACATAAAGAACAATGATTAAAATCTTACCCTCCACCACAATTTGGTACAGGTTTGCATCCGCCTCACTCTTGGTGAAGCTAAGTCCAGTGAAATAGCTGTCGATCCGTGTGTACCAAGCACATGGTGCTTGCTTCAGCCCATACAATGCTCTTTTGAGTCTGCACACATGCGAATCACTGCTGAAGATCTCAAATCCTTCAGGTTACTCAATGTACACCTCTTCCTCAATGATCCCATTAAGGAACACAGTCTTCACATCCATCTGATGAATGTGCCAACCCATCTGCGCTGAGAGAGCAAGGATGGTCCTTATGGAAGAATACCATGCGACAGGTGCAAATATTTCTTCATAATCAATCCCCTCGATTTGTGAGAAGCCTATGGAAAAAAATCTTGCCTTATACTTCTCGATGCTCCCATCAACAACTTGCTTTACCTTGTAGATCCATTTCGAATCTACCACTGATTTACCCACCGGCCTTGGAACAATTTTCCAAGCATTGTTTCTGACAATGGAGTCATACTCCTCCACCATGGCATCTACCCATGTGGGCTTCTGCGCTGCTTCTTCAAAAGAATATGGCCCTACCATGATACACTTGCTCATAAGAGCCATGTATCCAGTAAATTGGTCAGATGACTGTCTCTGTCTGCGTTGTGATGTAGGGACTCCTACATTCTGTGTCGCATCAAGCTTCAGTCTCTCAGCTTCTGTGGTACGCTTTCTTCCTGTTCTGATGTTTGGTTCTGCATGAGTGGACTCCTCCACTCCATGAATCTCCTCCTGTGGCTGATCCACATCTAGAGGCTCATCTTTGGGAACAAGTAGCTCCTCCTCTACATGCAAGTGTAGCTCCCTCTCAAGCGACAACTTCATGGATTTCACCTCATTGAATTTTATATCCCGTCACACCATAGTCATTCGACTGTTTGGAAAATACACACGATAATTATGGGGTGTTTCTGTGTACCCCACAAATATCCCAACTTCTGCAGTTGGCTCCAGCTTCTTCCTGGCATCCTTTGTCATATGAATGTAAACAGATGAGCCAAAAATATTCAAATGAGAAATATCAGGCTTCTTATCAGTAAAAGCTTCTTCAGGTGTACTCATTCTAAGTACTCTACGAGGACAACGATTTTGCACATAAACCGCAGTGTTGCATGCTTCCGCCCACAAGTGCATCGCTAGGCACTGGTCATGCAACATAGCTCATGTAGCACCCACGATCGTTCTGTTCTTCCTCTCCGCGACCCCATTCTGCTGTGGGTTATGATTTCTCTTCGAATTCCTTCTTTGCTACAAAAGTCTTTGAATTCATTCGAGATATATTCACCACCATTACCGCTTCGGAGAGCCTTCACTTGCTTCCTCGACACCTTCTCCACCAATGCTTTAAACTCACAGAACTTTGAGAATGTTTCGCTCTTCTTCTGCATGAAGAAGATCCAACATCTACGAGAATAGTCATCAACAAATATAACATAATACCTGTGTTTTGCTGTTGAAGCAATCGAGAAAGGTCCACACACGTCTGTGTGAATTCTCTCCAGGATCACCGAAGCACGGTTCTCCTTCTCATGAAAGGTGGTCTTCACAAACTTACCCATAGTACATCCCTTGCACTGATCTGACTGCACAAGAGTACCCTTGGGAAGTCCAGTAGAAATCTGCTGCAAAATCTGCAAGGCACCATGGTGAAGATGGCCCAATCTCCTGTGCCATAATTCCCCCTCATCTCGGCTCAACACTTCTTCTGCTTTTCACATCAATACAACACAACCATCTACCTCTAGCTTGTAGAGATTCGTAACTTGAATCCCTATCCTCTTGGTTTTACCCATTGTTTTATGTAGCAAGAAAGCTTTTCCCTCGCTGAAAACAACGTCATAACCTTTGTCTTCCAACATTGCGACCGAGACCTAGACCAAGTTCTTCTTCAGACCTGGAACATGCATAACATCTTTCAACATACATGGTTTACCTGAATCCCTCTCAAAGGTAATGGTTCCTATACCGGTTGAACTGTATCTGCCATTGTCGCCCATCTGTATATGCATTTGGAGATCCTTCTCCTCCAAGTCACTAAATAACTACTTGTCTCCCGTCATATGGAAAGACGCACCACTATTAAGATACCACACCGATCCCATTGATCTTGAAACAAAGCATGCGATTAAAGAGAAATCAAGTTCAAATTACGAGGCTAAGGCCTCTCCAGCTAGAGCTCCAACAACCTTCTTGTTCTTCTTTTCCTATGGGCAGTTAGTGGCGAGATGCCCATGTTCGTGACAGTGAAAACACTTCACTTTGGACAAATCCAGCTTCTTGCCTTTAGCCTCGGATTTTGGATGGGATTTATTCCCCTTTCCTTTCCTTGCTTTGGCAGCCAAAGCGCAATTCTCTTCATCATCATTCTTCGATGAAGAGCCATCCCTGGTACTTTGCCTTATCTCCTCCTGCACAAGATCCGACCAAAGTCGCTCCCAACCCGACAGTTTATCCCATCCATTGACAGATTCTTCGTAGCTATGCCAACTCTTCAGAAGCCTAAGGAGAGCTAAGCTCACAAGGTCATCATCATCAACAGTAATCCCCACACTTCCCAGTTCATCCCTACAGTGGACAAACTTTGTGAGATATTTTGGAATATTGTCGCCCTTCTCCATTTTTATTTTTTTGAGCTTATCTTTGAGTGCCAACTTCCTCTGGTTGCTGCTGCTTTAGAAAAGACCTATCAAAGCCTTCCACATTGAAAATGGAGTGGATTTCCAGTGAAGGCTTGACAAAATATGGTCCTTCACACCTTCCAACAAGATACTTCTTGTCTTTGCTACCTTCTTTTGTCATGCATCAAGTCTTGCAGCATAGCTACAAGCAAGCTTAGGAACATCGCTATCGATGAACTCCCTCAACCCATTATCTTCAAGCACCGCCTCCATCCTATCCTTCTAGGCTATGTAATTTGAGCTACCATCAAGGGCATACTACAATCACGACCCATTGAAATACATTTCAATGAATACTCAATTGTCACACCAACAAATTTCTGCAGCAAATTCGAATTGTCCACTAGCACAAAACTCAACAATTATTCACAATTGCAATCTCAAGTAATCAATACGGCTCTGATACCATGTAGAAATTTATTAATACTGATGTATTACCAGATCCTTCTGATCTCACGATATTTATCTTTTTGCAAAATACAAAATCCTTCCACTATTGATCTTGCGGAAATTTAAAACTCAATTGCAAACACATGTGAATAAATTCAATCGCACATAACACATTTGTTTAACGGGAAAGCTTAAAGATAAAAACCCAAACTATCATATATTATGTATATCAATGGAATCATGTAATAATATCATACAAATCTTAGTACATCAAGCTCTCAGTACAATCAACAATCATTACACACTGTCATGAAGAAATTTACATATCTATGCACCAATTTCTTGCATCCTTACAGGCTACCTCCACTGCGCAATCCCTGCTGAAGAAGACCCCTGAATGAATTTGAATTGGCCTTGCCTTGATTGCGCAATCCTCATTGGCAACTCCAATGTGTGTCAGATGCATTGAATGCATCACTATAGTCACAACAGATAGTCCATCTCACCCTTTCACCTATCTCTCCACTGGGTCTCCACTGGAACTGACATGCACTGTAGTTAACTGCTATTTCTGTTCAGTTTTTAGTGAGTTTTTAGTTGTGAATTAATTAACCAATTAATTCACTTAACTCTCACTAGTGTATCTTTCAGTTAGACTAGATACAAATAGCTCAATTGAGTTTAAATCACTTAACTGAGTCAAACTAAATAACAACTCCATAAACTACTCTTTCGACTCTGTCATAACTTTGCCACTTCATTTCTAACTGAGTCCTTCATGCATGAGCCACCAATAAACCCTAGGAATTGCGTAATTCCTTCAGCCCACTGATTTTCCAAATCTCTTCACTAAAATAAATTGCTCCAAGATAATAAGTTGATGTTTATTGTCGGATTATTATTAAGAGCTAATAATAATCTACATGCATCTATTTTTAGATCGACGGTCTATAAATAGACTTTGCCCAATATTCTAAAAATAGAATTTCATCTATTTTTCACATTTGACCAACCATTTTACAAATAACATCCTGCAACTTAAAGAATATGCTCACCATGTCTAAAAATAGACATACACCTAAAGATAGCTTGCGGGCCCCACTTAGTGAAGGTGCTTACTTTTCACTAAGCTCATCATCTTGTTGAATCTCAACACTCCCTCTCAACAATATAGGGATTATCCTTCACCCAAATCCTGCCTCTATGGTATTCAAATTTGCTTCTGCTGAGCGCCTTCGTCAGAATGTCTGCATCCTGATCTTTCATAGGAATGTACTGAAGCAACATGATCTTCCACTACACACAATCTCTGATATGATGATACCAGATATCAATATGTTTAGATCTATCATGAAATGCAAGATTAATCGAGAGTTTAATGCGACTATGATTATCACAATGTATTACTGTAGGATCTAAATGTGAACTGAACAAACCAACCAGGATCTTCCTCATCCAGATAGCCTCACATGCAGCTTGACTTACTGCCATGTATTCTGCTTCCACTGAACTGATTGCCATGGATCTTTGTTTCTTGCTGTACTAAGAAACTGCTGTAGATCTGATACTGAAAACCCCTCTTGATGTGCTCTTTCTGTTTGTTGGGCTGCCTGCCCAATCTGCATTCGTGAAGCCATGCAGTTTCACTTCATCCGTCTGCCTGTACCATAAGCCTTACTCAGATGTGCCCCTGAGATATCTCAGGACATGCTTGCCTACCTTCCAAAAGAGCTTGGTAGGCTTAACCATTGCTTGTGAAAGTTGGTTCACCGCATAGCATATGTCCGGTCTTGTATTAACTAAATACATGAGCGAACCCACCAACTGTCGATAAATAGTGGCATCCACTACTTCTGCTGATGTAGCATCCTCTTTCCTCCAATTTTCTGGAAGAGGAGTATCCATGGGCTTGCAGTCCTCCATGTGAAACTTACCAAGTATCTGCCGAGCATACTTGCCTTGAGACACAAACAATTCACCTTCTCATTTCCATATTTCCAATCCAAGGAAATAATGAAGGAGGCCCAAATCCTTCATCTCAAACTCCTTGTTGGGTGTGAAGCTTGATTATCTTGTTTATTTTGTATCACAGCGTTGGACCCTTGTACCTTAATGGGGCGGCAATGCCGCGCGTAATTAAACGCTTCCTGGGGGTTCCGGGGGGGGGGTGGCTACGACTTTATGAAGCCCCCCCCTAGCGGGGGGTTTCGGGGGTAGTGCCCCTGAAGCTAAAAACATATGTAAAATTTCCTTGTAAAAGTATAATAATTTCTAGTCAATCTGGGCCGTTCATTAGGCGGATGATCTAACGGTAGAAGTTATGTTTAGTTTAGGGTTTTTTTTCCTAGAAGGAAGCTCCTCTCTTTGTATGAGGGTATTGTATTGCGGTTGTGTATTACATGTGTATTCTCTGAGCGGAAAATAGATAGGGAGACTGTGAGAGAGAAAAAATGATATTACAACAGATCTGCTGTAGGTTTTGTCTCTTCATTTTGCTGGATAATATAAAGGAAGGACTGGCTATTCGGGGTGGACGTAGCCCAAACTAGGTGAACCACGTATATCTGTGTCTCTCTGGTTTTATGTGTTTTGTGTGCTTGTATTTTCCGCATATTTTATGTGTTGCATTGCTCCATAATATATAATTTTCTAACAATTGGTATTAGAGCCGAAGGTATATTTGGTTGATAAACTTGCAGGAAAGAAGGGTTCCTGGTTCGAGTGGGAGCAATGGCGAAAGATGGTAAGTTTAGGGTCAAGAAATTTAACGGCCAAAACTTCCTGCTGTGGAAGATGAAGATGGAATATTATCTGTATCAGAAAGATCTGTACTTACCATTGAGCGGAAAAACAAAGAAGCCGACGGCTATAAAATATGCAGAATGGAACATTCTCTATAGAAAGGCACTCGGAACAGTACGGTTGTGCCTTGCAGTGTTAGTTGCCTTCAATATTTCGAAGGAAACAACAACAGAGGGTTTGATGCAGACATTGGCGAAACTATATGAAAAACTCTCGACCTCAAACAAGGTATTTCTTATGAAACGATTATTTAATATGAAGATGTTAGAAGGTGGATCTGTTGCAGACCATTTAAATGATTTTAATACAGTTACCAGTCAGTTAAGTTCTATAGGGGTAAAATTTGATGATGAAGTTAGAGCTCTGTTATTCTTGTGGTCATTACCAGAGAGTTGGAATGGTTTAGTAATGGCCATTAGTAACTCTGTCTCTGGATCTAGTACTTTAAAGTTTGATGATATTGTCAGTGCTATCCTTAGCGAGGAAATGCGACGGAAAAACTCCGGTGAGACATCGGGTAATGCTTTGAGTGCAGAGTCTAGGGGAAGGAGAATGGAAAGAGGAAAGAGCTCAGGATATCGTAGTAAATCAAGAAAAGACAGATCCAAGTCTAGATCGGGGATAGTGTGCTGGAAATGCGGAAATAAAGGACACCTAAAGAAAGACTGTAGATCTCGGAAGGGAAAAGAAGGAGACGCGCAACAAGAAAAAAATCATGAAGCAAATGTGATAGGTGGTGTTACAAGATGCTTTGATTCTTTCTTTCGAAAATGTTATTGATTCCCAGGTAGTAGATTCAGGGGCCTCATTCCATGCCACACCTAATAAGAAAGATTTTCATGACTATGTTCAAGGAGGTTTTGGACAAGTTCGTTTGGGTGATGATAAACCCTGTAAAATTGCTGGAATGGGTAAGGTTCTTGTAAAATAACAGAATGGAAACCGATGGCTACTAAAGGAGGTAAGGCATGTTTCAGATCTGAAGAAAAATCCAATTTCAACGGGGCAGTTAGGCGGTGAAGGTTGTGTGACAACTTTAACGGATAAAACTTGGAAGGTCACCAAAGGAGCCTTGGTAATAGCAAAAGGTGAAAAGGTTGGTACATTGTATTTATGCATTGGTATTTCTAACTCTGTTAATGCTTTAACTTCCAAAGGAGCAGATGCAACATTATGGCATCATAGGTTCAAACACATGAGTGAGAAGGGGATGAAGATTCTTCACTCAAGAAATTTGTTGCCGGGTTTGAAGAATGTTGATTTGGATTTCTGTGAGAATTGCATTTATGGAAAATAGAAGAGAGTCATATTTCTCAGAGTTGGGAAAGAAAGAAGAGCGAAAAATTAGAGCTTGTGCATACAGATGTATGGGGACCTGCTCAGGTATCATCTCTCGGTGGCTCTCATTATTATGTTACTTTTATTGATGATGCAACTAGAAAAACTTGAATTTATTGTATTCAGAATAAATCTGATGTATTTGATACTTTCAAGAAATGGAAAGCTTTGGTTGAGATTGAGATAGGAAAGAAATTGAAGTGTCTCAGATCAGAAAATGGAGGTGAATATTGCAGCAAAGAGTTTGATAGGTATTGTTCAGAGCATGGAATTCGTAGAGAGAAGACAGTTCCAAGAACACCACAAGAAAATGGTGTGTCAGAAAGGATGAACAAAACAATCATGGAGCGTGCAAGGTGCATGAGATTGCATGCAGGATTGCTTTTACAATTTTGGGTAGATGCTGTAGATACTGCGGTTTATCTAATAAACAGAGGGCCTTGAAGTTCCTTGGATGGTGGTATTCCAGAGGAAGCATGGACAGGTAAAAATGTAAAATACTCTTTTTTAAAGCCTTTTGGCTGTGAGGCCTTTTTCCATATTAATAAAGAAAACAGAACAAAGCTTGAGGCAAAATCAAAGAAATGTACCTTAATTGGATATGGTGTTAATGATTTTGATTATCGCTTATATGATTATGAAAATAAAAAAATCATTAGGAGAAAAGATGTAATATTTAATGAAAAGGTCTTGTATAAGAATCAGTTGCAGGAAAAGAAACAGGAAAAAGAAAACAAAGAATACACTATTCTTGATGAGATCACATAAAAGGTAAAGGTGCCTGAAAATAATAATAATCAATAGCCACAACAACAACAACCACCAAAACAACAACAGGAACCTCAAACACCTGAAAGTGGTGTTAGAAGATCCACCAAGATAAGTAGACCGCCTGAATGATACTCTCCTTCATTATATTATTTATTGTTGACTAATTCTGGTGAACTTGAATGTTATGAAGAAGCAATGCAGGTTGAAAGCAGGAAGAAGTGGGAGCTAGCCATGCAAGAAGAGATGGACTCCTTAATGCATAACCAGACTTGGGACTTAGTTAGGTTTCCTGCAGGTAAAACTACATTGCAGAATAATTGGGTTTACAGGATGAAGGAAGAAGATGGAGGAAAATAGAGGTACAAAGCTAGACTTGTGGTGAAGGGGTTTGCATAGAATAAAGGTATTGATTTTGATGAAATATTTTCTCCTGTTGTTAAGATGAATTCAATCAGAACTATTTTAAGTCTTGTAGCAACGAAATATTTACATATTGAATAGTTAGATGTAAAGACAACATTTCTCCATGGAGATTTGGAGGTCAAAGGTTTAAAATTAGTGTGAGGTAAAGGAAAGAAAAGAATGCTGCATCAAAACTGCTATTGTACATTAATGGTATCTAAAATTTGGCAGGTTGTATACGGAAACAGTTTATACTAAATATCCTTTCTGATCATTTGTTTATAAGAAAATCAAAATGATAATTTATTGTATTCTATATTTGTTGTTATTATTAGCCAGGTGGCTGTACCTGTCTGCAATGGTCTAACATAAGAAACCGTGTGCTGTAAAATTGGAAAATTCATTTGCAATGAAGGATTTGGGAATTGCAAAACAGATCCTTGGTATGAGAATAACCAGAGATAGGAAAAATCGAAAATTAACACTGTCTCAGAATGAGTACATACAAAAGGTGTTGAAAAGATTTAATATGCACAATGCAAAACCAGTTAGTACACCTTTTGCTAGCCATTTCAAACTTAGTAAGGAGATGTGCCCAAACACCCAAGAAGACATGGATTATATGTCTAAAGTTCCATATGCATCAGCAGTTGGAAGCTTAATGTATGCAATGGTCTACACAAGGCGTGATATTGCACATGCAGTGGGAGTTGTAAGTAGGTACATGAATAATACAGGAAAAGAACATTGGATGGCAGTGAAATGGATTCTCAGATATTTGAGAGGTACCACAAATCAAGCATTATGTTTTGGTGGTTCAAACATTGCTCTACAGGGATATGTTGATGCAGACATGGCAGGTGACAGAGATAACATGAGGAGCACTATAGGATATGTATTTATTGTAGGTGGAACAACTGTCAGTTGGGTTTCAAAAATCCAAAATTTTGTTGCACTTTCAACAATAGAAGCAGAGTACGTTTCTGCTACAGAGGCTAGTAAAGAAATGATTTGGTTACAAAGGTTTATAGATGAATTGGGTAAGAAGCATGATATGGGCACTTTATACAGTGATAGCCAAAGTGCTATTCATCTTGCAAAGAACTCAACATTTCATTCTAGGACTAAACACATACATCTCAAGTACCACTTCATACGGTCAGTATTGGAAGATAGAGATTTGAAGCTGGAAAAGATACACACTAGCTAGAATCCTGAAGATATGCTAACAAAATTTGTAACCAGGGAGAAACTGAGAACATGCTCAGTTTCAATTGGTCTTCAAGGATGACGATGAAGATGAGAAACAACCAAGTCCAAAGAGGAGTTATTTTCTAGAAAATGAAGCAACGGTGTAGTTGCTACAATCAGTCTCCAAGTGGGAGATTGTTGGGTGTGGAGCCTAATTATTTTGTTTATTTTGTATCACAGCGTTGGACCCCTGTACCTTAATGGGGCGGCAACGCCACCCATAATTAAACGCTGCCTAGGGGGTCCAGGGGGGGGGTGGCTGCGACTTTATGGAGCCCCCCCCTGGCAGGGGGTTTTGGGGGCATCGCCCTCGAAGCTAAAAACAGATGTAAAATTGCATTGCAAAAGTATAGTAATTTCTAGTCAATCTGGGCCGTTCATTAGGCGAATGATCTGACGGTAGAAGTTATGTTTAGTTTAGGGTTTTTTTCCCTAGAAGGCAACTCCTCTCTTTGTATGAGGGTATTGTATTGTGGCTGTGTATTACATGTGTATTCTCTGAGCGGGAAATAGATAGGGATACTGTGAGAGAGAATAGAGGATATTACAGCAGATTTGCTGTAGGTTTTGTCTCTTCATTTTGCTAGATAATATAAAGGAAGGACTGGCTGTTCGGGGTGGACGTAGCCCAAACTGGGTGAACCACGTATATCTGTGTCTCTCTGGTTTTATGTGTTTTGTGTGCTTGTATTTTCCGCATATTTTATGTGTTGCATTGCTTCATAATATATAATTTTCTAACACTCCTTTGCAAGATATGCCTTGCATGAGTGTATCAACTGCTCATTACCCATTAATATTAAATTGTCAACATAAAGAACAATGATTAAAAGCTTACCCTCCACCACAATTTGATACAGGTTTGCTTCCGCCTCACTCTTGATCCCATACAACCCTCTTTTGAGTCTGCACACATGCGACTCACTGCTGAAGATCTCAAATCCTTCAGGCTGCTCAATGTACACCTCTTCCTCAATGATCCCATTAAAAAATGCAGTCTTCACATCCATTTGATGAATGTGCCAACCCATCTGCGATGAGAGAGTAAGGATGGTACTTATGGAAGAATACCGTGCGACAGGTGCAAAGGTTTCTTCATAATAAATCCCCTCGATCTGTGAGGAGCCTCTGGCAACAAATATTGCCTTATAATTCTCGACGCTCCCATCAACAACTTGCTTTACCTTGTAGATCCATTTCGAATCTACCACTGATTTACCCACCGGCCTTGGAACAATTTCCAAAGCATGGTTTCTGACAATGGAGTCATACTCCTCAACCATGGCATCTACCCATGTGGTCTCCTGTGTTGCTTCTTCAAAAGAAGATGGCTCTGTCACGATACACTTGCTCATAAGAGCCATGTATCTAGTAAATCGGTCATGTGACTATCTCTGTCTGCGCTGTGATGTAGGGACTCCTACATTCTGTGCTGCATCAAGCTTCAGTCTCTCAGCTTCTGTGGTACGCTTTCTGCCTGTTCTTATGTTTGGTTCTGCATGAGTGGACTCCTCCACTCCATGAATCTCCTCCTGTGGTTGATCCACATCTAGAGGCTTATCTTTGGGAACAAGTAGCTCCTCCTCTGCATGAAAGTGTAGCTCCCTCTCAAGCGACAACTTCATGGCTTTCACCTCATTGAATTTTATATCCCGTCGCACCACAGTCATTCGACTGTTTGCAAAATACACACGATAATTATGGGGGTGTTTATGTGTAGCCCACAAATATCCCAACTTCTGCAGTTGGATCCAACTTCTTCTTGGCATCCTTTGTCACATGAATGTAAACATATGAGCCAAAAATATTCAAACGATAAATATCAGGCTTCTTACCAGTAAAATCTTCTTCAAGTGTACTCATGCCAAGTACTCTATGAGGACAACGGTTTTGCACATAAACCGCAGTGTTGCATGCTTCCGCCCACAAGTGCATCGGTAGGCCATGGTCATGCAACATAACTTGTGCAACACCCACGATCGTTCTGTTCTTCCTCTATGCGACCTCATTCTGCTGTGGGTTATGAGGCGCTATGATTTCTCTTCGAATTCCTTCTTTGCTATAGAAGTCTTTGAATTCGTTCGAGATATATTCACCACCATTATCGCTCCGCAGAGCCTTCACTTGCTTCCTCGACTCCTTCTCCACCAATGCTTTAAACTCACAGAAATATGAGAATGTTTCGCTCTTCTTCTGCATGAAGAAGATCCAACATCTACGAGAATAGTCATAAAAAAATATAACATAATACCTGTGTTTTTCTGTTGAAGCAACCGAGAAAGGTCCACACACGTCTGTGTGAATTCTCTTCAGGATCATCGAAGCTTAGTTCTCCTTCTCATGAAAGGTGGTCATCACAAAATTACCCATGGTACATCCCTTGCACTGATCTGACTGTGCAAGAGTACCCTTGGGAAGTCCAGTAGAAATCTACTGCAAAATCTTCAAGGCGCCATGGTGAAGCTGGCCCAATCTCCTGTGCCATGATTTGCCCTCATCCTGGCTCACCACTTCTTCTACTTTGCCCATCATTGCAGCGCAGCCATCTACCTCCATCTTGTAGAGATTCATAACTCAAATCCCTATCCTCTTGGTTTGAACCATTGTTTTATGTATGAGGAAAGCTTTTCCCTCGCTGAAAACAACGTCATAACCTTTGTCTTCCAACATTGCGACCGAGACCAAGTTCTTCTTCAGACCTGGAACATGCATAACATCTTTCAACATAAATGGTTTGCCTGAATCCCTCTCAAAGGTAATGGTTCCAATTCCATTCGCACTGTATCTACCATCATCACCCATCTCTATATGCATTTGGAGATCCTTCTCCTCCAAGTCACTAAACAACTCCTTGTCTCCCGCCATGTGGAAAGACGCACCACTATCAAGATACCACACCGATCCCATTGAGCTTGAAACCAAGCATGAGATTAAAGAAAAATAAGGTTCAAATTGCAAGGCTAAGGCCTCTCCATCAGCAACTCCAGTAGGCTTCTTGTTCTTCTTTTTCTGAGGGAAATTAGTGGCGAGATGCCCATGTTCGTGACAGTGAAAACACTTCACTTTGGACAAATCCAGCTTCTTGCCTTTAGCCTCGGATTTTGGATGGGATTTCTTCCCCTTTCCTTTCCTTTATTTGGCAGCCAAAGCACAATTCTCTTCATCATCATTCTTCGATGAAGAGCCATCCTTGGTACTTCCCCTTATCTCCTCCTGCACAAGATCCGACCAAAGTCACTCCCAACCCGACAATTTCTCCCGTTCATTGATAGAGTCTTCGTAGATATGCAAACTCTTCGGAAGCCAAAGGAGAGCCAAGATCACCAAGTCGTCATCATCAACAATAATCCCCACACTTCCCAGTTCATCCTTACAATGGACAAACTTCATGAGATATTTTGGAATATTTTCGCCCTTCTCCTTTTTTATTTTTCTGAGCTTATCTTTGAGCGCCAACTTCCTCTGGTCGCTGCTACTTTGGAAAAGATCTGTCAAAGCCTTCCACATTAAAAATGGAGTGGCTTTACCATGAATGCTTGACACAATATGGTCTTTCACACCTTCCAATAGAATTCTTCTTGTCTTTGCTACTTTCTTTTGCCATGCGTCAAGTCCTGCAACATCGCTAGAAGCAGACTTAGGAACATCGCTATCGATGAACTCCTTCAGCCTATTATCTTCAAGCACCGCCTCCATCCTATCCTTCCAGGCTATGTAATTTGAGCTACCATTAAGGGCATACTCCAATCACAACCCATTGAAATACATTTCAATGAATACTCAACTGTCGCACCAAGAAATTTCTGCAGCAAATTCGAATTGTCCACTAGCACAAAACTCAGCAATTATTCACAATTGCAATCTCCAGTAATCAATACGGATCTGATACCATGTAGAAATTTATTAATATTGATGTATTACCGGATCCTCCTGATCTCACAATATTTATCTTCTTGCAAAATACAGAATCCTTCCACCATTGATCTTGCGGAAATTTAAAACTCAATTGCAAACACATGTGAATAAATTCAATCGCACATAACACAGTTGTTTAATAGGAAAGCTTAAAGATAAAAACCTCAACTATCATATATTATGTATATCAATGGAATCATGTAATAATCTCATACAAATCTTAGTACATCAAGCTTTCAGTACAATCAACAATCATTACACACTGTCATGCAGAAATTTGCATATCTATGCACCAATTTCTTGCCTGCTGACAACTTGCCTCCATTGCGCAATCCCTGCTGAAGAAGACCTCTTAATGAATTCGAATTGAACTTTCCTTGACTGAAAAATCCTCATTGGAAACTCCAATGTGTGTCATATGCATTGAATGCATCACTATTGTCACAACGGATAGTCCATCTCACCCTTTCACCTATCTCTCCACTAGGTCTCCACTGGAACTGACATGCATTGTAGTTAACTGCTGTTTTTGTTCAGTTGTTAGTGAGTTATTAGCTGTGAATTAATTAACTAATTATTTCACTTAACTCTCACTAGTGTATCTTTCAGTTAGATTAGATACAACTAGCTCAACTGAGTTTAACTCACTTAACTGAGTCAAACTAAATAACAACTCCATAAACTACTCTTCCAACTCTGTCATAACTTTGCCACTTCAGTTCTAACTGAGTCCTTCATGCATGAGCCACCAATAAACCCTTGTAATTGTGTAATTCCTTCAGTCCACTGATTTTCCAAATTTTTTCACTGAAATAAAGTGATCCAAGAGAATAAGTTGATGTTTATTGTCAGAGTATTATTAAGAGCTAATAATAATTGACATGCATCTATTTTTAGATCGATGATCTATAAATATATTTCGCCCAATATTCTAAAAATATAATTTCATCTATTTTTCACATTTGAACAACCATCTATAAATAGTGTCTTGCAACTTATAGAATATACTCACCATGTCTAAAAATAGACATACACCTAAAAATAGCCTGCGGGCCCCACTTAGTGAAGGTGCTTATTTTTCACTAAGCTCATCATCTTGTTGAATCTCAACAATTGGCGGGACCCATATTTCCCTTGTATACACCTCAAATGATTTGAAATCCTTTATATTATGGTTCAGGCAACCTTTATCATATTACCTTTTCTTAACTAAATTTTCACTTGTCCTCTTTGAAAAGCCTATAATGGGGTCCATAACCTTTTTGCATCGCAAATTGAAAGTCGCAAGTTTTAGAGGATGAGTGCGGAGGATCATATTATAATTGCCGAAGTGCAATGTGTGATGTCGGTGGGACCCGATCGCAAATCGCAAGTCACAAGTTTTAGAGGATGAGTGCAGAGGATCATGTTATAATCGCCAAAGTGTGATGTGCGACGTCTGTGGAACCCGATCGCAAATCGAAAATCTTAGAGGATAAGTGTGAAAGGATCATCGCCGAAGTGCGATGTGCGATGTCGATGGGGCTCGATCACAAATCGAAAATTTGCAGCTCCAGGAGGATAAGTGTTAAAAGATAAGTTTAAAATATCGAAGTGCGTATTGCGATGTTGGCGTGGATGCGATGTGGTTCCAAGCTAAAATCTAAAGGATTTCAAGTCTGGGTGTATGAGTTTTGTGCACTGTTTTATGAAGAAAAAGCGAACTCGAGTGGAAAAACTCAAGCAAAGGACCCTACATGAGCAGAAAGAGGCGGAGTCAGGCTAAAGGAGTAGATTCACAGGACACAGTGAAGTGGTTAGCACGACAAATAGATCAGGTCCTCAAGCCATCGTTTCAGCCGAAGCAGAGCCACATGTCAGTATGGTTTTAACGCTACCTTTTCGACACCATACTAGCCAATCTTTAAATGCTCTGAAACTAATAACAAACTGCTGCAACCACCGTTTTGTCAGGTTTATTTTATCATAGCCTCTTCGTGATCCCAAGAAGCAATTTCTTCCTCACTCTATAATCAATAAGAAACTGCTAAAGCCAATGTTATGGCCAAACATTTCTTATCACCCCATACATGATTCCATTTGGAAAATTTTTAGCTTGAATGTAATTAGTAGCTATCATTGAAACAGACAGAGAAACCGAATTAAGTTTTTATATAAATACTGCATGCATTAGCAGTATCAAGGGGGCCCAGAAGGGGAAAAAACCATTGTAAGGTCTCATGTATTTGTAAGCACTCTCTTTTGGATGAATGAAATATTATGTTGTTTTCCATATTCTTGTGTTATGATCTGTGGTGAAGTGCTCCTTTTCTTGTAATCCATCATCTCTAGTTTTCCATACTGTTTTATTTCTTTACTGCGGATAGAAATTTTTGTGTAGGATTTACCATGGGGTACCGTGCTCAGTATCGAAACAATACTTTTTGTTTTCCTTTGAGACCCGAATTTGGTCTGCTTTGCATTTACGTTGAACCTCAATCTCCTCCTCCTTTCCATGTCATAATCTGTAAAGATCCATTGACATGGCTAGCTTGCCTGGTTGCACTTGATATCAGTTATTCATCCCTTTGAATTTGTTTACACCTGTTTGAATCCAAAGCCCAATGGCCCTCTTCTGCTGCCTCCACCATAAATTTCAAACAAACCTCTATGCACTAATAGTTAGCTTAAAATTCCCCTATAAACAAAGCTATATCTAACACAGAGAGCCCTCTCCGAGTCTAGGAAGGCTAGGTACTAGATTCCAAAGCAGTTTGATGTTGCCCCTCTGTAGTTCTGTCTTCAACCTTTAGAATTTATGGGGTGATAACATGCTCTAAGGTCCAGACTGGGTGGTTTTCCCCTATGTTGTTGCAATGAAATTTCGAGGCTTTAGCACACCGTGTCTTTAATAATTTGACCTCTGGGATTACTTCATATGTATATTCTTTAATACGTTTATCGTTCTGAATTTGTCCATTGACAGACTCAATGATATCATTTACTAAGTTTGTTGCCTTTGGCGTTGCTTTATCTGCTTGTCTCAACTGCATCTCCCAGACTTTAAATAAAATATCTTTATGAAATTTTTCAATTTTCGGGAGATCAACCTCTTTTCCTTTGTCAGATTCTTGCCATAAAATGAATTCAGAATTTTTCTTATCAATTTTTTCACATTCCAATCTTATATTTTCCACTTGTTGAGTCAAGATTTTACTTGTTTCACAGTATGAATTGGTGGCTGAGATTTGCTGACAAAAAGTCTCCTGCTGCTATTTTAACTTCGTGTTCCATTCAAGTGCCTATTTTATGAAATGTTCTGTTTGAGGTTGGCATTTAAGCTTATCCATTACTGCCTCTATTTGTTTATCCTTCTCAGAGATTTGTACTTGATGTTGCAACTTTAATCTTTTGAATTATTTCTCGAATTGTGCCATTTTCATCTCAACTTGTATGTTGGCATTATGATTTTCTTGTTCCAATTGGATTTCCAGCTCTTGAACTCTATCTTCTCTCTGCTAGAGTAGAAGTTGCATGTCTGCTTCTTTATTCATCGTGGCATTTGTATACACTCCTGCAAATTGTGACAGTTTGGTAAGATGTTCTGCTGGATTGACAAAAGTGTCTTTCCAAACATCATCTACTAATTCATTATTGAGAGCGGTCATTTTTTCATCAACTCTTCTTCTTTTCCTCCTCTTTACTACAACTTTGTGACTTGGACTGTAGAAAACGTCCAATGGAGGTATTTCCTCAATGTTTAGAATGATTTCTTCTATTGGGTAGGCCGTGATGATATCATGTTCTTGAGACTCTGGGATTTTCTGAAGTGCCACTGCTGTTTCTACTAGATTCTGAGTTTGCTCAGGAGTTTGAAAACTTGTTGATATTTCTGGATTAAGATTTGGTGGTGTCTGCAGTGCTTGAGGAAACTTTTTCCATTCTTTTCCCAAATGTGCTACTTGAGATTTCTATGTCTGCTCAGGTGTAATTTGAACTTGCTGAAGTTATTTTGAAGATAATTAAGCTTCACCAGTTCTTTCTTCAGTATGTATATTGATTCCTTTGATTACATTTTCAATTTTCTTATCAGGGCTCTCATTTTTACTTTCAGATTCATTATCAGAATGATCTAAAGTTTGAGACTTGTGTTGTGAATGCCCTAAATATTGAATTAATTTTTCCCGTGACTCATCCTCTAACATATATTTTGCTTTATCATCTAAACTGATACTAGGGGTTAGTTCTCAGATTTCTTCAATTAGTAACAAGTCCAATGATACTGTTTCCAGCCTCTTGTTTCTGTATTCGTGAAAAGATTTAAGGTCTGATACATTGAGCTTATTGGATGCCATTTTTAACACATCTGTAAATTTATTTATTCCTTCAAACAAATCATAAAAAACATCCTTTTCATGCATAGAAGGTCTAACTTTAAGAGCAATGGTAAAATTTTGGACCACATTATTAGGATCATACTGTCTCCCTGGCGTTAAAGTTAGATTCAAGAAAGTAATGTTTGGAATTTCATTTGCTGTATGATCTACATCATATAGATTAAAGGTACCACACTGTAATGTAAATGTAGGCCAAATGGCTTTCTTATAATCCCCAAGCTAATTAGTTATACCATTTACAAGTGTTTGATATGCAATTTCTATAGCCAAGAGTTTATCTGGAACATAGTAGAGAAAAACATGAGGGGGAGAAATACTCTCGAAAACTCTGATATAAGTAAAAAAATTTTCTCCGAACCATCCGGCCATAGGGAAAATATCTGCACAAGCCTCTTTATAAATTCTAGGAGCTTTCTCATTAAAAATGGTTTGATGAATGGGAAACATGATTCCATGACAAATATTATAGAAATGGGAATGAAATTCAGACTCCCACATGGCTTTATGATAAATATGAATAGGGTTAGGGTCTTGGCTAGTCCATTTCCAACCCATAACAAGAAAGTTTGAGGGTCTTTTCGACTAGGAAAATCCCTCCTTTTTACATGAGCAGAAACATATAACATCCATGATATATGCGCTCATGTAAAAAGGAAGGATTTTCCTAGTCGAAAAGACCCTATTTATCCTGTAATCCATAATGGTTTTGGCCAAATTATTGGATGAAATGTTTGCCAATTCATGATAGTAGAATTGACGACTATGTCAATTAAGGGAACTCACTCAATGGAAAATTTAGTGGTATCAGGTCTAGAAAAAAATCTACATAGCATTACTGCTGCAAAATAGTAAGGTGTTGACAATTGCGCTGTCGGGTACATAACGAGTTTGTCCCGCTTTAATTTTCCTTGATCTGCTTTCCATTATTTTACCACCTTCATTGGGTCTTGATTCTTCTCTGTACATTTCTCCAGGAAAGCTGTATCATAATCTTTCCGTGGCATTAGAAAATGATACATTGTACGCAAATCCTCTGGTGTGAATGAACCCATGTTTTCCTGTTTGGAATCCTTGAACGTCCTGTCTGCAATATTGAGGTTGTCAATGACCCATTTTACCATATTGGTGTATGGTAAGATCTTTGGCCTTGCAACTATCATATGTAATAATGAACATGCAACTTCGAAGTAGGAAGGTTCTGATGAACTGAGCACATCCGTCGTTGCTACTTTCTTTAGATCCATTGGATTTTATTCTTCAAATAGATTATACATGGCTTCCCATGAAGAAATACCACTGTCCTTATTGCACATAGTGTCTGGAAATAGTGGAGGCATGTCTGTAACTTCAAAAGTGGATGGTTGGGCAACTGATTTGCCTTTCCTTATCATTTATGTTGATATCGCTTTCTTAAATAGTTTCCTGAATTCAAGCAAGAAAATAAATTTCAAAGTTGAGATGAAGAGTGAAAAGGAACAAAGAAATAGAGTTAAATCACCATAAACAAAAATCCGACACTTTTATTTGAAACACGCTTTAGAAAGATATCGATCTTTTTTAGCCTTGCAACCATTGATTGTCATTAATAACCCTTTAAATGATTATCAAATCATTTACGTATTTTACACTATATGTCCAATCAAAATATTTAAATCATTATATCTTATTAACGGACCAATTGAGTAAGGATTACTTCAAGCGCTTTAGTAATAAATGTTATAGCACAAATCACAACTTTTACAAACATCCAGATTATGTATTTCGACCGTGAGTGCATGCGAGATGTGATCTGCGCAAATCGCACAACGCACTTTATCAAGGCGGGCGTAACTTTATTTCGGGTTGATGCTGCAGGATGCGATATGTGCTAAAACTCTAAGCATTGAACTTTATCGGATTTTGCGGATATGTTTCATTGTTCGTTTATTGTTTTATCAGGTCTGACTCATCACAATTTATTTTCCGAATTATATAAGTTTGTCTTTTTAAGGAGGCGCGATGCGATTTATAGTTATAAGGGTTTTTTGGCTTATTAACATGGAATTGCACATAACTCAAAAAGGTCTTAACGTTTATCGCAGTTCGCAAGTTATATGTGTATTTCAGATTTTTTAACTTGTGTGTTTTATGATTTTCCATAAGCGAAATAATATTTCCTAAAATATATTTGTTTTTTAAAGGGTCCCCATTTATCATTCATAACTTTAATCGATATTAAAATAAATGGGGGGTTTGTTTTATAACACAACAATTGGCGATTCACTGGTAGAACTAGTTATTTATGATAATTTTAAAATCTCCATCTTTTCAAAATAAAAATAGTTGAAGAAATGTAAATAACATGAAATTTTAACCCTGGATGCGGGTGTTTGAATCGCTCTGTACGATGGCGCGTGGACAGGCATGGTGGGTTGGCATGTGGACTTATACCACCGCCACCCAGCTCCGCGCGAGGCCTTTCATTTATCATCCTGCCAGAGACTTCAATGCTGCCTTAACGCAGCTCTTCCTCCCACGTCAACCCGCCTGCATTTCTAACATGGCGCCCCAAACCAGGTTCATTTATGCTACTCCACTGCGCTTGAGCTGTTCCATAGCTGCAGCAGAGCCTCGCTCTCGGATTGGTATTGGGAAGCAGTGTGCTCTTGCATGCTGCATTGAGCTGATGATGGGAATTCATTTCACTCACAGCCCTTTCTGCAAGCTCTGGTCCAATTCGCCGACTGATTGTGTCTCAGCACTACCTATTGGTGCTCCCCTGTATTCCTCTGTGGATTGTGCTCCCAGCCATCGCACAACCGACTCTCGCATTTCCTTGCCAGCCCGTTGCACCATGCCTAGAATCCGTCAACGAATGAGGTGCAGGAGAGGTACCAGTCGTGGGCAGGTTGCCCGACAACCTTCTTCTTCCACCTCTGGCTCGACCTCCCAATCCTCGGAGTACCTCTCTGGCCGCTATCCAGCCACCAAGAGTGGTCAAGGCCATGGGTCTGGGCAGGCCACATTTGCATGGGGCTCCCCCCACATCCCGGTTTCCCCACTTTCCCTCCCCGTTCAGTCCCATACGGCTCAGCTCCGCATTCACTATGCTCTCTGTCACTCCACCATGATAGCCAAAATCACCTTTGAATTTCATGAAGACTCTGTGACTGAGGCTGTCCAGGCTCCGGGTGCGCTTATGGAGAAGAACATCAGTGCTCTACATCTCACTCCTTCCTCTGACGACCTGAAGCGTAAGGAGCCCTGTAGTAGTGAGATTCCAGACACAAGCCACCCTGTTGACCTGAGCGATTCGAAGCGTGGTGGTTCAGTTGGCAAATTCGAACTTCAGGCGATGGATGAAGACCCCTATGAGTATGGCTGCCGCATCATCGAAGAAACGCCAACCAACTCTCATGATTCTTGAACGCGTCGACACTCTCAGGTTTTTGTCTCACAGTCGCTCATCTGGGCTTGATCATTTGCGTTTTTGTTTTATCAATTTATATACTCAGACCTTTTCTTCTATGTCTAATAGCCGGTTTCCCCTGCGTGGGCGGCTTTTTACTGTTTGTATGGCTCGGAACAGGGTATTAGGTCTAGTTTTTGAAAATTTTTGGTTAGCCATCAGCTTTTTAATGGCTAATGGTTTGTATGGAAGGATCTCACCTATTATGTCCAGTCCCCATTGTTCAAATGGTTGTTCAATGTTGAATGGTTGTAATGGTAGTGCAGGTTTCCTTTGTCTTGCAGCAGCATTTTGACATGTTATACATTTTCTTACATATTGATGTGCATGTTTAAAAAAAGTTGGTCAATAATAGCCAACATGTAGAATTTTGTCAGCTATTGTATCTCCTCCAAAGTGTCCACCAACTAAACCGTCATGTGTCCTGCAAAACCTTTTACGACTCAGATTTTTCTAGACATCTTAATAGAATAGAATCATAGCTTTTTCTGAATATGACATAATTGATGATTTGATATTGTTTTGCTTTTAATCTCAAGGCTCTTTTATTTTTGTAATTGAGTTGCAGAAGAACATATCCATTTTTTAAGTAAAATATGAGATCAACGTATTGAGATTCTGTATCGTTGAGGCTTACCTCAGAAATTTGTATATCATTACCTGGATCTTCTTCTATTGGCGAATCAGATGCTCTAGTCAGCATTCTGCAAGAACCTTGACCTCTAACAATTTTAGCTGGTCTAATTTCTACATCATACTCTTGTAAAGCAGTTACCCAGTTGGCTCTCTTTTCTCCGACTTCCCTTTGCATCAATAATTGTCTTACTCCTGAAAATGGGACTATGATTTTAGTGTGAGTTTTAAGGAGAAATGACCTAAAATTTTTTACTGCTTTGAAGACAACAAATGCATGTTTTTCAATAGCAGAATAATTCAATTTAGCACTCTGTAAATTTGAACTCAAGAAAGCAATAGGTGCTTCAATCTATTCTTCATTAAGCTGTGTCAAAACAACTGCACATGATGTGTCTGAGGAATATGTATATAAACAAAATGTTTCAAGTAGTCAGGAGCAACCAAAGAAGGAGCATTGATGATAGCTTGCTTGATCAATTTGAATGATTCTCTCTCAATGAGACCCCATTTAAAGATTGATTTTTTCTTGATCATGGATTGTAAAGGAAAAACTGTTTGTGAAAAATCAAGAACAAACCTTTTGACAAAATTTATTTGGCCTTAGAAAGACTGCATTGATTTCTTATTGTGGGGAAAAGGGATTTTCTCAATTTCTCTAATCCTTTCTGGATCAATATAAATACCCTTTTTTGATACAACAAATCCTAAAATATTACCTTCAATTAAAGAAAAATAAGACTTCTTTGGATTTAATGAAATCCCATACTTCATACATCTTTCAAAGATATGTTTAAGGTCATTCAAATGGCTGCTTCTTTTCTTGGAATAAACAATGATATCATATAAGTAAATTACAACAAATTTTTTTATGACTCCTTTAAAGGCTATATCCATAGCTCTTTGAAATGTGGCACCTGCATTAATCAAACCAAAAGGCAATTTCTGATAAGCATAAGTTCCCCATTTCGTTCTAAACGTAGTCTTCAATCTATCATTTGGATGTACTAGGATTTGGTTATATCCTGAAAATCCATCAAGAAAAGACATAAGTTCAGAACCAGCTACTAATTGTAGTACTTGTTCCATGGTTGGCAATGGGAAATTATCTTTCAGACAAACTTTGTTTAGATATCTAAAATCTATGCATATGTGAATATCATCATTATTCTTTCTAACAGGTACTAGATTGGAAACCCATTTAGAATGCCTATCATGAAAAATGATCTTGGCCTTGAGAAGTTTGTTTAATTCAGACTTTATCCGACTTTCAAGATTCGGGTGAATTTTCCTTAGTTTTTACTGGACTGGTTTTTCATTCGAGATCATAGGTATGGTGTGTTCTATGAAAACAGTATCATAAGTCTTGAGATCAGTATAATCCCAGGTAAATATTTCTTTGTATTTCTTCAACAACTGAATGAATGATGATCTTTCATGAGAAGGTAAACCAAGACCTAAGTTAATGCTCTATGGTTTGTTATTAGTACAAATAATTACTAGTTCGAAGTTCAAAGTTGAACTTGAAATTTTAGCATTAGTCATCTTCTTAAATCTATCTTTAAGATCATAAAGATCTTCCAACTTAACCATAGATTTAGGTATTGGAATTTCTTCACTGTTTTTCTTTAATTGAAGGCCATGTTCATTTTCATCTAAGATTTGATCGTCACATGAGCCTTATGATGTAAAAAAATCAACAATATCATAATCATCATTAAAGACTCACCAATTAGTGACATTATCAGGGATAGATGGTCTAAAAATAAATTCAATGGAGAATTTGTCAGGACTAAAATCTTCAGATGATATGAGTTTTTATACAACATTATCTAATAGATCAACACTAGCATTTTGCAATATGGGAATAGAGGAAACGTTGAATGCTAAAAAATGATCATTGAGATCTTGAACTAATGTTTGATAGTGTTTAAGATGTCTAGAAAGGCAGTGGATAGTGTTTCTTACCTTTCTAATAATAATTTTTGAGTCTCCAAATAACTGCAAATATTTCACACCAAGACTAGTTGCTTTATACAATCCTTGTATCAATGCTTCGTATTCTGCAGTATTATTTGTACACTCGAATTGTAATATCCAAGATAACATGATCTTTTCTCCTTCTGGGTTGACAAGAGTACAACCAACTCCTGCACCATAATTATATTTGGAACCATCAAAGTACAAAGTCCAAAATAGAGTTTTGACTACTAGGTTATTTACAAAATTTGTACATTTGGAAAGATATGTTTGTGAGAAGTTTTCAATTTGAGAAATGGCAACATTGTCTAAGAAGGGAGATTTTTGAGCATTGAAATTCCCTAAAAATGATTCATTTGAGTAGTTTCCAATAATATTGTTGGTAAATGCCACTGGCTCATTGTCACCTTCAAATTCAGTTATTGTATGCTTCATATGTTTTTCTCGATCAAATTTAATTTGATTTGGTTTTCCATTATAAGGTAACCACATATGAGACCAATTTTTAGCAAAATATCCATGAAGTTTTTCAGGCCAATCTCTTCTCAAAATTAATCCATAGAATTCTGTAATATCAACCACTAAAAGATCAATGATTTTACTGACTTTGGGATTTGAAGGAAGTCAGATACTGACTAAATTTATTTCCCCTAGGACTTCAACTTTGGTTATGTCAAGTTGTAATATATGAAAAACAGATTTTTGAGGAGTGATATTCAACTTAGCACAAACTGTTATTGGAATTATATTAGAAGAAGCTTCTGAGTCAATCAAAAAATTGTGAAGATTCCTGTTGTAAATTTCATATGTTAGAAGAAAAGGAGGTGTATGTGAATTGGACCTATCACCTATGAGAATTGAATTTGAAGGCTCAACCTTATTTGAAGTAGGAGGTTTTCCTGAGTTGTTTGCAGCTTGAGATATAACAAAAGTAGGTATTTGTAAAGCAGGATCTACATTCAGTTATCTGAGCAATATCTTCTGCTGTTGTTTCAATTTGGTAAGTTCATGAAGTGAGATGCTTGCCTTTACTTTCTTCATATCTTCAACAATATTATATTCCATGGTGTCAGATACTACAAAGGATTTTGATGTAGTTGGGGAATTTGTTGAAGATGGATTAGATTGTGAAACCTTAGAAGTAGATTTCTTATTAGCTGATTTATCTTTTGAGGCTGATGTTGAAGCTTTATGCTTTTAATTTGGATGACTTGCTTTAACAGGTCCTTTGCTTCTATTGGTAATAGGAAAAGCTTCTTGTTGTTCTTCAGTTGGGAGAATAAAGTCCCACATACCATTTAATTCAACAAATTCCTCTTCCTCAGTTTATTCTTCTTCTGTTTCTTGGTCAGATTCAACATTAGATATAGTGTTGGGTGGCTAAGAACTAGAAGGCTGATTTCTCTTGAAAGATCTGAAAGTTTTCTTCGCATTGGAATTTTTAGCAACTTGATTTTTGATGTCTACCATTTCATTTGTCATGGTTTTCAGTACTTTCTGGAGGCCTTCTACATCAAAAGGATCTTTTGATGGCTTTTTCTTTGAATCATCTTTGAAAGAAACTTTCTTGAATTTTTTGTCTTCTTGAGAGCTTTTCTTTTCAGCAGAAATAATACGTTTCTATACAGACAAAGCTTCCTTCATGTTTTATGCTAATGTAGCTAACTTCGTTCTATCAACAAAAATGTCTATATTAGAGGGAAGAGAAGAGATATACCACTCAATTTGAACTTCAACACCAGGAACTGATGTAGCACGGATTTTATTGAGTAATTTATTGAATCTAGAATTGAAGTCTTTGATTTTCTCTCCTATTTTAGCCTTGAGATTTGATAAGTCATTGATGAGCGATGCAGTGGTTCTGTCATCTCCAAACTTAGCTAGGAATTGTTCTTCAAACATATCCCAACTAGTTATAGAGCGAGCAGGTAGTGAAAAATACCAGGATCCTACAGAACCTGTAAGAGTATATGGAAATAATCTGACCACACAGTCTTCTTCAGTTACCTCTTTTAAATTGATGGCTAACATATAATTGTGGATATGTTCTTCTGCTGGTAGACCATCATCAGGATTGAATTTGGGTAACCATATTTTAGGATACTTAGGAAGTGGGTGAAGAGGAGCTGCCATTGCTACATCATTTGGATTATTCAATGGTTGTACACGTGGAGAAGGTTGTTGGCCTGCCATGATTGTAGTAGTTTGGGTGGATGAAGATGGGATGTGAGTGGAAGAAGAGGCAGGTTGACTACCTGAACTAGAGGAACTAGCACCTGTAGTGTGAGTGAGAGCAGTTGAAATGTGTGGGGGAAGTGAATGGATTTGAGATGAGGAATTGGACAAAATATCACTAATAGATGTTTGTGATTTAGATCTCTTGGTATTCTTTCAGGAAGAAGGAATGGGAAATTCCAAAGGAGGAACTCCAATTTTCTCACTTTGAGAATGAGTCAAGATTCTTTTAGGTTGTAACACAGATGAAATACTTTCTTCATATGGTTGTGGTATTGTAGGATTTTTAGCTGAAATGGAGATCTGTTCTAACTTTTCAATCAAAGTTTGAACTTCTGGTGATTCAGATTTATAGTATGAAGAAAGAAATTTCTGAGATCTATTAGGGGAATTTGGAGAAGATTGTTCAACTTCTGATCTTAAAATAATTATTTGAGACGGAGATCCAGAATTTGGAGGGGATATAGATGGAGAATGACTATTAGGATGGATTTTAGATTTTTAATCGGTTTTCCTTGCCATTCACAATTGGCCCTCCTTCTAGCACCAAAATGTTAAAGCCCTGGAATTCCGTTGCAACAACATGGGGGATAACCACTCGGTTCAGACCTTAAAGCAACTCCTTTTCCGTTTGGTGTAATGGCTCCGACTAGTGATAATGGGATCAATTTCCCAAATAAAGAGATTGATATGGTAATGGTAGGTTTTGGTACAATGTGAAATTATAAATGAATTTAAACTAATGAAAGTAATATATCTAAATAACAAAATATATGCATTTACTTAACTCATTTATTTAACATAATCTATAACCCGGGAAAAATTACCATTGATGCGATCTAGAAAGATGTCTTATAGAAAAAGGTAATAAGGATCATTCAATTGCTAAAAGAGATGAAAATTATGTAAAATGATTATCTTGACTAAATATTTAATCAAAATAATTATGTGAAATATATCGCATCTATCAATTTCTTTATGTATACAATAAGGAATCACAACTGAAACATTGTACAGAAGTGCATGAATGATAAACTGTAAGTCAGAATAATTACATATCACAATATAATAAGAAATTACCGTAGATTCACAATCAAGACTTTAATCATAAGATCAAAGTACCATATATGATAAGTTCTGCTCATGAAATTTGCAATATTGATCCGCTTCCCTTAGATTCAAAGATACTTTAAGAGTATAGAAGTGCAATTTCAGTAAAGCATATTCAGTATTCCAAAAATTAGATCTCGTTTCATCTATTTCATCAAAGGTATTCATAAAAATATAGAAGTGAAAGCTTTCACAAATTGTTCTTTGATAAAATTCTAGACCCTTCTCTAAATGCATGAGAAGGATTTAAATACTAAACTTGTTAAACACCATGTTAAAGCACACACATGGTGTATGAGGAAGATGAACACACACACAAGAGACTCAACACACAATGAAGGATAAGCGTGTAGCTCACTTATTTTTCCATTATACATTATGTACATTTATAATACAATGGTGTGACTCTTGGTTTCACATTCCAAGGTCACTTGGAATCCATTGTGACTTTTCGCATTCCACACCTACCCATGTAGGATTAGGTGTTCCAAAATCCCCCCTTAATCCGTAGGGGTATGTGTGAGTCCAAGAAAAGAGTTGTAATACAAATCTGCAAAGTATGCATGGCAGCACTTGGGCTGAATCAACTCTTTGAAATGTTGGAAAAAGAGGTGGTTTAAGGATGACCACCAACACTGGAACGCAATACTTGTTGCAGTTCTCGAAACTCTTCCAAAACTGGCAAGAAGCTGAAAGCTTCTACTAGAGGAATTGTCCCTCATAAAAAAGGGAGACCTTCAACCTAAAAGAAGGGAGGTATACTACCTGTGATGGTTTTAGGATTACCAACAACTCTGGAATGCTTTGAAGCATTTCCTGGAACTCAACCAAAGCTGGTAAGAAGCTGAAGGCTTCTGCTAGAGGAAGTGTTCCTCATATATGAAAGGAAGACCTTCGACCTGAAAGAAGGGAGGTCTACTACCTGTGATGGTTTTAGGTTATCCACCAACCAAAGATGATGGTTTTAGGTTATCCACCAACCGGAGGCATGCTCATGGGCATCTGTGTCTCTGGCTACATCTCTGAATCTGGAATGAAGAATTGTGGCTCAGGCTTGCTTGAACTCTGGCTACAAATCTGAATCTGGAATGAGAGATTGTGGCTCAGGCTCGCTTGATCTGTCGTCGAAGCTTGTACATGACCACGATTTCCCCCCCTGTCAGGGACAAGGTGAGATGATGGCGAAAACTCAACTGCAAGTTTGCTCAATATCCGTGAACAAGTTCTAACATGTGTCGTAAACATCTTCTTGGCTGTTGATGCCCATTGCCAAGAAGCGATCCATCCAAGATGAATCTTGGTTCTTGCAGGAGGTTTGTGTCTGAAGCATCTGTGTGAAGAATGGGTGTGTAGACCATAGTGCTTGCATGGATGAAGATTAAAATAGTGATCTTTCATATGGCCAACTCGATCACAGTGTTGGCATTTTACAATCTGATGTTGAAGCGGAACAGGATCTGGAACAGCTGCAGGTGAACTGTCATATAGGAATCTGGCACTCTGAAATATGATGGGTTTGGTGTAGTCTGGAATATGAAAAGACACATCCTTGTCATATCCAAGACCAGTTCGGTGCTTGTTGTGGACAAGCTCTTCCCAAGGTCTGATGATGGGCTTGAGAAGTGCAGGCTGAGCTGCTGCATCTGCATGTACCTCTGCTCTTGTGCAATGAACTGAATGTTGATCAACTGCAACTTTATCTTCTTTCTTCTGATGAGAGTCCTTCACAATCTTCTGAACATAAACAGGTTCAGAATGGTGACTCTTTTGTTGAAGTTCATCTTGCTGAAGCTGAGATTCCAACTGCAAAAACTCGATCTTTTCTTATGCATCTTGTAAACAAATCTGAATATTACAAAGAGCATTCTTGCTCATTTTTACCATATCATCAACATTGGAATGAATGAGGTTATTCAACAACACTAATGCCTCATTGATTTTAGCCATTTTCAACAACTTAGGCTCAAAAAATGAAAGGGTGTCGGCTACAACCGAAAATGCACCCGTTTACAATGTGATTCAACAAATACAAATGACTGCAAAGAATTTCCAACTATGGAAATCTCAAGTACAAAATCTGCTCCTCAAATGATGGAGGGCAATCAACAATCCAACAACTCAAATCTTGAATGGAGATGCAAATCAATGTCAGTTCAATACAATATTTTCTGGCAAAAAAATGCAGCAAAAATAATGTGCAAGAAGCTTTTGAGGTAGCTGAATTCTCTCCTTCAAATAGTTGTTTCAAACTTGTCTTCTCATGTAAAATTCTTCAGAAAATCACCCTTTTATATATGCCACAAATCATAAAATGTCAAATCTGCAATTTTCTCTATATATAGTCCATGCCATTTCTTCAATTCTGCTGTTCATTTCTTTCTTGTCTTCAATGTCCTTCCCCTCTCTCTCTGCTGTTTTTTTTTTTTTTAATTAATTAAAAATTAATTAAAAAATAAATTAATTAAAAGGAAGTTAATTAAGAATGGAGAGAATTTAAAAGGGGAGGGAAATTAAATGGGAGGGGGAAATTAAAAAGGGTGGGAGAAAATTTAATTTAAAAGGGAAAGGGGATTAATTTAAAAAAGAGATTAATTAAAAGAAAGGGAATTAATTTTAAAAAAGGGAAATAAATTTATTAATAAAGGGAAGTATTATATGGGAGAGACGGATATTAAAAATAGAGGGAGTATTAATGGGGGGAGGGGGGTTGTATAGAAATTAAAATATCGAATTTAAAATTGGTGGAATGGAGTCACGATGGGGAGCGAGCGAAGGTGGAGGGATAAGGAGCGGTGGTGTAGATTGGTGGAAGGGGAGCGTGGTGAAAGGGGCAGATAGGGCGTATGGAGGGAGGAGTCGAGGGTGTGTAGAGTGTGCAGCGGTAAAGGGGAGTAGTTAACGCAGACAGGGAAGGGGCAGCGAGTGGATAGGCTGCGTAGGTGAGTGCGCAGAGTCGAAAGGCGTAAGGGAGAGCGTTGTAGAGTAGGCGCAGGCCGTGGGGGAGAGCGCTATAGAGTAGGGCTGAGTGCGCAGAGGGAGTAGGGAGGATGCCGTAAGTTGGGGGTCGATGTAGTGTGGATAGGGGCGTATGTGCAGAGAGGAGGGTCTGCGTATGTCAGGAGTTGGGTATGATATAAAAAATTGCAGGTTGGGGAGGCCGAAAGGGCATGGAGTTTGAATTTATTTTTATTTTTATTTTATTTATTTTTTATTTATTTATTTATTTTTTAAAAACAGCAGAGAGGAATTAAAACAACTTGTAGAAATTGTAGAACAGTGAAAATTTCAAGCACTGAAACACAATAGCAATTTGCAGAAATTGCCAGTAAAACTTAGAAATTTTTCTAATAGCCCAACAGTAGAAAATATTCTCCAGCAGTAGAAAAACCCAGAATTGCAGAAATTTTTCAATGGAAAAACTCATAAACTTCTTCAGAAACCAATTTTTAAACAATTTTTCCAACAGCTCTCCAAAATGCAGAATTTAATGAGCAGAAATTGCAGGAAGAAATCAACCTTCAGATGCACAATGTTGCTTTTCTTTAAAACCACTGCTGCTCTTCTTCAAAACAAATTCTGAATGCTGTCAATTTCTGAATGCTGCTCCTTCTTCAAAACACTTTTGAATGACGGCAAAATGTTTGCTGCAGAAACTCTGAGTGCTACAAAAATGACAAGAATTTTTGCAGATATGCACAGGCCATAAACACAAATGGCTCACTCAATTTGGAGCAGGGCCAACAATCGCCCGCTCCGATACCATGTTAAACACCATGTTAAAGCACACACATGGTGTATGAGGAAGATGAACACACACACAAGAGACTCAACACACAATGAAGGATAAGCGTGTAACTCACTTATTTTTCCATTATACATTATGTACATTTATAATACAATGGTGTGACTCTTGGTTTCACATTCCAAGGTCACTTGGACTCCATTGTGACTTTTCGAATTCCACACCTACCCATGTAGGATTAGGTGTTCCAACAAAATTAAATATGTCAAAAATAGATTATTACATAAAAATTTGAGGAGGTTTCAAACAACCTTCCTCATAATAAGTAAACTAAACTACAATTTAGAAATAAATATAACAAGATTTCTTAGGTGGGTTGATCTTTTTTCGTCACTTGATCTTTGAGCTAGCAAATATCCATCATCGGCTTCAACTGAGTTGGTTGTGTGATCCCGGATCTGACCTGACCTTTAAACACGACATTTGAGAGTGCGGGCAATGATTTTCTAGTGGAATCGGTTAATGATTGCAGAGTCATGCACTGGTGATGTGGTCTAATCAAGAAGTTTCAGTAATTTTCTTGATCTGAATTTGTTATCTACTTGATAGATTATGCCTGTGTCTTGATGCTTTCTTTCCACTATGTCTCCAATAATTTGACCTTTGGGATTGCTTCGGCTGTATATTCTTTAATAAGCTTAGCATTATGAAGTTGTCCTTTGACAGACTCAATGATCTCATTTGCTAAGTTTGTTGCCTTTGACGTTGATTTCTCTGCTTGTCTCAACTGCATCTCCCAGTCTTTAAATAAAATATCTTTATGAAATTTGTCAATTTTCGGGAGATCAACCTCTTTTCCTTTGTTAGATTCTTGCCATAAAATGAATTCAGAAATTTTCTTATGAATTTTTTCACATTACAATATTCTATTTTCCATTTGTTGAGTCAAGATTTTACTTGTTTCACAGTATGAATTGGTGGCTCAGATTTGCTGACAAAAAGTCTCCTGTTGCTGTTTTAACTTCATGTTCCATTCAAGTGTCTCTTTTATGAACTGTTCTTTTTGAGGTTGGCTTTTAAGATTATCCATTACTACCTCTATCTTCGTATCTTTCTCAGAGATTTGTACTTGATGTTGCAACTTCAATCTTTCAAATTATTTCTCGAATTGTGCCATTTTCATCTCAACTTGTTTGTTGCATTATGCTTTTCTTGTTCCAGTTGGCTTTCCAGCTCTTCAACTCTATCTTCTCTCTGCTTGAGTAGAAGTTGCACTTCTGCTGTTTTATCCATCGTGGAATTTGTATACGCTCCTGCAAATTGTGAGAGTTTGATAAGATGTTCTGCTGGATTGACAAAAGTGTCTCTCCAGACAACATCTACTGATTCATTATTGAGAGCGGTCACTATTTCATCAACTCTTCTTCTTTTCCTCCTATTTACTACAAATTTGTGACTTGGACTGTAGAAAATGTCCAATGGAGGTATTTTCTCAATATTTAGAATGATTTCTTCTGTTGGGTAGGCCGGGATGATCTCATGTTCTTAAGAATCTGGGATTTTCTGAAGTGCCACTGCTGTTTCTGCTAGATTATGATTTTGCTCAGGAGTTTGAAAACTTGTCGATCCTTCTGGATTAGGATTTGGCGGTGTCTGTAGTGCTTGAGTAAACTTTGTCGATTCTTTTCCAAAATGTGCTACTTGATATTTCCCTGTCTGCTCAGGTGTAGTTTGAACTTACTGAAGTTATTTTGAAGATATTTCAACTGCACCAGTTCTTTCTTCAGTATGTATATCAAATCCTTTGATTACATCTTCAATAATCTTATCAGGGCTGTCATTTTTACTTTCAGATTCATTATCAGAATGATCTGAACTTTGAGACTTGTGTTGTGAATGCTTTGAATCTTGAATTGATTTTTCCCGTGACTCATCCTCTGAAATATCTTTTACTTCATCATCTAAACTGATATTGAGGGTTGGTTCTATAATTTCTTCAATTAGTAACAAGTCTAATGGGACTGTTTCCAACCTCTTGTTTCTGTATTCATGAAAATATTTAAGGTCTGCTACACTGAGCTTATTGGATGCTATTTTTAACACATCTATAAATTTCTCTATTCCTTCAAATAAATCATCAAAAACATCCTTTTCATGCATAAAATCTCCAACTTTAAGAGCAATGGTAAAATTTTGGACCACATTATTAGGATCATATTGTCTCCCTCGCATTAAAGCCAGATTCAAGAAAGTAATATTTGGAATTTCCTTTCCTGTATGACCTATATCAAATAGAGCGAAAGTACCACAATGTAATGGAAATGTAGACCAAATGACTTTCTTAGAATCCCTAAGCTACTTAGTTATACAATTTACAAGTGTTTGATATGCAATTTCTCTAGTCAAGGGTTTATTTGGAACATAGTAGGGCAAAACATGAGGGGGATAAATACTCTTAGAAACTTTTATATAAGTAAAATTCTCTTCTCTGAACCATCTGGCCATAGGCAAAATATTTGCAAAAGCCTCTTTAGAAATTCTAGGAGCTTTCTCATTAAAAATGGTTTGATGAATGGGCAATATGATTCCATGACAAATCTTATAGAAATGGGAATGCAATTTAGACTCCCACAGGGCTTTATGATAAATATGAATAGGGTTAGGGTCTTGGCTAGTCCATTTCCAACCCATAGCAGGAAATTTTGAGCAGAAACATATAACATCCATGATATATGCACTCATGTAAAAAGGAGGGATTGTCCTAGTCGAAAAGACCCTATTTTTCCTGTAATCCATAATGGTTTTGGCCAAATTATTGGATAAAATGTTTTCCCAATTCATGATAGTAGAATTGATGACTGTATCAATTAAGGGAACCTATTCAATGGAAAATTTAGTGGTATCAGGTCTAGAAAACAATCTACATAGCATTGCTGCTGCAAAACAATAGGGTGATGGAAATTGCGCTATTGGGTACATACCAAGTTTGTCTCGTTTTAATTTTCCTTGATCTACTTTCCATTCTTTTACCACCTTCATTGGGTCTTGATTCTTCTTTGCAAATTTCTCTAGGAAAGCTTTATCATAATCTTTCTGTGGCATTGGAAAATGGTACATTGTATGCAAATCCTCTGGTGTGAATGAACCCATGTTTTCCTGTTTGGAATTCTTGAACTTCCTATCTGCAATATTGAGGTTGTCGATGACCCATTTTACCATATCAGTGTATGGTAAGATCTTTGGCCTTGCAACTATCCTATGTAAGAATGAACATGCAACTTCGAAGTAGGAAGGTTCTGATGAACTAACCGCATCCGCCGCTGCTACATTCTTTAGCTCCCTTGGATTTTATTCTTCAAATAGATTATACATGGCTGCCCATGAAGAAATTCCACTGTCCTTATTGCATGTAGTGTCTGAAAATAGCGGAGGCATGTCTGTAACTTCAGAAGTGGATGATTGGGCAACTGATTTGCCTCTCTTTGTCATTTCTGTTGATATCGCTTTCTTAGATATTTTCCTGAATTCAAGCAAGGCAAGAAATTTCAGAGTTGAGATGAAGAGCAAAAAGGAACATAGAAACAAAGTTAAAACGCCATAAAACAAAAATCCAGTGCTTTTATTTGAAACACACTTTAGAAAGATATCGATATTTTTGAGCCCCATAACCATTGTTTGTTGTTAATAACCCTTTAAATGATTATGAAATCTTTTACGTATTTTACACTATATGTCCAATCAAAAGATTTAAATCATTATATATTATTAATAGACCAATTGATTAAGGATTATTTCAAGCGCTTTAGCAATAAATGTTATAGCGCAAATCGCAACTTTTATAAACATTGATATTATGTATTTCGACCATCAGTGCATGCAAGATGCGATATGCGCAAATCGCACTTTATCAAGGCAGGCATAAGTTTTTTTTGGGTTGATGCTGCGGGATGTGATATGCGCTATAACTCTAAGCATTGAATTTTATCGAATTTCGCAGATATGTTTCATTGTTCGTTTATTGTTTGATTGGGTCCGACTCATCACAATTTCTTTTCCAAATGATATAAGTTTGTATTTTTAAGGAGGCACGATGTGATTTATAGTTATAAGGTTTTTTTGGCTTATTAACATGGAATTGCACATAACTGAAAAAGGTATTAGCGTTTATTGAAATTTGCAAGTTATTTGTGTATTTCAAAGTTGTTAACTTATGTGTTTTGTGATTTGTACTAAGTGCAATCAAATCAAAGAGAAAAAAGGTTATGCCTTTTATTTATAAAGTTTTTAAAACTTAACGCTAAGCGAAATGATATAAGTCTCATTTAATGTTTGGGTACTTGTTTTCAGTGACGCAGGGGAGACATACCTATGCCCACAGAGATGACAAAGTACAAAGAATAGTGGTGCGCCCAACAAAATGGGTTTGAGCTATAAAGTACATGATACATGGTATATGAAATGCTGGCATAAAATGTGCCAGAAAAAAATATAATGGATCCCACATACATATTGTGCGTGGGACAAAATCCAAGGCTGAATACAATAATATATGAGTACATGAGATATAATAACAAGCAAAGAAGCCTTGATAAATAGGAAAGGGATCTGAAAATATGAATGGATCATCTGAGTGATACGTGCATGCTATAGGCGCTACAAGCGGCTGGAGCCAAACCCATCAAATCTGCGGAGCTGCATCTGAGATTGTAGCATAAAATGAGGTCATTTGGGCATGTGGGAGGCTACTTGAAGGGCCACCCCCTCATGAGGTTTGAAAGCTCTCACACACACCCGGAAATCACTGGAACAATATGCTGGATCACTGAACTATCAAGTATACGAATCTCGATCATGCTGAAGTGGAGCGGATGAGAAACAATCAATTCAAAGGGTAATGAGGGGTCTCTTTGCCTGATGCGAGGCACCGAACAAGAATGGAAGCTGGAACCAAGGTACACCACCCTCTAGACCTGTATTCTGGAATGAATGCGTTGATGTCGACAGAAGGAGGTCAGCCATAGGTGAGGCAATGAGGATCCTCAACTAAGGCACGAGGGATCATAGTAAAGCGACTGATGTACTGGCTATAGGGATGATGATGGAATGGGGGATACTCAGTAGAAAACAGACAACTTCCCTTGTCAGAGCATAAAAAGAATGGATGACCTGGCAGCGCCTGACCCGACTCTTGAGTGGATGGGGGATAGTGTGGCTGGAGGAAAAAATGGGCTATAAGAGAGAGGTACAAGGCACAAATGGACGAAATATTGTAATAGGAGGCAAAGGGACTCAAGACAGACTCCATGAGTGCAATGGTGACTCAAATCCAATGCTTTGATCAAGGGCGACTCGATGATGCTGCCACACAGAATAGGCCCGATGGGGACCATAAAAACATGAAAAAAAGATAGTTACTCATGACGAAAATCGACACACACATTGAAAAGTATGAAGGCAAAGTGGTGCCCCAAGTACAAGCAACGTAAGTGAAGAAATTTGATTTTTGAGACGTGGCAAAGTGACCCTTCTTGAAAAAATGGCTTTCGGGTGAAGTATCAAATCACCAAAAACAAAAGGATACCCATTTTAGAGCTCGGTGGGAGATTTCCAACCATGTTGAAGGTTCACCAAACCGATCTACGGTTTGGTCGTAATTGGCGAAAGAAAAATTAGGGTTTTTCTTTTAATATGGTGATTTCCCTCCAATTTGGTTCATTTGCTATTGGAGTAGCAGTGAACGTGGAGAGGAGGAGAAGGCCCTAAATCTTGTGGCGTTTGTAGCAGACAAACTGACTGTTGGAATCGATATCTGTCAATTGCAGGTAGGTTGCCTAACCTTACTCTTCATTTTCAGCGAATTATATTTTAAGATTATGTGCCCAGAGCCTAGGAACAACACACTTCCCTTCCTCACAGTCGGCTCACACTTCATGGGCCTTGTTCTGTGAGTTGGTTCATAGTTTTCAGAGGGGAAAATCGTGAGCTCGGAGGTACAGGACCGGGAAACTGCGAGTTGGTGAAAAAGGTGGGTTTTTACCTATTTTTGCCTGGGAACAGGGGTTTGATGATTTTGATGTAGTTTTTCTTTCTTTGAACTGACAAACATGATGGGTTTGTGCAAGTATGGCAGAGTTAAAGATCAACTGGAGAGAGAGAGATTTGGATGCACTTCATTCCAAGATCCGAGGGGATCAGGTGGTCCAAGTCGCACTAGCGAGGTACATGGTTCTCAAGCTGATTGAGAACCCACTGATGAGGGTAGGGGAGCCTGTGTTGTCCAAGAAAGCTAGCTACTGGGATCCAGACCAGGAGGCCTTTGTAGTGCAGGGGCACCAGATCGACTTGACTATTCAGGACATTTATTTCTTGACTAGACTACTGCCACTATGGGTGGTGGGAGATATACATCTGGTGTTACCGCGAGGGTAGAACATATCAGAGTTCATGGAATGCCACTGCAGACTAGATGCTCGTGCTAAGGGCACGACCATACCGATCGGTGATCTAGTGAGGCTAGAGACACGGGCTGTCGCTGCAGCAGTACTGCGGATCCTGGGCAACTAGACATTCCACCACATCACCAGAGGGTAGATGATGTTAGTTGAGAGTGTACTAAGTGGGACCTACTATGGGTGGGCCCACATGATGTTCTCGTCGGTAAAACGACAGTTGTCGCTATACAAGTGAAAAATGAACCATGACTATGCTTTTGGTACAATGTTGTGCTTGTCCTTCTTCGAGAAGATCCCCACACTTCGGCCTCATGTACAGATCTACAATGGGGGCTCACGAGAGCCCAGGATGCGCCGCCAGGCGGAGTCAGACGAGTGTTCTGACCTGAGTTCTTTGCACATTGGGACCATATGCCACTGTATAAAGATGACTATCCATAAAATGGTACATTAGGGGAATTTTGAGGTCTAAAATGGGCCTCCTAAGAAAAATGCACAACCAAAATAAACTTAATAAGAAACAATAGGATTCAAGATGATGATGTCAACCATGGGGGGTGATTCACCATTTTTTAAGTAAAAGGGTAAAAATATTAAAAAATAATAAAATAATAAAACTACTTTTTCAACTCGTATTTTAAACTTATCTCCCAAAGTTTTTACTCAAATTTCAAGCCGGGGTACTCGTTGGATGCAAAATTTAATTCCTTATCCACGGAGTAACCATTTTGCATACTTTTCATGGACCCTGCTACACGAAAAATGAGAAATACTCATGTATTTCTCCTTTTTTTCATGTAGCATGATCCATCGAAAGTATGCAACATGGATACTCCTTGGATGAGGAATTAAGTTTTGCATCCAACGAGTACTCCCGATTGAAATTTGAGTAAAAACTTTAGGAGATAGGTTGAAAATACGAGTTGAAAAATTAGTTTTTTCATTTTTCCCTCTAAAATTTGATGATGTAATCAAATCTTGTTTTATTATTTCCACTATTATTTTATAATTTCCTTAGGAGGCCCATTTTATACCTCAAAATTCCCCTAATGTGAACTTTCAGGGTGACCCTGACTTGCCACTTCCACCGGGGCGAGCATGGGGACTAGATGGTAAGTAAAAGTTGCTATATTTTATGGTGCATTTAAAGTTTTTAGAATATGTATGTGGTACTGATTCGTTACTTTTGGTATGCAGATATAACATCGGTGAAGCCTACAGGGTATACAGTGTTATCACTCTAGAAAATTCTTAAGTTGTGGGATTTTGGATTTAAGTCAAAGAACTCTAGAGGTAACCACAAACCTACTTCAAACTCTAGGATCTAGCCTTCCTAGGGTTCAGAGAGGGCTCTCTCTTTAAAGTTTAAATTTGTTTTGATTTATAATATTAGGCTAGTTATGAAAGTACAATTTGGTTTTGTTTTAAAGGGTTTGGTGGGGAAAAATCACTTGGAGGTAAGATAGAGATAAATCTACTTGTCCATTGGGCTATGGAGTCTAAATAAAGCTAGCAGCACTAGAAATCAAGGCCAAAAAGGTTCAAATATATTCAGGGCAAGATAGATAACCCTCAGAGATTTGGGAAAGTGGTTTTTTGTGAGATGGTATGATCGGGATAAAGGGCACTTAAGGATCCTTTGATCCGGAAAGTGGAAGTAGAAGGCAGAGGTCAGAAGGAGCAATTAAGGGTTCCTTGCACCGGAAATCATAAGAAAACATTAAAATGGAAATTAGTTAAAGACAGGGAGAACTTGACTAATCCTATAGTAATACTCCTAGTTACACATTTAGACAGAAGAAACATAAATTGAATGCATGAAACTTAGAAAAGGAAACAGTGACAAGTAGGAAGTACTTCACTCATCAACTTATCACAGGGATCCTGAATTATGATGCCAGTCAGCTTGTCTAGTCTGCTACTTCGAAATAAAACACACAATAGCCTCCAATGTTTAACAAAAATGTCTATAGTAAATCCATCAGTTTTATTCCACCCTGAATTCTTTTGAAATCGAAGTATTTATACATAAAGTATTACATATATCCTAGAAGAGTTCTAGGAATAACTTTAGGAAAAAGAAAATATCATTACATAATAAAAGGGAAAACTTCTTAACAAACTAGCAAGTTGTCCTCTTTTATCCAAAATAAATAGAACTGTTTTGCTAACAAGGAGCTTTTAACTGCCTATGTGTCCTGCTTGCTGACTGTTAGGTATTTTTATGCACTTAACTTGTCTTCGATGATAATCTTTCATGCTGATACTATTTAACCTGATGCTCTTTAACACTGATACTCTTTGACCAATTAGTTTTACTGTTTTACTGCTATAAATTATCTTTTAGCAGTAAAAATCATCAAACTATCTTTTCATTTTATCTCTACATCAAATTTGTGAAAATTTTCCACTCTTCTGCTGTTATAATTTGGAAATTTTTCAGCTTTCTGAAGTTTTCATCAGCCTCTGTATATCTTGCAAAAGTAGGCTTGATGACAAAGAGATGCTTAATTTCATGCTGTAGAAAGAATAAATCCTCAAAATAATTAAGTAAAACTTTGCCTGTAGGGGTGCCTTGTGTTAGCTGATTGTTTACTTGCTCTTTAGCAAACTCCCTAATCTTGTTGTCATAGTCCTTCTGTGGCATAAGATTTTCATTGAACACATGTATATCTGGTAAGCCCTTTTGTCTGAGATTTGTGTATTTTACCATAAATCTAGTTATGGCAAGGTTCATTGTTTCACATTTTTCTTCAGGATTGTTCATTAAGCTCTTTTTAGTGACAACCTTCTTGATTTTCAATATTTTCTCTGTCCTGTCTGATATCTGCATGTCTTCAAGTTCCTCCCTGTTTTTGTTGTTTAAAAATGTAATGAGTTTTAAAGCCTGTGAAGGCTTATCAGTCAACTCATCTTTTGTCTTTTGTATCTATGTTTGGGCTGCCAATAGTAGTTATTTCAGCTCATATATAACCTGAATTGAAGGCCATTGATTATGAATGGCTTCAATTATGTTAGTCCAAAGATGATTTTTAATATATGAGATCTGCTCTGTGAAAGTTAATTCTTTTTGTAAATTCTTGCGTTGCTCTCCCAATCTGATTGATTTCTTCTCATGAGTTCTGACAATGATCTGAGCTGTCTTATTTTCCCTTTCAAGATTTTCAATTATCTTGTTTAGTATATTTATCTCATCTGTCTTTAAAGACATCTCTTCCATGGCTTTGACAATCTGGCTGGCTTCATCTGTGTGTTGTACATTTGTAGTAGAAGAGTCTGTAGCTGAAATGGTGGCTAAAGTCACTAGCATTGCAGTTGCCAGTGGGTCCTTTGGTGCTAATTTCTCTCCTAAAGTAGAAGGTACAACTGTGGTAATCACTGGGATGACTGTAGGAATTGTAGGAATTACTGGTTCTTTTACAATCTCTCTCTCTTGGACAAGTTTGTCCATTTGTGTTTCCATCTCTTTGATTTGTGCTATTAATTTAAGTATGAGCTCCATCATCTCTTCTTTTTCACTTTGATCCTGAAGGATTTCCTTTGTTTGTGGATGCTCACTTTGAGAAAGCTTGAGTTGTTTCCTCAAAGCTGCTATGCCTTCATTCTTTTTCTTGATTAATAGTTCCGCTGTTTGGATATTTGAGGGATCATATCTCACCTGTAAGACTAGTTCCTCAAAGGATTTGATCCTTAGGTCCTTGGCATAAAGTTATGATTTATCCAAGTTCACTTGATCTTGCATATTAAGTATGGTATTTTGAAGTTTATTGGCACTCATTGCTTTGGTTGCCATAGTAGAATACATCATTTCAAAGGTTTGCCTATGGAATTCAATATGGTCCAGCTCATGAATATTCTCTGTGTCTAGCTCAAGGTCCACCTTTTTATACTCTGCTACTGTTTTGGGTCCTGATGTAGTAGGCTGTAAAAATGACATCATCATTTTATTGTTGGAATAGTCAAATGTTGATAATAACATGTTATGATTTCCAGGCTTCTGCCTCAGGAATTGAGAGTATATTTTTGTCTTTATCTCCTCATTCTCCTGCTTAATTAGCTTATACCTTTCCTTGATGTCCAAGTCCTTTTCCTCAGCTGGCTGTGAGGAAGAGGCTTTCATGCTGTGTTGCTTCTTAATCAACTGTGTGTCATTCTGATTGGCTGTTTTTTCCTTTTCTATTTCCTTAAGTGTTTCATTGATTATGGTTGTGGCTATCTCATCATTGGTTACTGGATCATCTGTCTCATCAACATCAATTGTCACTTTCTCCTTATAAACTGAACTGAGTTTAAGCCTTTTGTTATAGATTATTTTGAATTTGGTCTCAGTTGTTGTCTCTGCCGTATAGCCTCCTTCCTCTCTGACTCTCTTTATTTATGTTTCTGGTTGTTTGACAACTTCCAAAGTTGATGTTGTTCTCGTTTGGCTTACTGCCTCTACCAAGGTGTTTTCACTCCATTCAATTTTATTTGCAAACTTCTCTATTTCAGGCTTGGATTCATGGATAAAGGGTGTTAATTTACACTTCACCCTTAGCTTGCTTAAGATCCCTTGTAGATCATAATTCCATGGAAAACTTTCATCAAATCTGTTATCACCATAATTTTTTTTTCTAAACTCTAAAAGTTTACCTTGTTCTAGTCATGGTGTCAATAGCTCTTGAGTCATTTCATTTATGAATTGGGTAAGTGATAGGTTAGAAGTCTCAAAATGTCATTTTAATTTCCAAATAATGTCTTTAAGTCTCATTCCATGCTTTAAAGGTCCCATCATCCATTTAGAAGTCATGTTTTTAACCTTTGAAAAAAATATTCTGCAATAAGCCACGAAACCGCAGTTTCGTAGCACAGCCAGTTGAAAAAACCAGTTTGGCGCTACGAAAGCGCTGCTACTTTCGTAGCGCATATCACTGAAATTGCACTAAGTGCGCTACGAAAGCGCGAATTCGTAGGGAAGTCATGTAAAACATCAAATTTGTCAGAATCCATTAGGTTTTCATCATTAGGAGTCAGTTAAGGGTCATCTCCAAAACGTATAACCATTCAAACTCATCATTGCAATCATAGAGGTCTCATTTATGAAAGACAAGTTCAAATTTGAAAGGCCTACATGCATTATTCACTCCAGTTTTCATGCAAAACAGTTCAACATATCTGTTTCAAGTTTTAAGCTTATGGTTATCTTAAACCAAAGTTTTTCTCTTCTTCTATCAAGGAGGCTGAATGTTTTATCAAGCGAGGCTAACTTTTATCATCAAGCGAGGCTGATCTTTTGAATTCAAGTGAGGCCGATCATTAAATTCTACAGGAAGCAGACAGAAATTTCCGAAGGAAAGAATGACAGAGGAAAAAATGAATCACAGGTCAGGGCATTGTTTGAGGTCAGAACCTGAAAGCATAGGAGCCCTAGCTAAAGACAAAACAATGTTAGAGGCTTTTAGGAAGGCAGGGTGTTTGAATTTTTGTGAAAAGCTGCAAGGAGGACACAGTCAGGTAACAAAGGAATTTGCCTTGCATTTCAGTGGTTCAAACACAAAGATTGGAATCTTAAATTTGTCAGTTACTCCTGAGACCATAGCCTTAGTAACTGAGATTCCTAGAGGGTAAGAAACATGGTTTAAGGGTTTCAGATTTGACATGGAGGCATGCAAAGTGTTTCTAAAGCCAGAATTTACAGAGATGGATTTAAACAATGCAATTCCCAAGAGCTGCATCGAAGATAGCTATGCTAATTTACTCTTCAATATCCAAAGGTATTTTACCTGTGAGGGTAGGTACCATAAAGTTTATTCATACCATTTCAAACTTCTGTTACACTTTACAGGTATGATATCTTTATACTTTCCATTTTTCCTGTATAGAAGCATTATTGAGATGGCAGACAAGGTTTAAATGAAATCTGAAGGGTGTGAAACTTCTCTATTTCACCATGGTTTAATCAAACTGATGGTCTTAAATGAAATCCAAAATATTAACAGAGAATGGTCATCATTTTTATTTTTATGTGGATTTGGAGTAGAAGCTCAAACTACAGTCAGTAACCCTAAGGTAAAAGAAACTCCACCAGCAGAATCCAACAAACCTGTAGTGACAAGGACAAAAAGTTTTGTGAAGTTAAAACCTAGGAAACAAGTGAAAGAACAGGTAGGAAAGAAATTAATTGTCATTGAAGAAACTCCTCAACCTGCAAAACAAAGGTTAGATGAAATTGAAGAAATTGCACAAAAACAGTCAGCTGATAAACAAGTTAAACAGAGACTGACTAGGAGTCAAGTTGTAAAAGAAAAAGGGAAAGCAGTGTTTTCAGGAACAAGTGATAGTCCAGGTTTAAAGGGGAACTTAGATGATATCTTGCAAGCAATAGACATAGAAGAGTCTCCTTTAGTACAAGCTGACTTCATAAAAATCGATGAAGGTAAACATAAAAAGATGAAGTCATCCAAAAAACTGGAGTTCAATGATGAAGATGCATCATTTGTCTTCAAGGATAGGAAGCATGTAACCAGACAGCCAAAGAGGATACAAGAAATTAATGTTGAGCTGGAGAAAACTGATGAAGCACCTACTGTTTGTGGCGAATTAATAGATCTATCTTCACCTATATCAGAAAAATCCAAAAATAGAGTATTCTCAACACAAACAACAAAAATCAGCTATGAAGAGATGGAAGAAAAGTTAAAGTCAACTAATCATGAAATTTCCAGGTTAAAGAAGAGAGCTAGAAAGCATGTTATTGAAAAAGCAAGTTTCAAGAGTATAAAAGCCCTTTGGGAAGGTGAAAAGGTTTCTAAATCAGAAATTCCTAGCAGTGAGGAACAATTTTTCACTTGGACTGTACCAACCATAAAAGAAGCAAAATTTGTGAGAGTTATGAATACTCATTTAAAGGCCAGCAATAGAAATTTAAAGAGACAGGTTGAAGACTTGGAGATTCAGCTAATAAGATCTCAAGAAAATCTAAAGAAACAGTGAAATAGGGTAATGAAACAGTGCAAAAAAATTATAAATTATAAATCAGTCTTTCATTAAGGTGAAGATAAAGTTTTGCGAAAATCATCTTTTTGAAGATAAGTTATATGTTTTGAAATAATATCAGCACTTATAAGGTATAAGCATCCCCAACTCAAAAATTTTGAAGACTTTTTAGAAGACTGTGTCAAAATCAGCTTGCAAAGCAGTTTCGTAGTGCACTACGAAACCACTGAAGATGTCTTTTTGCACTTTTTCATATGAATTTTGGAGGGAAGAATGATACGTTTTGGTTTTAAATTTTGATGGTGGAAGCATGGAGATTACAGGTGAAGGTTCAAATGAATAAAGCAGGAGAAAAAATGATTAAAGGAAAAGTTTCACAATGACCTACAAACTGCGCTACGAAAACAGGCTACTTTCGTAGCGCAGACTTATTTCCTATCCTTTTACATTATTTCAGAGATGTTTTTCTACACAGGTGGAGAATTAAAGGATTCAAAGCAATGATTGGCAAATATGACCCATGTAAAACTGATCTATCAATGATCACAAGTGCTCGAAGATGAAAATGAAAGTTAAGGGCTAAAAAACAGGGAACCTGTCTCCTGATTTCTAGGACAGTTTTTGTCATCATCGACAGGATTACATCAAAGGTGGAGAGATCATCAAAGTTCGAATACATGGGATTGCATCTATAAAAGGAAGAATTAAAGTTTAGATAAGGTTGTTGCAAGCATATTTAGGAGTTTCACTCCTATTAGAATTAGGACTTTTCAAAGGAAGTATAGCTGTCATTTTGTAATTAATGGCATGTTTAAGATTAGGGAAGGTGTCAAAGTAAGTGAATTCGAATTCTCTAGTGGAGGATCAAAGAATCCTATATTGTAAATGCTCTATATAGATCATGAGGTCGAATTCATACAGGTTGGGCACTTTCATTAGCAATTTACTGTGTTATTGTATGTCACTGTGTTTTTTTTCAACTTAATACAAGGATATGTTTTGACAACTCAAGATTCATAAGGAGTTTATGTTTATCAACTTTCTATGGCCATCCTCAATTATCTATTTGCAGTAGTATTTGTATGTGTTACTTAGAATTCATTTGAAAATGCTCTAACTTCCTTCACATGCAAATAGACTGTGTTTTTCACTGTTACTGTTTTATTCATTAACCTAGATTCCAAGTGCCTTGACTTCCATGCTCAACAGATTATGATGTTTTGTGGAAGATTATCTTGACTCTATGGCCCAATGAATGTTTGCTAATCTTTGATACAACCAGTTATACATTTTTATCTTTTTACCTTAGAGTTAGCCATCTATTCATTAATCAAAAATCATAAAACTCTGAGAGAGCCCTTTCAGGTTGAGGAGGCTAAGCCTCAACCAAAAGATTGGTCTAAAAGAGTTACATGAAGTCTACTTGGTGAGCAGCCCATCAAGGTCAGATTTTGTGATAGCAGAATCTAAATTCTGATAATTTCTTTGCTATTTCCTTTTTTGCGTCTCTGTGGTTGATTATGAATGGCCCAACTTGATTATTTAACTTAAACTGTGTTTTCTTTTTGGTTGCCATAAAGTTAATTGAATCTACATTGAGAATTTGTCTAAGATATTCCAGTGCAAAAATTCTCATACACACATGCTTGGGCAACTTGTAGGGTAACAAGTTTGACCCAAAAATCCTTAATTCAGTGTGTTTTTCATAGAGGTCCCAATCTCCAACTTTGTTATGCTCTGAAAGCTGTAATATCCTTTTCATTTCTTCACTGATCCTAGGCTGTTCTGATTTGTTTAATATGCTCATTGCTGGATGCAAAAATAGTTCTAAAAACTCTGAATAAGTGGAATCACTGGATTCTTTTCTCAGTAAAGAAGTCCAAAAGATAATTGATAGAGTTTTTCCCTCTACATCCATATTTTGCAAAGAAACTGGAAATTTGTCTGCTTGAAAGAATAAAAACAAATGGAAAAGATAAGATGAATATCTAAAAACTCCTTCTGTGGGTAATTTAGTCAACTAGTAATGGATGGCATCTGCTATGAAGCCAGCATAGTCAAAGATGACTGTTGGAGGTTGACCAGGAGACGTAGTGGACAAGAAACCAAGAATATATTCATCAGTATACTCATCTGTAAAATATCCAAGGATAAAAGATAGCATAAACATAATTTGTCTAGAACCTTCAGGAAATTTAGCTGTGGAGTATGGAGGATTAATCTTTGGAATTTCAACATGAGAAGGCATACAATTCTGAAATATCATGAACCTTGTAGGGAAATCTATGCTAAGGTATAACTGAGTTAATGCCTCTATAAACAAGGGGACTTCCTGGGGATTAGGTTGTAATTGAAGCATTTGATTAATTGACTGGGCTGTAATGGTAAAAAGTATTTCTTTTTCTGCATTTACTATAGCCCTTTGATCTGGATCATAGTATTTTTGGCAAAGTCTGATGAGTTCTTGAACAGGATGAGTCAATGGGACTATATACTGAGGAAAATGGGTTTCCCAAATTGAAATATCATCTTTGTCTAGAATTTGTTCATAACACCAGTTGTGTATATCTAGCAAATTAAACTCAATAACAAGGTCTGCAATTTTATAGTCAAGATCAGACAAAGGAATGCTTTCAGTAGCAACCACAGGTGGTTGAAGGGGGTTTACTATTATAGCAGATTTGGTAGTGATGACTGGGGTAGGCTTAGAGGCTTTGGATCCCTCAGATTTAGGTGTTTTGGATCCTACAGGTCTGCTTGTGCTTTTTTTCTTAGTCATTTTGAGTAACTGCTGCAAGATTAGACTATTTGCAGGAGTTTTTAATTTTAACAGAGTGGAAATTGAGAAATTTAGATTAAGGATGGCTTCTTTTGGGCTTTTTGCTCAATTAAGTTTATCTGAGGATGTGAAAACTGGCATAAAACAGAAAACAAGGGTTTTCTGAGTCAGTTTGATTTGAAAAAATGGGTTTTCAATGTAACTCAGAGGTTTTAGTCGTTTAAATCCTTAAATTTGATTTTCAGACTGTGAAATTCGAGGAATTTAGCTTTAAAAAGGCTTGAAATGGAAAACAGGGTTTCCTGGAAAATTTTTGCCAGAGTTTGGCCTCTTTTTTGGTATTTTTAGGGCGTTTTGGATCGGTGAATTTCTTAATGAAAAGGCCTGATTCTATTAAAGATGGTTTAAAATTGAATATGCAAGCTTCAATTGTCGGAAAATACCTTTAATTGCAGGTATTCGGCTTTTAAAAAAGTTTCTGAGACTTTCAGTTGATTTTGAGGACTGTAATAGATTTCCGGAGCGGCGAATAGCTCCTTAATTGGTCTTCAATGGTGGAATTCTGGCCTAATTCAAATTTTCTGGGCATAAAATCGGCAATTAGGGCTTGAAAATTCTTAACTCAATCAAGGCGTCTATTTAGATTTCAAATGCGTAGATAAACTGCAAAATAGTTGTATCAAAGGTTTTAACCTTTAATTTTAATCTCCATAAATGTCATTAATGCAGGTCTAGTCAATGGCAAGAGGCAGTTTCAGGCTTTGAAACGAAACAAGAGAGCAGTTATCGCATTCAGATTGGGCAGTAAGTGGTTTATTCTCAAATGAACGTGATCAAATAAGAAATCGCCACGTCACAGAGGGGGAAATGGGAAATACAACCCATTTCGCGTCCATTTTGCATTTGGGCGAACGATTAGCTTTTCTGCGCGATATTGATCTGGGGCCGTTGGATCTGGGACTCGGGCGCGAAGGGTCAAGATCTATTTAAAAGGTGCAGCCAAAAGAATGGTGGGACCCGGGGTCTTCATTGGGGTTGGCGGTAAAAAACCTTTATAAAATATACATTGGATTAAAGGTTTTAATACATAAAAATGGTGTTATGTATATGGGCGGGGTATAGGCATAGTTTAAAATATATCGTGGGTCAACAATATAAAGCGTGAGGCTCTATATAAAATGGCTGGATATGGATAGGAGCGGGGTTAATGTTTACTTAAAACAAACCTTAGTTTAATTTTAATCAAACATTGAATTATAATTCTATACGGGGAAGGATTAATATATACATTGCAAAGGTGTTATTATATAGTATTAAATCTTTGGGAATGATTTAATAACTATAGGGGGCGGGATATTTATTTAAAGTTAGTTTTAGACCAAAGGGCATTTTATTTGGGTTTTAATTTAATATGTGTATAATAGCTTTGGTCTAAAATCTTTATAATAGTGGGTTTTGGGAGTATTTAGATATAGGGAATTAAATAAGTAGGATAAGGTATTATTTAAGGATTTAATAAAATAGGTTAAAGTTAATATGAAAGGAGGATGGAGTGTACACAAAAATACATAAATCACTAAGTAAAATGTAAAAGTAAAGCAAAGCTCATATTTTTATCATGTCACCAATACTTAGGATAAAGTAGTTTTGAGGGTTTTTATATGTTTCTGAATGAAGGAAGTTAATTATATGGTTTATATGTTTCATTAAATAAGAATGAGTCTTTACTTATGAAAGGAGTTATAATGTATGAATGAGAGATGAAATAATGATGAATGGGGATTAAACATAAGAACTCAATATTTTCGACTAGCCAGTCATCGAGCCTTAGGTCCGGTCCCAACAAAAGTTAGAGAAATGCTTTGAGCTTATTTGACTGATAGCTTAGAAAACTGAATACTTACGGGGGATGGGAAATTAGTGATTTTTCTCGATAATCATATATTACATGCTTTCTCCACTGCTTTCTACTTACCCAGCCTTATTCTAATATTTTTTCTTCATTTGGCAGGTGCATTTAGACTTGCAACCTTGAAACATTTATTCTCTTAAAGCATAAACTATCTAGATCTACCTTATTTCATCCGAGGGCTCAGATTAAACTGTTGAACTCCTCATTATTCTCTACCTATCTACTTATTTATCAGGATTAAACTGTCTAACAAATCTTTATTCACTATCTAAAACATAAAATTGAAAATATGACAAGTTAAGATTAAACAGTTTAACTTATCATGGATTATGGCATTTATTGACACTCTGCCATAATTATTTATTTTTTAAAAAAGTAAAAGTAGTGGCATTTGGACTTGCTCACTTTCAGGTTTTATTTTCATCCTTTTTCTCTTGGGGTCTATATTTTCTAAGTCCTTTGATCTTCTTCTTTTAGGACTTTTTTACCCTGTTTTTGATTTTTTTATTATTTTTCTTTTTTATTTTATTTTTTCAAAATATGGGAAAACAACTTGCAGAAAGCAAGGTATGTACATATTTTACAAGACTATCAAAAGTCAATTCAAAATTATGAATCCTATATTTATAGGACCCTAACAAAGGCTTCACATGGGGATGGCATTTCCTGGTGAAATGTCAAGAACACCGTTGACTAGTAGCCTTCAACTTTGACCATGATGATCCAGTAATTTTCTTCTGTTTTCTGCATAGAAATCATATTTATGACATTTTACTCTGCAAAGCTTAGGGCCTTCTCTCCGGGCTTCAACTTTGTAAAGAAAATATCCAATCCAATCTAAAAACTTCAATGGGTATTTACAATGATGTAAAAGTAAATGGGACTAACTATTGGTTAGCTCAGATGAATAGTAGTGCTCGAGCATTCTACCATTTACTGGTTCTTCTTGTATATCTATTCCATCCAAATCTTTGATAAAGAAAGCATTATTACCCCTATATCCATAAATTACATAAGGTTCTTTCCACATAAAGTCAAACTTTCCATGTTTTCCTTTGTCTTCTCTTCTAGAATCCCACTTTAACACTTTATCTTCAATGTAAAAATCATCCTTTTTACTTCTTCTATCAAAAAATTTCTTGATTTTATCTTGATTGACTTGGGATTTCTTATAGACCTCTTCCCTTGTTGTAGATGAATAGTTTGATTAATTCTCCTTTGTATATCATTTATTTCCACTTATGATTCTTGAATGATTTTCATTACTGGAACACCTAAGGAGGATGGAAATTTTTCATCCATTCCATATATAAGTTGGTAAGGGGAAGTGCCAATAGGCTTTTTAGTAGTAAGTCTATCTGCCCATAAGGCATAGACTAACTTTTTATTCCAAGTCTTTTTGTTGTCTTCAAGTAACTTTTTTATGATATTTACAAGACTTTTGTTTGAGGATTCAACTAGGCCATTACCCTGGGGGTAATATGCAGTAGAGTGACCTAGGGTAATATGATATTTATGACAAAAGGCAATCATATTTTTAGATTTAAATGCTGCTGCATTATCAGTAATTATCTTGTGAGGGCATCCAAATATTGACAAAATGTTATTTTCTATGAAAGAAATAATGACTGCATCAATGGCTTGTCTATTAGGAATAGCTTCAATCCACTTTGTGAAGTAATCAGTGGTAGTCAAAATCCACTTATGTTGGCCAGAGGATGGGGGGTGAATTTCTCCAATGAAGTCTAAACCCCATTGTTGAAATGATATTTCAGTTAAAATAGGCTTTAAGGGTAAAGGTAACAATTTATTTTTGCCTTCAAAAATTTGACATTTGTGACATGAAGTAAAAATTTTTTTAACATCAACAAACAAGGTAGGCCAGTAAAAACCAACTCTAAGGATCTTGTCAGCAGTGGTTTTCCAATATAAATTCCCTCCACAATCACCTGCATGAAATTATTCAAGTATTTTATTAGCTTCTTCCTTTAGTAAACAATTCAATAATATCCCACTATGATCTCTCCAAAAAAGTACATTATCTAAGATACAAAATCTTATTGCTTTAAGTTTTAGAAATCTAGCTTTAGTCCTTGACAATTTCAGAGGAGCTTGTAAGTTTGTAAGTACAAAGATAATATATGAGTACCAAGGCAAATCTAGAAAGACTTCACTAATCATTGGAGTCGCCATCTCTTCATGGTCATCAACCTGAGCAATAAAATTTATATCTAGTGAATTGCAATTAGATTCAGCCATTAACTTGGCTAATCCTTGTCCTTTAATGAGTTTTGTGGGTTTAATTTCTCTGTCATATTCTAGGATAGTGGCAACCCACTTACCTCTTCTTCCATCAGGACCATTTTGAGTAAGAATGTCTTTTACTACAAAATTAGGGACATAGGAAATTATGTGAGAATAGAGAATATAAACTCTGAAGTCTTTGATGGCCTTAACCAAAGCTAAGGCTTGTTTCTCCATTATGTTATATTTCAGAGGGGCATCTCTAAGGGTCTTACTAAAAAAAGCTATAGGTTATTCAAATCCTTGATCATTCTTCTGCAGTAAAACTGCAACAATGATATGCTTAGAAGCAAATGAAAAAATTATGAAATCTTTTTTGAAATCTGGATTGATTAAGACTGGTGTTTTAGTTAAAGCCTGCTTTATAGATTCAAATGATTGTTTGGCTTCAACAGTCCATTTTAGAATTGAGTTTTTTTTAGCATGTTGTTCAGTTCTCTAATGATTTCAACTAAGTTTGAAATAAATCTTCTAAAAAAATTAATATTACCTAAGAAAGCTTGTAATTATTTGATATTTCTAGGTGGACAAATTTTCAGAATTGCTTCTATCCTAGCAGGATCAATTCTAATTCCTTCTTTTGAGATTATATGTCCTAGTAACTTACCTTCCTCTAATCCAAAAAGACTTTCGTTTGGATTTAAAGAGATGCCAAATTTCCTACATTTAATAAAGACTTGTCTCAAATGATCCAAGTGTTCATTATTTGATTTGGAAAATACAATAATGTCATCTAGATAAATTACCAAGAAGTCATGAATATAATTTGCAAAGGCTATGTCCATAACTCTCTGCAAGGTTGCTCCTGCATTCATCAGACCAAAGGGCATTTTCACATACATGAAAGTGTCCCAAGGAGTGGTGAAAGTTGTTTTAGCCTGATCTTCCTTTTGGATTAGGATCTGGTTGTATCCTGAAAAACCATCTAACAAAGAAATCCTAAAGGAGCCAACTACCCTTTGTAATATATGATCCATCTTTGGTAAATGGTAATTATCCTTTAGAGACACTTTGTTAATATTTCTAAAGTTGACACATAATCTAATTTCACATGTTTTCTTTCTAGTGGGAACTAGGTTTGAAACCCAATAAGAGTATCTGATTGGTGCAATGATTTGGGCATCATACATTCACTTTACTTCATTTTCTATCAACGGTAATAGAACATGATTAATTCTTCTCAATTTTTGTTCGAATGGTTTTTGATCCTCTTTTATTGGAATTTTGTGTTGGATTATGTTTGTATCATAAGATTTTAGATCCTCATAACTCCAAGCAAAAACATCTTGGTATTCCTTAAAAGATCAATGTATTTTTCATTTTCTTGTAGAGGTAAATATTTAGACAGTTTTATCATCTTTGGTTTTAATTCTGTTCCAATATTACATTTCTCAATATCAGACCTAACTGGTTCAATTTTTGGCTTTTTAGGCACATCATTGGAGTCAAAGAGATCTTCTAAAGGGGTTAAAACTTTAGGCAAAAAATTATCTTTGAGATCTAACATGTCAATTTATTCTTCAATGATTTCATCAATATCTATCTTTTCTAAGCTATCTATGTCAGATTGACTAAATACAGTAGGCTTATTAAATTTATGTACATCTATGTTATCTATTTCACAATCCAAATATGAATCTATATTACAGTTTGTATCTATTTTACGGTTTTGAAATTCTTCTTCATTGTTCAAAAATGGTAAATCTATTCATCCTGAGAGAAAATCTGCCAATACTTGAGGTTATCTGGAATAATTGGTCTATATTTAACCTTAGCAGTGTACCTGTGTTTTGGTTGGAATGGTAAATTGCATGTACTAGAAAAAGTTGCTACGCAATGTGCTTAAATATTTTGTTTTCTAAGTATAGCAACAAATTTGCATTCCAATAAATCATCAGTTAAATCTGTCACAGTGTCTCTGTATCTGGCTAGTCTAGGGTTATAAATAGAATATACTGCATTTATTTGCTTTATGATTAATTCTGAATCTCCCATGATTAATATTCTTTTTCCTCCTAAGTTTCTAATGATCTGGAGGCCCAGAATGAGTGCCTCATACTCAGCCATATTGTTGGTGCATTTGAAGTTGAGTCTGAAGGCATGTCCTTCTGAGAGATTAGTCTCCATGTTTGTAATCCATACTCCTGCTCTTGCTCCTAATTTGTTAACTGAGCCATAAAAGTCTAAGTTTCAAAGGGATTCATGAAAGATGTTGTCATTGTTTGGTGTTGGATTTTTATCAATTAGTTCAGTTTGGATTTCATTATTCTGAGAGTTACATAAGATAAGAGAGTCCAGGTTAGCTGGTGTAGAATAAATAGGATAATTTATAGATCTTTCAACACTATTGACCATGAATTTCATCAATTTTTCCCTATATAGATTTTTAGGTTGACCAAACACTGATATAGTAGCATAACTCATGTCCAATTGTAGAGATCCATACAACTTTGCTCCCCATGAGCGAGAAAGTAGCATACCATACTTTGGTGGGATATCAACTACTACAATGTCCATTAATATACTCTTACCAAGGTACTGAACTAATGTCACACATAAGTCTTTGATTAATCATAAGCACTTAAATTTGCTAGAGTCAAATGAAAACAAATCTTTGTAAGGCCTGATTATTTTTAGATTAAGAGTTTCCATTATAGCTTTAGGCATTAAATTATGGGAAGCTCCTGAGTCTAGCATAGCATTATGAAGAATTTTATCATGAATGGTAAGACTGATATAAAAGGGAAGGATTGATCCATCTACATGCTTTCCATTCACATAAGGACCAAAGATCAATTCTGGTTGATCATCATTCAAATTAATTGCATCTTCACCATCATTCATATTCAGTGTTTCAGTTATGGTTGATTTGTATAAGTCATTTTTTACCAATTCTGTTAAAGGAATAGGTATTTTTAACTTAGCAATTTCATTCTGAATATTAAATGAGGGTTGAGATTTACTAATTTGAACTAATTCATCTTTAGTAACTGTAAGTTGACTTGGTTTTTCTTGAGTTTCTACAGTTGTATTTCTATCTTCAATTGTTTTGACATTCTCCGTCTGCGTTTCCTGAGTTTTACTGCTTTTAACCTCCTTTTCAGGGACTATTTGTGTAGCAATAGAAGTTTTATCAAACTTAGAAATATCAGCAGGTGTTTTTGAATTATCAATTTTTGGATCTGCTGGTTTAGGATCAACAGAAGGTGTTTTTGGATCTAAGTTTGTTGATTTAACAGAGTTAGAGGCTTTTGCTACAGCAGATTTCTGTGTGTCTTTTAAAGCTCGAGCCACTTCATCAGTAATATCAACAATTTTGGGACTTGATGATCTTTTAGGACTAGAAATGGGTTGAGAAGAATGGGAACTTTGCTTATTTTCCCTTGGGATAATTTGCAAAACTTTTGTTTTTGATGCTTTTACATTTTTCTTATTTTGATTTTGGAAATTTTTTTTGGTAGAAGACTCATTGTTTTTCTTGTGTCCAAAGTTATAATGACTATGTATTTCATTTATGGCAAATTCATAACCCTGTTTATAGTCAAAGGGTTCACTGGAGTCTAATTTGAGTTGTTGAAGCTCAAATAGTTCCTGATCTTCCTAAGTGAGGAATATGGTATTGTTTTCATCTATACCCATTAGATGATTGATGTCATCCTCATCTTCATTATTATTTTGAGAACTTTCAGCATAGTTCTCCTGGAATGGAGGCTCAGGGCCTGTTTCTTTTGCTTTTCCTTGATTTATGTTTTTCCTAAAGTTGGGATTTTTGATCTGTTGTTGATTATCCCAATGAGGTCTTTTTTCTATATTATCTAGTCTATCAATCATTCTTTCTAAGGTTTTGGCTAAACTATCTATTTTGCATCTGAATTTGAATTTTCTTCTTTGATAGTCACCCTTCTTTCATTTCTGAGTCTAGCTTTTTTAGCTAATATTTTTATTTCTACACTAACAACATCTAATTGCATTTTTTCTAAGGTGTCTGCATTTGTTTCCCTTAATTGATAAGCCATATTTGCATCAAATCCATCAGGGAATTTGAGCAGAACAGAATAAGGAGTAAGTTTAATAGTTGCAGGAATAGAATTATAAACACTAGTATACCTAGTGCAGTCATCTTAAACTGACTCATTTGGGGCTCTTTTTAATGCATCAAATTCATATAATATTTGAAGAGGGTTATTTTTATTTTCTCATTTATTCAAAAATTTCCTATGAAATACAGCTAAATCAGTTATGCTACCAGCATCTTGATCTTTAAACCATTTCTTTACTTCTCCAGTCAAACTTTGAGCAAAAAATCTCATTTTAACATTTGATTCATCTATTTCATAAATTTCAAAGAAGTCTGTGACTTTAGTTACATGTTGCTGAGCAGTATATTGTGTAGTACCATCAAACAATGGTATTTTGTTTTGATAATCTTGAGGCATGTCATGCAACTGTTGGGGTAAGACAAGGGGAGCATATCTAGCAGCCATGGCTAAAAGCTTAGCTTGACTAGAGGATCTAATAAAAGAACTTGGAGCTGTGCTGGAAATGATAGCAGATGAACTAAAAACTGTACCAGAAGTGCTGGGAAATGATATTGAGATATGAGTGGAACTACTAGGAAATGAGAATGATGAATTTGCAAAATCAGAAGGTAAACTAGTGGATTGAATGGATGGTGGAAAAAGTATTCTAGGCTGCAAAGGCAGTCCAGGGATAAATGGGTCTGTGGATGAGTTGGGAGTGGTATTTATATATGATGTAACAACATACAGAGATGAATTTGCAGCTGGTATTATTGTAGTGTGTAACTGAGAAACTGGAGGTTTGTTTGTATAAGTAAAAAATTTAGCTAATTCAATAGCCTCATTAATATCCTTAAGAATTGTAACATTAATTTCTTCAACTTTAGTTTGATATTCAACTTTCTTTGATTTATATCTTGCTATAATAATTTTCTGTTTTGTATTAAAAAATGAGACAAAAGTAGGGTCTACAACAATAGTTTTTAAATCATTTTCATATTTTCTTTTAAATAGGGAATGCTCAAATTTCAGATCAAAATCAATATCTTGCAGACTAACTAATTCTTGAGGTAATGAATTGACTCTTATTAATGATATTTCAACTTCTAAGTTTTTTGTTTGTTTTTTCTTTTTTCCAATTCGGTCTAGGTTATCTACCATGACAACAAGTTTAGGATCCGGGTTAGACCTGGTATAGTAGGTTTTCCTAGAAGCCAGAATTACAATTTTTCAATACCCACAACCTATAAAAATAATCTTGAAATACAAAGATAAATAAAATAATTTTCTTTCAAGACAATTTTATGATCGAGGATTGGTTAATTCCCCAGTATGGTCGCCAGTATGTTATCACTCTAGTAAATACTTAAGTTGTGGGATTTTGGATTTAAGTCAAAGAACTCTAGAGGTAACCACAAACCTACTTCAAACTCTAAGATCTAGCCTTCTTAGGGTTCAGAGAGGGCTCTCTCTTTAAAGTTTAACTTTGTTTTAATTTATAATATTAGGCTAGTTATGAAAGTACAATTTGGTTTTGTTTTAAAGGGTTTGGTGGGGAAAATCACTTGGAGGTAAGATAGAGAGAAATGTACTTGTCCATTGGGCTATGGAGTCTAAATCAAGCTAGCAGCACTAGAAATCAAGGCCAAAAAGGTTCAAATATATTCAGGGCAAGATAGATAACCCTCAGAGATTTGGGAAAGTGGTTTTTTGTGGGATGGTATGATCGGGATAAAGGGCACTTAAGGATCCTTTGATCCGGAAAATGGAAGTAGAAAGCAGAGGTCAAATGGGAGAAGGAGCAATTAAGGGTTCCTTGCACCAGAAATCAAAAGAAAACATTAAAATGGCAACTAGTTAAAGACAGGGAGCACTTGACTAATCATGTAGTAATACTCCTAGTTACACATTCAGACAGAACAAACATAAAATGGATGCATGAAACTTAGAAAAAGAAAAAGTGACAAGTAGGAAGTACTTCACTCATCAGCTTATCACAGGGATCTTGAATTATGATGCCAGTCAGCTTGTCCAGTTTGCTACTTCGAATTCAAACACACAATAGCCTCCAATGTTCAACAAAAATTTCTATAGTAAATCCATCAGTTTTATTCCACCCTGAATCCTTAAATTTGATTTTCAGACTGTGAAATTTGAGGAATTTGGCTTTAAAAAGGCTTGAAATGGAAAACAGGGTTTCCTGGAAATTTTTTGCTAGGTTTTGGCCTCTTTTTTGGTATTTTTAGGAAGTTTTGGTTCAGTGAATTTCTTAATGAAAAGGCCTGGTTCTATTAAATATGGTTTAAAATTGAATACGCAGGCTTCAATTGTTGGAAAATACCTTTAATTGCAGGTATTCAGCTTTTGAAAAGGTTTCTGAGACTTTCAGTTGATTTTGGGGACTGTAACAGATTTCCAGAATGGCGAATAGCTCCTTAGTTGGTCTTCAATGGTGGAATTATGGTATAATTCAAATTTTCTGGGCATAAAACCGGCAATCAGGGCTTGAAAATGCTTAACTCAGTCGAGGCGTCTATTCAGATTTCAAATGCGTAGATAAAATGCAAAATAGTTGTATCAAAGGTTTTAACCTTTAATTTTAATCTCTGTAAATGTCATTAATGAAAGTCTAGTCAATGGCGGGAGGCAGTTTCAGGCTTTGAAACGAAACAAGAGAGCGATTATTGCATGCAAATTGGGCAGTAAGTGGTTTATTCTCAAATGAATGCGATCGAATAAGAAAGCGCCACATCACAGAGGGGGAAATGGGCAATACAACCCATTTCGCGTCCATTTTGCATTTGGGCGAACGATTAGTTTTTCCGCATGATATTGACCTGGGGATGTTGGATCTGGGACTCGAGTGTGAAGGGTCAAGATCTATTTAAAAGGTGCGGCCAAAAGAATGGTGGGACTCGGGGTCTTCATTGAGGCTCGCAGTAAAAAACCTTTATAAAATATACATTGGATTAAAGGTTTTATATACATAAAAATGGTTTTATGTATATGGGCGGGGTATAGGCATAGTTTAAAATATATCGTGGATCAACAATTTAAAGCATGAGGCTTTATATAACATGGCGGGATATGGATTGGAGCAGGGTTAATGTTTATTTAAAATAAACCTTAGTTTAATTTTAATCAAACATTGGATTATAATTTTATACAGCGAAGGATTAATATATACATTGCAAAGGTGTTATTATATAGTATTAAATCTTTGGAAATGATTTAATAACTATAGTGGGCGGCATATTTATTTAAAGTTAGTTTCAGACCAAAGAGCGTTTTATTTGGGTTTTAATTTAATATGTGTGTAATAGCTTTGGTCTAAAATCTTTATAATAGTGGGTTTTGTGGGTATTTAGATATAGAGAATTAAATAAGTAGGATAAGGTATTATTTAAGGATTTAATAAAATAGGTTAAAGTTAATATGAAAGGGGGATGGAGTTTACACAAAAATAAATAAATCACTAAGTAAAGTGTAAAAGTAAAGCAAAGCTCATCTTTTTATCATGTCACCAATACTTAGGATAAAGTAGTTTTGAGGGTTTTTATATGTTTCTGAATGAAGGAAGTTAATTAGATGGGTTTATATGTTTCAATAAGTAAGAATGAGTCTTTACTTATGAAAGGAGTTATAATATATGAATGAGAGATGAAATAATGATGAATGAGGATTGAACATAAGAACTCAATATTTTCGACTAGCCAGTCATCGAGCCTTGGGTCCGGTCCTAACAAAAGTCAGAGAAATGCTCTGAGCTTGTTTGACTGATAGCCTAGAATACTGAATACTTACGAGGGATGGGAAATTAGTGATTTTTCCTGGTAATAATTTATTACATGCTTTCTCCACTGCTTTCTACCTACCCAGCCTTATTCTAACTTTTTTTCTTCATTTGGCAGGTGCATTTAGGCTTGCAACCTTGAAACATTTATTCTCTTAAAGCATAAACTATCTAGATCTACCTTATTTCATCTGAGGGCTCAGATTAACTGTTGAGCTCCTCATTATTCTCTACATATCTACTGATTTATCAGGATTAAACTGTCTGACAAATCTTTATTCAGTATCTAAAACATAAAATTGAAAACATGACAAGTTAAGATTAAATAATTTAACTTATCATGGATTATGGCATTTATTGACACTCTGCCATAATTATTTATTTTGCAAAAAAGTAAAAGTAGTGGCATTTGGACTTGCTCACTTTCAGGGTTTATTTTCATTTTTTTTCTTTTGGGGTCTACATTTTCTAAGTCCTTTGATCTTCTTCTTTTAGGACTTTTTTACCCTGTTTTTGATTTTTTTATTATTTTTCTTTTTCTTTTATTTTTTTTGTTATTTTTTCAAAATATGGGAAAACAACTTGCAGAAAGAAAGGTATGTACATATTTTACAAGACTATCAAAAGTCAATTCAAAATTATGAATCCTATATTTATAGGCCCCTAACATATGGGACGACTCGCAGCGCCAATGGCGGAAAATTCTAGTAGAGCGAGAGACGACCAGGGACCTCACTATCAGGTCATGCTGGAAGATATCCGCCATAGGTGTGAGCTGACGATGACCGGTGTATCAGAGTGTGGATGGCACAATCTCGAGGAACAATACATTTAGGGGTGTATCGGGCTACACTTGGAGTGGCGAGGGGTCATGCGGTGCATGGCGATGGCTAGTCAGGCTATGCGGGATCTACGGGCTGCAAGAGCCGACCTATTGGCTCGAGACCCTCCAGATAGTGATTAGATGTAGGGGCATGTGGTGCCCCTAGTTTTGATTTTTTGCAACATGCTATGGGCATATCAGATGTACTAGAGTAGAGAAATTCAAAAAATTTATGATTTTGTGGACACAAATTATGTATATGCATCTTTTTATATATGACGAGTATATGGTTCACATTTTTTTTGTGATTATTGTCTTGTGTTAAATGCATGTGATAAGTGCCAATCTAGAATATTTTTTGCAATGCTATCTACATAGTGATTATGGGCTCTAGGTACATGACTGAATGTAATGGTTTCAAATTCACGCATTAAGAACTTCACTCGTAAATATCTTCTAAAAAGTACATGGTTATTCACACGATACACGCCATTCAATTGCATGACAAACAATAAGGAATCTAAACGTACATGAAGATGAAGGATGTGATGATAAAGGACATCAATTAACAAACCTATCACTGCATCATATTCGACTTGATTATTGGTGGCAGATCCAATGCATACGACATTGGAGAGGACTAGCGAATGCATGGGGGTAAAAATGGCCTAGGTTGCTGATGCTAGATTCCAGGAGAAGCGACTTGCACCGTCGGCATAGTCGATATACAGTGTGGATTATGGATCCATCTGAAAGGCGCCAAAAGACAACAAATGAGATGATGAACAATGAAAGCTACCTAAATGCATGACACAAATAAAACACACATCTCTATGGGAGATGCTATGGGTAAAATCTCTTAAGGTAAAGTGCATTGCAAGGGTTAGGAAGGATTTGGCCTTCGAAATCCTCAGGTATGCCCCCTTTCCCAAGTCCTTGCTAATGATGTAAGGCCCTAGCCATAATGAGTCGAAATTCCCATGACCAAGGACATCATGAGCCTGGTCATACACTAGAACAAGATCGCCTTCGTGAAAGGTACATGGGTGGAATTTTCGGTCATATTGAGCTTTGGTGCGCTTCTTGGCTGCTTCAATGGTTTGCAATGCAACACGACGATCTTCGGAAGCACGCTCAAGCATGATACGTCTTTGTTCTAAAGGTTGGGTGTCAAGGATAAGTTCAACGACTAGGTGAAGGGAGGGGATTTCACACTCAATCAACTACCTCCTCGCCAAAAACAAGGTGGAAAGGAGTAAACCTTGTGGCAATTTTAACAAAAGTTCTACAGGCCCACAAAGAAGGGAAGAGCATAAGGTGCCAGTTGGTTTTATGCTTGTTCAACGTTCGTTGAAGCATAGTTTTAAGGATTTTATTGACTGCTTCAACTTGACCATTACCTTGGGGGTAATAGGACGATGAATATTGGTGCTCAAAGCCCAATAGAGAGGATAACTCATGCCATATCTCGTGTTTGAAATGTCGGCCATGGTCAGAGACCAATTTTTTCAGAACCCCGAATCAAGTGATAACATGGTTAAAGAAAAAGAGAGCTGCAGTAGCTGCCATGTTATTGAATGTTGGCATGGCCTCAGCCCATTTGGTGAAATAGTCAACCGCCACAATGATATACTTGCGGTTACCAGTAAATGGAGGTTGAAACTCCATAAAGTCAATGGCCCACTTGCAGAAGGGATCGACTGGTATGATAGGATGGAGGGGAGTGGGTGGAGCTCGCGCCTTTGTGGCGAAAAGTTGGCAATTGGAACAATGCTTGACTACTTCAATGCAATCACCGAAGATAGAATGCTAAAAATATCTAGCGCGCATGACTTTTTGGGCAGTAGCCAAACCAGAGAGGTGGCCACCACAAGCGTCGCTATGGAACGCATTAAGGACTTACTCAGATTCAATGTGTGTGAGACAACGACGAAGGACAGAATCAACACCGCGACGATATAAATCGTCACCAATGAGAAGATAGTGGGGGGCTTGGTGTCGTATACGTCGTCGAGCATCATGATCAAGATTGGAAGCGAAGTTTTAGGTTGGCAAGTAGGTAAGGATATTGCCATACCAAGGGTCATCCGAAGTAATGGCGAACAAGTGTTCATCGGGTAAATCACCATTAACCAGCGGATCTTGCGTACCAATAGGCAATTCGGAAATGAGTTCAATAAGGGCTAAACCTTTCTTACTCTTGGGTGTGACAAATTCGAGATCGAACTCTTGAAGGATAATGATCCAACGAGCATACTTCCCATTGATGATCCGTCGATTCAATAGGAAAGCCATATGGTTGGAATTGGTCGCGACCTTAGTGGAACACATAAGGATATAATGACGATTTTTTTGGACCAAAAACACAATGGCTAGTGCCAACTTCTCTTCATGCGAGTAGGACACAGGGGGACCACAAGGTTCTTACTGAGATAATAGATAACATGTTCGTTTCCGGTGTCATTTTCCTATATAAGGACCCCAACGACCAATTAGGTGGAAGATGAGATGTACGGGATGAAATCCCTCTCAAAGTTAGGAGGACTAATCAAGGGAGCGAAAGTGAGAGCATGTTTCAGGGCATCAAAACAATGTTGAGCATAATCATCCCAAACAAATGGAATGTTAGATCGAAGGAGTCTTAGAAACCCATGTGCAGTGGTGGCATAGGCAAGGACAAACCGACGAAGGAAGTTAGCTTTTCCTTTCAGGCTTTGTAACTGGCGCAAGGTACGAGGAACAAGAAGCTCGAGGATGGCTTGAACTTTGAGGGGATCAAGCGTTATACCATATTTGGACACAATGAAGCCCAAAAGACGTCCGACAGGGATGCAAAAGAAAAACTTTAGCGGGTTGAGATGGATATTATACTTGTGACATCGGAGAAAGACATTATGCAGATCATGGAGGTGTTGTGCCCGATGCTTAGAACGAGAAGTAAGGTCATCAAGGTAGGCAAGGATAATATGATCCAAATCATGGAAACAATATGACATGGCCCGCTGGAAGGTGGCTCTGACATTCTTTAGGCCGAACGACATGACCCTATAAGTAAAAGTTCTCCACGGACTAATGAACGCAATTTTTCACTGATCAACACAACGGATAACGATCTTGTTGTATCCAGAGAAACCATCCATAAAGGATAGAACCTCATGCCCTGTCATCAATGATCTGGTCGATGAACGGTGTGGGGAAGTTGACTTTGGGACAAGCTTTGTTCAGGTTGCGAAATTCAGTGCATACACGAATGGTCCCCTGTTCCTTGAGAATGGGAACTGAGTTAGAGACCCAAGTGGTATATTCAATGGGATAGATAAAACCAACCTACTTGAGCTTATCGATTTAGGCTTTGATAACCTCTCGTCGGGAAGGATTAATAGATCTCAATTTTTGACGGACAGGATTGGCATCGGGCCATGTATCGATATGGTGTTCAACAATGGCGGGATCAAGTTTGGGCATCTCTGAATAGGACCAGACGAAAACATCATGAAATTCCTTGAATAGCTTGGTGTAAGCCTCAATTTCTTCCGGGGTAACAGGAGGTATCACAATGGGTGTAGAATATTCCTCTGGTTCTGGTGAAACATCACTCACAAGTAGAGGAGTACATGATCCACTACGTGCGACCTCTGTTTTGGGAATTACCGTAAGGGTGTTTTGAAAGTCTTCGAGATGGGGACAATGATGGGAATAGTGGATGTAAAGGTTGCACAAAGCACAAGGTTGGTTCGTGATCAACGATTTGAGTTTCTTAGCTGAATCAGGTAAGGTAACATGGACCTTTGGGATGTCAGATTTAGGAAACATTTCATTGACCACAAGCTTGAGATGAGGAAGTTCAGGAAAATTATGGCTGGCATGCCCAACAACATCAAAAAAAGCACAGGGAGGTGTCGACTTTGGAGGCTTAGCTAAATCTAGAGTTGTTTGGGGAGCCTTGTCCTTAGGTTCCTTATTTTTGGCTTTTCCCCCCTCACTAGATGATTTCACATTAGGAGTAGGTTCCTGTTGACATGGATGTGACACTGAAGTAAAGGGATGGGTCATGGCTACTAGTTGAACCGAGGTCAAAGTGGTATATGGTTTAATTTTATCAGGTGGTGTTTTCTGGGGGATCAATGTACAAGACTGGGACACCCAGGGTCAAATTGGGTAAACTCAATGTAGCCATAACAACCACCGAAAAAACTCTAGATGGGAGAGCTAAAAACAGTATCTGACCTAAAGGGTAATGGCCTAGTGGAATAACTACCAAATAGTTAAGGCTTGCAGGTATTGTTCCTAGTTGAAAAATATTGGTAGAGACACCAGCAGAAGGAGAAGGTCCTTAAGGAGATGGTCCTCATGGATGTGTCGAGTGAGCAAAAATAGGTTGTGAAGGCGTTGGCTACTGGCTAGTCGTACCAGGCCACTTTTGGCTAGCGCGAGATGCTTGCAACATGAAAACACTTGATGAGCTAGGCTAAGTGATAAGAGGGTGTGGACGAGGTAAGAACCAAGTAAGGCATAATATTTATAGACTCCTGGTGAAACACTGGTGAGAGGTGCGACTAATTGGTTATCGACCACCGAAAATATGATGGACTAAGGGAAGGGATGAGACTTTGGTTCGTAATATGTCAACTGATCGATGGTGACAATCTTTCCATTATGGGGAAATCACATGTTATGGAGAGTAGATACGACCCAAGAGGATATTATAATCCAAGGGGGTATGAATGACTTCTATGTTAATACAAACAGTCTTTCCCACAAGTGTGAGAGGGAAATAGAGTAACATGCCTAGGGGCTGAGAAGGGTGACTCTCCCAAGCACGTAAATTAATGATGGATTGGGACAAATCAGGGGATCTGAGTTTCTTCCAAACATAGGCATACATGACATAGGTGGATTCACCCTCCTCAATGATACATATCTGAACATGTGCATTACAAATCTTGACTAGTATTTGAAAGGAAACTAATGAAGGTAAAGGGGGATGTTCTGACTTTTCAACATCAAAGATGATAAAACAATCATATGAATAATCCACAATACCCAAATAATATAGTAGATCTTCTCGTTGTGATGGGAATGTCTAGAGTACTTCCAACGTTGACATACCAGGTCATCCACTATGCTATAGGTGTGGGCGGCTTTGGAAAAATCAACATTTCGGTGTAATCGCCCTTTGGGGATCTTGGGAATGACCTCTTCCTTAGGCTAAGGGATCTTTAAGGGAACATTTGGTTTTAGAATGGAATCTGTGGATACTTTGGTTTGGGACTCGATGGCAGACGTAGCGGGTTTCCAGTCATATTCGTGCGACCAAGTCTGAAGGTTTACATTAGCGGTATTGACCTCTTCAAAATTCATCATGAGAATCTGGTAATCAAGGGTCCTAGACTGTGAGGGTTGAGGGGTAGCCTGACCTTGAGGAGTTTGGGCAACAACGTATCCTTACTAAGGGGAAGGATTAGTGAACACAACTAGTTGATATGGCACAATATTTAGAGGAAGCGATGTGGTGGGTTGTTGTTCTCTGGATGCTTCTTGGGCTTCCCACAACTAGCGCATCTGGGGTAAAATGGTATAATCATGAGTATAATGGCCATGGAAACCACAACATGAACAAGTTTTTTTTGTATGAAGGGTCTTGTTTTTCTTGGTTTGAACACCCTGTTGCAAGTTTGCAGTGTTAGGCTGGTATCCTTTGGGTGTGTTTGGTTGAGTGCCTTGGTGAACCTAGTTACCCTGCGCTTGTTAGTTATGGTTGCCTTTCCCTTTATTATTTTTCTTCAAAATAGGGGGATTAGTCATGCTCTTCTAACCATACACTTGAAATTGAGGAGGTGGTGGCGACCGTGGCAAAGGTTGAGAAGGCACGGGAGGTGGGGGTGTTGATGCCGGAGGGGCTAGAGCATGAGGCTATTCATAAGGATAGAAAGGAGAGGGGGGAACATTTGGTTAAACAGTTTCAGCAACACCTCACCCTGGCATCGATTAATGTGGTTGGAAAAATTCATAAGATGTGCTTTTTCCAAGATACAATTTGTCGAGAGGGGGATAAGTGTTGGAGGAACTAGTCCCCCCCTACAGGTAACCATAACTCATGTGAGGAGGATCATATGGATGTGAGAGAGATCCAACAATACCGTAAGCAGCATGAGATGCCCCCAGTGTGTTGGCACCACCAGTTCTAGGAAGATTTGGTAAACGGTATAAACATAACTAGACAACTGCAAAAGATAAGGTTAAAGACTAAAGGCTTTGTGGGACAACTACTGAAAAAGGTAAGATTAAATTTTTAAAAACCTAGGGAAAACTAAGAGACCCTAAGTAAAAGACCAAAGAAAACTTGTTAGGTCCCTATATTACTATTGTAGCCCCTTATTGTTGTTAGTGTAGCCTCCTTATTGTTATTGTTGTACCCCTGTAGCCCGCATATTGTTATTATTGTGCCCCATAAAAGCCACTATTGTTATTGTTGTGCCCTTACATTATTATTGTTAGGTCGGCTAGGATTATATTGTGACCCCATGACTCCTATATATAGAAAGGTGGTTTTTTCATTTGTAACATCCAAGAATTGTTAATTTAGGTAATGTAAAGGAGGTTTCCCCCTCGAATTCGTTGATTTCTAAGGAGTTGATCTTTCTTTTCTTCTATTTTGGGAGCTGGTTTCATAACATTTGGTATCATAGCTTTGGATTCCACGGTTTTGCTACTTGACAGAGGTCATCGTGGAATTTTAGCTATAACTATTTTTCTACGAAGGCTTAGATGCTAAAAAAAACCCCATTTGCGAAGAAATCCTGAGGAACTTTGTGTAAAATTTTCGGATCTTTTTTCACAATATTTTTGGAAATATGATCTGTGGAATTTAGGGTTTTTTCAGGCTCCTGAATTTCATCTGAAAGAGGTGAACTTGGGAAAATCATCATAACTCTCTCTTTGAGCATAGATTGTACTTTTGTAAAGGGTGGTCAAAATTACATGAACTGTAGTCTCCTCTGTTTCAATTTTAGGGACAAAGGATGAAACAGTGACGCATGGTACAGTGTATAAGTTTGTTATACTAAACCAATCCATAATTAGGTCATTATGGGAGATTGGGCATAACTTTGTCTTCAAAAATCAAAATTAGTTCATACCTATGCCATTGGAAATAAGATTTAGAGGAATACTAAAGCACTAAAGATAAAATCTCAGGTATCCAAAATTACAGAGATACATTAGGTTTTTTATCAAGCTCCTCAAAATCAAGAAAAATGTGTGTATTTTTTTTTTGAATTGCATAAGTCTTGTTTGAAAAATACGTTCGAACTGATTCCAAGGGCATATTGAAGCATAGATATCAGTATTGGGTTCTAAAATACCCCCTAAAAATAATTCAACACCCACTAAACCCTCATAATACTCTACTATGACTCATGAAGAGGAAGAAGTGCAATATGATATATCAAAATTACAAGAGAAAGTGCACCAAATTTCACTATTGCAAAGAGCAACAAAAAATGAAATGTAATTTTTGAATAAAGGCGTGGAAGTTAATATGGATGGTTTAAAGAAAGGCGAGGAAGCTAATATGGATTTTGTTGAAGCTAAGGTGGATGGCATCAAAGCTAAGATGGATGACATCGGGGAAAAACTTAAATACAACATGGAAGACATGAAGAATGATAAAAAAGCAGACATGGAAGGTTTGACAAAGTTGATAAAAGAAATGATTCCTAATGGCGACTAGGTAGTAGCAGAAACTCATGATGAGAAAAGAAATAAATTTCAATCGTGATTTCATAATCTCTAATGGTGGATTGAAGACCCACCATATTACAAAGATCAATATGAGGAAGTTTGATGGCAAGGATCTCGTCACATGGATACTATAGATCGAGAAATATTTTGATCTCCATTATGTGCATAACACGCAAAATGTACACATTGCAACTTTATATTTAGAGAAAAATAAATTTTTATGGTATTGATGGCTTTGCTCCCATAAAAAATTGTCACTTGTTCAATTTTTACGGAGGAAATGATAGCACATTATGAGATTACAAAGAGAAACACCTTCTTTAGCCAATTGATAAATCTCAAACAAAAGGGTTCAATGGTGGAGCATATTGACTACTTCTGAAAATTTAATATAATGGTAACCAATATTCTAGAGGAACACATGATTGATGTCTTCCTAGGGACTTTAAAGGATAACATCCAACATGAGGTTCACCTTTGGGAACTTGATTCATCAGAGAAGGCATTCAGGTTGGCAAGAAAAATTGAATGTAAAATTATGGCGACAAGTTACCCTATCACTCACATCTATAAATATGGAAGTGTTACTACTCCTAGAATTCCACAACCTACAAGGTTGGCACCACAAAAATTGGAAGAAAAAAGAGAAAAATGCCTTTGCTATAGTTGTGATAAAAAATACACTAAAGGCCATAAGTGTGTTGAGGAGAAATTATTTTATATAGATTGTGAAGAGGAGGAAAAAAATGAAAAAGAAACTTCAAAAGAAGAGGATATACACCAAGAAATAACCCTAGAGAAAGAAGAAATGAGTCTGGCCATATCCTATAATGCATTGGCTGGAATTTCCACTCCTCAAACTCTCCAGATAGGACATATCAAGAAGAAAAAGGTAATAGTGTTGGTTGATTTGGGTAGTACCCATCATTTTATTCATTGTACAGTAGCTAATAAATTGAATTGATTCCTATACCCAAAACTAGAGTATGAAGTGATGGTTGCAAATGGAGGAACTAGAATGTAATATTCTGAAAGGGAAAAGACAGTAATATACAACATTTACAATATTCCAAATAAGAAAAACAAGGATATAACACTAAAATCTGGAAAATGCCAGAAATATGTTGCAACTGGAAATTACATCAAGACATTATAATCATGAGAAAAAATATCTAAGTCATATCATTATAAACAACAACAAATATAAAGTACATAGTGATCCAAAGAAGATGCACTCAAGCCAACAAGAAGTGGCTAAAACACACTAATGAAACCTAGCACTGGGAAAGCTATGTTGCTGCTCGAAACTTCTGCTACTAGGAAGAAGAAAAATGCTCCAGATGCTTCTGGGGTGATTAGAAAGATTCAGTATTTTAACCACAGACTCTACTCAAAACACCCAAAAAAATCTAGAAATGGTTTGGGCAGATTTATACTTTGGATTTTTAGCCTTTTTGGGTTGCCAACTGCACCCCTACTAACTGACATACGCACTCCTCTTGGGTAACTGTTGATATGGGGCTGAAATTATGATCTAAATACTGAAATAGCACCCAATCATCTCAATACAAGAAGGGTTGATCCCTTCTCTATATTCTCAAGCTAGAAACTTGAGATTTAGCTCCTCCTTCCTCGGCTCAAGTTGCAACTACAAACTGCACAACTGCTGTAATAGACTGCATTTTCAAGGAGGATGAAGTAGTATCCTACTGCTAGATGATGAAATATAGCTCACATTGGATAGAAATAATCTCACCAAAGTGAGGGAAAGACCCCCCACAAGATTCCAAGATGAAATACTTGGAACTTCCTTCCTCCCTTAGATCTACCTCACTAGACTGCACAATTCATGAAGGAATTACTACTCCATGGAGGTGTAATATGATTTCTTGATGCCAGATATCACAATGCTACTCCTAGAATATTTAAATGGAAGTGCAAGGTGAAAGGATGAATCCTCCACCGGTTTCCTAGTGTTTGGTTCCAATTGATGATGTCAATCAGAGTTCATTTAATGTCAACCCGGGAAGGTAAACTTAGAAGTACTTCTCTAAAATATATAGATCTAGAAAGATTTCTAAGTTGTCCGATATCTTTTGGTTCTCTTACAAGAACACATCCATCAAGATCTCTTCCAACAACTAAGATTCCTAATTTGTCCAAGATCTTAAAGTTCCCTTACAAGAACACATTCATCAAGATCTCTTCCAACAACTAAACAAACATAAATCTAACATTCGTCAAGATCCTAAGGTTCTCTTACAAGAACACATGAATTTTAGGATCTCCTCCAATATTAGAACATCTAACAAAAAATTAGAAGCTGAAATGAAACAAACCTAAATCTAATAATTGTATGAGGTCTTACGGTTCTCTTACAAGAACACTTTCAAATAAGACTCTTTTCAAAATTAGAACATCTAACAAAAATTAAAAGATGAAATCAAACAAAAACATAAATTAAATTATACCTAAAATAAGCATGCAAGTGAGGCCATGGGGGCCCTCCATAACTCCACATGCACATCTCTTCAAAGGAGACTCAGATGTAGAGGCAAAATCAAAGTATGATTCTTTATTTCAAAATCTCCATTACAAACCAACTCTAAGATTACAACTCTAAGCTTCTAAGATTACATACTCCAAAATTCTAAGATTATAAGAACTTAAAAATGGAGGATATTGTACTCCTATTTATACAATGGGATGAGTAACAAAATCATAATTATGATCCACTAATCTCTCTTTAGTTCCATACATCTCTCAACCATCTAGACACATAACCCCCTTTTGTCCTTGATCTTCTCCATGAGATCATGATCTTCTCCATGAGGTTTATCTTATCAAATTCGAATTTAATCATTCAAGGCCACATAAAGGTGTCTTGGAAGCTTCCTTGACACCTACACATGTCACAAAAACAATCCACTTTCCATATATGAAGTAAAATTTATTATTTTCTAATATTTAATCAAGAATTTCTCTTAAAAATGCTTGAAAATAAATAATATTTGGAAAATATAAATTAGACCCATTAATGGTGAACAATAGGAAAAATGAAGTGACATGGTGGTGAATAATGAGTGATATAATGGAAGCATAGGTGAAAAATTTATGGTAATGAGTGATATTTGTATGACATTTTGAAGCCCAAACACCTAGCTGAAATGCTAGAAACTACCTTCCTCCTGTGAAACCCGAAGACATGAATGTGTAATTCCTGAAGTTGTATATGCAGAAGAGAGGGGCTGAATGTGGCACCAATGCTGGATGATGAATGTGTTGGGTATGTGTTATATTATTTCCACAAATAGTCACGTGCTGGGGGGGGGGGGGGTCACAGGTGGGGTGATAGACCCTTTTGTACGTTTCACCAAGCGTAACAGGGGGGTCATAGGGGGGCAGCAGGGCCCCAGGAAAAATTTTTGGACCTTATTTTTTGGTGGGCAGACCCACCCATGGTTTTGAGGCATGATGGTTTTCGGCTCTTGGTATTTTGTAGATCTGGTCAAGGGAGCTATGGCTATGTTCTAATCCAAGGTTAATGGATTGGAGTTTATGTATGATTCGGCATGTATATATATGTGTTGTAACACTAAAAGGCATATAATGAAAAATCATACTGGTCGTCCCGATTTGGGATCCAAGGGAAAATCTCTGTGTTCATCTGTTTTATGTTTTATGCTCTCACTATTGTTTATTTTTTGTTTTAAGATTCGTTTGTAGATAACTTATGTATAGGGTTAAAACCTACATTTACTATCGGAGTTGTTTCAGCTTCAATGGGATGCCTTTGTTGTTGAGGGTTTTTTTGCTCAGGCTTGTGGTAGACCTGTTCAGTGGGAGATCTGCGGAATCGATTCTTGCAGTGAAAGAAGATGGCGAGCAGTGGAAAGATAGAGATTGAGAAATTTAATGGTCAGAGTTTTGAGTTGTGGAAGCTCAAGATGGAGGATCTATTGGTGGATAAAGACCAGTGGATCGTGGTAGATCTAGATACTAAACCAACGGAAATGTCAAATGAATACTGGAAAAAGTTAGATCAAAAGGTGAAGAGCACAATACAGTTGTGTGTCTCAGATTTGGTATTGTTGAATGTATCTAGGGAAGCTATGGCGAAGAATTTGTGGGACAAACTTCAGACTTTGTACCAATCTAAGTCTTTTGTGAATAAATATTTCCTGCGGAAAAAGATGTATAACCTGAGGATGAAGGATGGAGACTGGATGACAGAGCATCTGAAGGCCTTCAATACTGTGGTAAGTCAGCTATCATCTGTTGATATTAAAATCTCAAATGAAGATAAGTGCATCAGTTTTTTATGTTCTCTACCAGACTCGTGGGACAGTCTGGTTATTGCAATAGGTAGCAATACAACTACCTTGAATTTTGATGACATTGTCTTAGCCTTGCTGTCGAAGGAAATGAGATGGAGAAATATGGAGGGTTAGAATGGAGATGCCTTACCTATACGAGGAAGGTACCAGAATAGAAACAAGAATAATTTTTTGAGTGGGAGATCTAAATCTTCTAGAAATTTTGTAAAGGTGTGCTAGAAATGCATACAGGAAGGGCACTTCAAAAAGGACTGCAGATCTAAAGCTCCTAAGAAAGGAAAGGGATGTGATGATGCTCCCTCTACAAAGGGAAAAGCCACCTCGGATGAAGGTGGGGATGTGTATTTGGATTTTTCTTCAAATAAACATGTAGATCATGAGTCATGGTTGATTGACTCGGGTGCATCGTTTCACTTCACTCCCCATAGGGAGTGGTTCTGCGAGTATTAGGAATATTATGGCAGTGATGTCTTCCTAGGGGATGATAGGAAGGCTAGAATCGTCGAACATGGAAAAGTCAAGCTTAAGCTACAAGGTGGAAGGATTGGAACACTTCCTGGTGTTCTGCACATTCCTGCACTAGCCAGAAATATGATTTATGTAAGAAAGATGGATGATGTAGGTGTAAAAACAGTGTTCGAGAAAGATACCTATAAGATGGTTCGGGGAGCATTGGTATTAATGTGGGGAGTTTGGATTGGAACTCTGTACAAGCTTTAGGGCAGCACTGTTATTGATGGGTGCAACAGTTCTGTGGTTCCTGAAAGTGGAGAGGAAAGACTAGCGGTCTTTGGAGAAAAGACTGTGCTATGGCTTCAAAGGCTTGGACATATTGGAGAGAAGGGCCTTCGAATACTACGTGGAAATTGTATGGTAGAAGGTATGTCTAATTTCTCTCTGGATTTTGATTTCTGTGAACATTATGTATATGGGAAGTAGAATTGGGTGATTTTTCCTTCTAGTGCTAAGAGGGCGAACAAGATATTAGAGCTTGTGCACAGTGATGTGTTTGGACCTGTGTCGATTTCATCACTGGGTAAGTATATGTACTATGTTTCATTCATATATGACTTCTCAAGGAATACACGGTTATATTTCTTGAGGAAGAAATCTGAAGTCTTTGACAAATTTAAATAATTTAAGGCTTTGGTGGAAAACCAGACAGAGAAGAAGATAAAGGCGCTGAGGACAGATAATGGTGGGGAGCTCTGCAAGAAGGAATTTGAATAGTTATGTAAGAAGTGTGGTGTAGCATAGCAGAAGACTACTCCATACACACCTCAGAAAAATGGAGTTGCAGAAAGAATGAACAGAACACTGATGGAAAAGGCAAGCATCATGCTTAGTGGTATCGGGTTAGAACAAGAATTCTAGGCACAAGCAGTGGAGACTGCATGTTACCCAGAAACAAGGAAGGTTGTGTACAACTGAGATGTGGTGTTTAGAGAGGTGAAATATGTTGTTAAACATGAATTCCTACCAAAGGAACCTGAGAATATATAGTTTGAGCTAAAGTAGGATGAATCAGACTCTACAACAGAAGAAGAATTAGAAGAGGAAGAGCCACAAACTCCAGCTGTGAGAAGATCATTTCGGGAAAGAAGGCAACCAGAAAGGTATAGTCCATCTGCTTTCTATTCAAGTTTTTCCTTAGCTATAATTGATGATGATCCCAGAACTTTCATGAAGGTAGTAGATACAGAGGATGGAAAACTCTCGAAGGAGGCCATGGTTAATGAAATGGCATCCTTGCATAAAAATGAGGCACGGGATCTGGTGGAGTTGTCGGTTGGAAGGAATCCCATCGGGTGAAAATGGATGTTTAAGAAGAAGATGAATGTAGTAGGCAAGGTGGAGAGATACAAAGTTCGGTTGGTAGATAAAGGTTATTCCCAGGTGCAGGGAATTGATTTTGGTGATATTTTTTCTCCTGTTGCCAAAGTTACTTCTATTATATTACTTTTATCTGTTGCTGCTGCATTTGATTTTGAGTTAGAACAGATGGATGTGAAGACAACATTTCTTCACGGGGATCTGGAAGATGATATCTACATGAAACAACCTGAAGGCTTTATGTTGAAGGGAAATAAATAACTGGTATGGAGGTTAAAGAAGTATTTGTATGGGTTAAAATAGTCACCAAGGATGTCGTATCAGAAATTTGATACATATATACAGAGACTTGGCTTCACCAGAAGCAAGGAGTATCACTGTGTTTATTTTAAATTAATTGGTGACCGTGTTATTTATTTGGTCTTGCATGTGGATGATATGTTGTTGATTTGAAATGACAAAGAAATTATCCAAGATTTTAAGACCCAACTTTTCTCCAAATTCGACATGAAGGATCTTGGTGCTACAACATATATTTTGGGCATGGAAATTAAGAGAGATTGGAAAAAAAGGAAGCTCTAGTTAAACTATAGGAAGTATGTCGAGACTGTATTGCAGAGGTTCAATATGTAGGATAGTAAACCAGTGAATGTTTTGATTCCTATAGTTGTAAAATTGTCTGCTGAACAGTGTCCCAGGACACAAGAAGAAGAGGAGGATATGTCCCGTGTTCCATATGCAAGTGCAGTGGGTAGCTTGATGTATGCAATGGTATGTACTAGACTAGACATTGCACATGCAGTGGGAGTATTGAGCAGGTTTATGTCAAACCCAAGGAAGGAGCATTAGATAGCAGTGAAGTGGGTTTTCAGATATGGAACTAGTGATTATGGCTTGTGCTACTAGGGAAGACCAGTATGGGAAATAGTTTTGGGCATTTTTGGTTTTGTTGATGTAGATTGGGTTGGAGATCTGGACCAAAGAAGATATTCAAGTGGGTATGTGTTTAGCCTATTTGGAGGTGCAGTCAGTTGGATGAGTAAAAGATAGTCTGTAGTGGCTCTTTCAACTACAGAGGTAGAATACATAGCAGCAACTCATGCAAGCAAGGAAGCAGTTTGGTTGCAAATATTGTGTTCAAGTATGGGGTTGGTGCAGCAAGCTATAAGGATAGATTGTGATTGTTGAAGTGCAATTTTCTTGGCTAAGAACCCTACTTATCATTCAAAGACAAAGCACATCGATGTCCAATATCACTTTGTGAGAGATATGGTTGAGGCTAAAAGGGTGTTGCTGGTAAAGTTGGACACCTTGAATAATGTTGAAAATGCATTGACGAAGTCTGTGAGCACTCAAAATTTCTCTTGGTGTAGAGAAAATGTGGGTGTTGTAGAACTGGGCTAATGACTAAGCTCTCCTGTGCCCCCCTGCAGAAAGAAAACAACATGTGGGAGAATGCTGGGTCTATGTTATATTATGGGCGGACCCGCCCATGGTTTTGAGCATAGGTTTACACATGGTTTTGGGGCATGATGGTTTTTGGCCCCTGTTATTTTGTAGATCCAGTCAAGTGAACTACAGTTATGTTCTAATCCAGGGTTAATGGATTGGGGTTTATGATGCTTCAACATGTATATATATGTGTTGTAACACTAAAAGGAATATAATGAAAAATCAAGCTGGTCGTCGCGATTTGGGATCTAGGGGAAAATCTCTATTTTATCTGTTTTATGTTTTATGCTCTCGCTATTATTTATTTTCTATTTTAATATTTGTTTGTAGATAATTTTTGTACAGGGTTAAAACCTACATAATGGCTTCTAAAAATAACCTTCCTAGAGTAGTAACTTGATTTCCCCCATGGGTTAAGTGTGGGATTCCCACTCGGGAACACCCGTGTGCTAAGCAACACAACCGACTTAGCTAAATAGCTGAAGCATGAAAATAAATGTCAAATGACAACAGAATATCAAATTTCAGACCGATTTTATTTGCTACACTCATCTTCCTTATATGGTTGTGAGCCTTTTGTAGCCTTGACCCACCTCATAACTGTGTTGCACATGTGGCCACTAGTATCCACAAAGACTGCATTGTCTCTTGATGATCTCCATGATCTCTGCAATTAATCTCAACTCCCTCCATCATGTGTGCATTTAATGCACCACTTCCTCCATCATTTCATCATTAATTCTCTATGATATTACTTTTATTCCTCCACTATCTCCATCATCTTCCTCATTATCTCTCCATAATATCCACTCTTCCTTCATTGATGAGCTGCTCCACTACTCCATGATGTTTATCTACTATCTACTAACCCACATTCACACAAGGAAGTGGATTTATTCATCTATGGGGTTTATGGGTCCCTCCACCATTTTATTTACTTAATTAATTGAGAAGAGTAAGAACTATAATATTCCAATTAACTAATGGAAAATTGGGAATATTACAGTTCTCCCCACCAAAATGTTACTTGTCCTCAAGCAACTGCAAAAGTGAATGCTACAACAATCCTCCCTCCAAATGACATCCTCATATGGAAGGTCTCCCCATCTGCTCCAATGTGCAATGAATGCCCAGCTCCATAGCCGCCTCTCTAGAATGCATAGAATGACTTCCAACTATATAGCTAGATGCCTCTCCTCATCACTGAACCTCCAAGTGGCAACCATCTCCTGTTCCAGAGCCTCTTCTATGCATGAGACATATGAAGTGAAGTGGTTTCTCCCACCAAAGTAAAGTCCCACCCATGAAATATCTCTCCAAACCATGTTACATGGAGTAGGATGTACCTCTCCATGCTCCTATCGTTGGCCCTGTTGGCCCTGCTTTCTCCAAACATCATCTCAACACTATGAAAAATAGGAAACAGAGACATGTGAAATGTTGAATCATACTCTCTCAATAACAGTCACTGCAACAATGCCTCTTATTGTCATACCACACCATCCTCATGCCAAGTATGGTGGCCATACTCTCCCAACATAAGCCAACATATTAAGGCCTCATGTTTCCATCCTACATCATCATCATGCAAGGTATGGGAGAATGTGAGCCCATACTCTCCCAAGAGTAACCAAAGAAGCAATGACTCTTGTTGCCACCTCACATCATCATAATGCAAATCATGGAGCAAAAATACACTGATTGACATGTAGAATGTCACATTAGAACAACATAACCAAGCTCCCCATTGCCACATCATGTGAGTGCCATGTAATGTCCCAAATAATAATACATCCATTTACATGTAATATGTCATGTGATGGACAAACTCTCTCAACAGTAACCAGCGCAGCCATGCCTCCTACTGTTGCATCACACTAGTACTATGCAAGACATGGATCATAAAAATGTGAAATGTTGGATAGTAACCATACTCACCCAAAAGAAACTTGTGCAACCATGCTTCTTTCTGCCCCATGTCATAGATCTAGAAGTAGCCTTTCAACCACTTTCTCATCATGCTCACCCATCCATCCAATTGTGGGTGATGACTCCTATCATGCTCCAGCTTGGTATCCACCGAATGGAGATTACCATCCTCCCAAATCTAATGATAATATTTTCACTTCATGATATTTTGAAGTGCATCCTCTTTGAGGTTTCTCCAAGAGAACCTCTCATCAATGACCCGGTAGAACCCATGAGGTTATGAGTATGGTCTAGGCAAAAACTTCTCTTTGAATTGTGAGATGCTCATCAAGAAGGCTCTATCATGATAATGGAAGATTTTATCCATCACAAGATGTCTATCATCTACCATCTTCCCATCCAATGCTTCATAAGTGTATAGGTCATCGAAATGCTCCAATATTAAATGGGCCCCCAACTCATCACTCCCCCTCAGTGAAGGCATTGCTAATCTCCATGATGGTGCATCTGTTGTCTCATGGCCCTCCCCATACACAATGCTGAACTCATAGTCCTGCATTGGACTAATTAGGACTATTCTCATCCTATCCTTTGAAACTAAACACTCCAACACAAAGTGTTGTGTGTAGCTCAACAATGTAAAATTGTGATGGCTATACATCTCTTCCTTGAACAAGTCAAGGGTCCTCTGCGTAGTAATATTTTGCAACTCCAAATCAGCAAGGTGCTCTAATCCTTGGTTATGCATTTTCCCTGATGGCATGACCCCACAAATCTCAAGTTGAGGTGCTGAAATAATATGGGATGGGAATGTTTTCAAACCCTGGATTAGCTAATACTTGGGAGCATCTTGCAAAGATACAAGAGTTCCTCCAACTAGTGCAATGGCTTCTCCAACTATTGGTGATGGTTGTGGTTTCTCCTCTACTACTATACCAACATTGGTATTTGCCTCCTCTTCCTCATGCTCTCCTAAATCATGCATGGTAATCTCCATGTCAAGTGGTCAAGACCATCTTGTAAGGATGCAAGTGCTCCTTCTCCTGATGCAAGTACTTTTGCAGCTGGTGGCGGTGGTAGTTTCTCTTCTTCCGGAGCAATAGTGCTGACATCTTCCCTTTGCTTCTCACATACTTCCTCATCAATGTTGGGAAATGTATCTATGGAAAGTACCTTTAGTTTTCTTATGTCAAACTTCTTTACCATCCTTTGAGTGAAGTCTACATAAGAAGTCACTCTTCCATGTTTTATATGGCTGAACGACCAATTCTTTGCTTCACCCTCAAGGTGCAGCACTGAAATCTCACCAACCTCTATTTCCTCTACTAGGTGTAGTTGGAAGAAATCATCTAACTCCTTCATCCAAAATTTCACTGTGATTGTGGATGACCCATCAAATGTATGCAGGAAAAATCTATTCTATATGTGCCCTTTTCTTCTATTATTGTTTTGGGGTCTTCGGTTCTCTTTGATCTGAAAGAACTGTTGGAGAGTTTGATTCTCCTTGAATTCTCTAGATTAAGATTTTTACTCTACAAGATAATTACTCAAAGTCTCATGCTCTAAGTATCCTCCATCTCTACGCCATTCATCTCCTTCTGCAAGGAAAGTGGACATATAAAAGTGTTGTGGAGCTCTTTTCATTGTCAGTTATTTATGTTGATGATAGGAAGTGCTTGGACCTTCCTCATTCTGGAAACCTCTTGAGGTTTCTCTTTGCCTTCCCCTTCTCATTTCTCTAATCTCTGTGGAGAGATCTTGCATATATCCAAAGATAAATGTGGCAAAACTTAACCCTTTCACCATTGAAGACAAATTCTTATTCTTCTGATGTCATGAAGTGCCCACAAGATGAGCCAATGATCATTCTTTGATACCATTCTAATATTCCAAAATGGAAAAGACAGGAATATAGAACATTCACAACATTTTAAATAAGAAAAACAAGGATATAACACTAAAATATAGAAAATGCCGGAAATATGTTGCAACTGGAAATTACATTGACATTATAATCATGAGTAGGAAAACCTAAGTCATCTCATTATAAAAAATAGAAAATATAAATTACACAGTGCTCCAAAGAATATGAACTCAAGCCAAGAAGAAGTGGTTGAAACACACTAATGAAAACTAGCACTGGGAATGTTGTGATGTTATTGTTGCTGCTGCTGGAAACTATTGCTACTCGGAAGAAGAAACATGTTTAGGAGGCTGCTGGATTGCTCAGAAAGCTCCAATATTTTAATCACGGAATCTACTCAAAAAACCCAGAAAAAACCAGAAATGGTTTGGCCAGATTTTAACTTTGGATGTTCGGCCCATTTTGGGTTGCCAACTGCACCCCTACTGGCTGACTTACAGAATCCTCTTCGATAACTAATGATATGGGGTTGAAATAATTATCTAAATGCTAAAATAGCACCCAATCAGCTCAATACATGAAGGGCTAATCCCTTCTCTCGATTCTCAAGCTAGAAACTTGAGATCTAGCTCCTCCTTCCTCAGCTCAAGTTGCAGCTGAAAACTGCAAAAGTGCTGGAATGGACTACGTTTTCAAGGAGGTTGAAGTTGTAGACTACTTCTAGATGAATAAATATAGCTCACAGCTGATATAGATAATCTCGCCAAAGCGAGAGAAAGACCCCTCACAGGATTCCAAGCTGAAATGCTTGGAACTTTCTTCCTCCCTTAGATCTGCCTAAATGGACTACGCAATTCCTGAAGGAACTTCTAATGCATGGAGGTGTAATATGATGGCCTGATGGTGAATATTACAATGCTACTACTAGAAGACTCAAAATGGAAGTGCAAGGTGAAAGGATGAATCCTCCACTAGTTTCCTAGCAGAAATGCTAGAAACTACCTTCCTCCTCTCAAACCATAAGACAAGAATGTGTAATTCCTAAATATTTATATGCCGAAGAGAGGGATTGAATGTGGCACCAATTCTAGATGATGAATGGATGCTAAAAATAACCTTCCAAGAGTAGGCACTCGAAGTCCTCTATGGGTAAGGGTGGGATTCCCACTCGGTAACACCCATGTGCTAAAAAACACACAAAACTTAGCTAAACAAATAAAGCATGCAAATAAATGTCAAATGACAATACAATATTAAATTCCAGACTAATTTACTTTTCTTCCCTCATCTTCCTTATATGGTTGTGAGCCTTCCCTAGCCTTGAGCCACCTCATAACTGCATTGCACATGTGTCCACTAGTCTCCATGAATACTGCATTGTCTCTCCATGATATCCATGATCTCTACAATTAATCTCCACTCCCTCCATCATGTGTGAATTTAATGCACCACTTCCTCCATCACTGCATCATTAATTCTCTATGATCTTACTTTTATTCCTCCACTATCTCCATCATATTCCTCATTATCTCTCCATAGTCTCCACTCTTCCTTCATTAATCAGTTTCTTGACTACTCCATGATGTTGATCTACTATCTACTAACCCACATTCAAAAAAAAAAGTGGATTTTATTCATCTATGGGTTTTATGGGTCCATCCACCCTTTTATTTACTTAATTAATTGATAAAAGTAAGAACTCTAATATTCCAATTAACTGATAGAAAATTGGGAATATTACATAGAAATTTCTTTTGAAAAAGCCATAATATCAAGCTAACCATGGGGGAATATGTATTGAATAGTAAAATGCTTTCCATTCCAATGGGAGGTGCTGATTTTGTACTAGTAGTGCAATGGTTACAATTTTTGGGGAGGATAGCTTTTAATCTTCAAGAACTTTTCTTGAATTTTTTTCGGGAGGAAAAGAATTTGAATTACAAGGTATCGTTGGGATTTTAGGAAAGAAAATAAGCTCTAATGCCATGAAAAATATTCTTAATAAAGAACAACGAGGCGTAATTTTACATTTCTACTCACTAGAAGTTCTAACATCCAAATCACCTATTTCTCCAAATCTCCAAAAAGTCTTGGAAAATCATTCCAAGGTGTTTGAAACTATCAAAGGACTCCCACCTATTCTTGATCATGATCATGCTATTAATTTGATTTGAGGAAGTGTTCCTCCAAACGTCAGGCTTTACAGATATCCTCATGTCCAAAAGAGCGAAATTGAACGTATGATTGCAGAAATGTTTGAGGTAGGTATAATTCAACCTAGTCAAATTTCTTTCTCTGCTCCAGTAGTATTGGTGCACAAGAAGGATGGATCATGCCACATGTATCTGGATTATAGGGAGCTCAATAAGCTCACTATTAAAGATAAATTTCCCATTCTTGTGATTGATGAATTATTGGATGAATTACATGGAGAAATTTATTTTACCAAGTTGGATCTTCGTTCAAGATATAATCAAATTAGAATGAAGATTGAAGATATTTAGAAAATAGCAATTAGAACTCATGAGCATCATTATGAATTTTTTTTCATGCCTTTTGGCCTTACCAATGCACCTTCTACAGTTCCAGGGTTGATGAATTCCATTTTCAAACCCTTAGAAATTTTGTATTTTTTTTTTTTTTATGATATACTAATCTACAGCAAGTCTTGGAAGGATCATGTTCAACATATTGACAAGAGGCTCAAACTATTGGATGAGAAACAATTATATGTAAAAACCTCCAAATGTTTCTTTGTATTACAAGAGGTGGAATATCTGGGTGATATTGTATCTCAGGAGGGTGTTAAGGTAGACAATAAAAAAATTAAAGCCATTAAGGAACAGAAAGTCCCCACAACCGTAAAGAAGTTGCGAGGATTTCTTGGGTTAACATGGTATTATCGCAATTTTTTAAAGAATTATGGGAGAATAATAGCACCTCTAACAAAATGATTGAAGAAAGATGTATTTTCATGGACTCCTGAAGCAGTTAAGGCCTTTGAACATCTTAAAGAGGGAATGTGGCTCACATCGGTCTTAGCTATGCTAGACTTCATAAAAACCTTTATTTTGGAATGTGATGCCTAAGGAAATGGAATTGGTACTATTTTAATGCAAAGAAATACACATTGCTTTTGAAAGCTGTCCAATCAAAGGAAATTATTTACATAAAGCTATTTATGAGAAGGAAGAAACTTCAAGGTAGAAAAATGGTGACCTTACCTAATGGGAAGACACTTCAAGGTAAAAAATGATCATGATAGTCTTAAATTCTTTTTGGAACAAAGAATATCTTCAAAAGAGCAGCAAAAATGTGTCACAAAGATGTTGGGTTATGAATTTGAAATCATCTACAAAAAAGGAAAGCTAAATGTTGTTTCAGATGCACTATCAAGAAAGGATGAAGAGGTGGAAGCATTGCTTTATGCCATTTCTATTATCCAACGAGATTGCATAACTGAATGAAGGGATGGATGGAAGAATGATGAATAAGTGTGGAAGCTAATTTAGAAGTTGCAGCAAGATCCTAGTACATATGATACATTTAGTTGGAAAAATTATTCCTTATGGTACAAAGATTACTTATATCTTTGTAATAATTCCTATCTAAAAGAAAATATTCTTTTGGAATTTCATGCCTCTCCTTTAGGAGGACACTCAAGATTTTTAAAAACTTACCACAGGGTGAAGAAATATTTTTTTTGGGATGGCCTTAAATATTATATTCAGAAGTTTGTGGCGGAATGTTTGGTTTTCTAGAAAAATAAAATTGAGATAATTAAGACCCCAGGTCTGCTACATCTTTTATCCATTCCAAGTCAATGTTGGGAGGATGTTTCAATGTATTTTATCACACATTTACCTAAGTCTAAAGGAAAGAGTGTCATCATGGTGGTAATTGATAGAATTATCAAGTATGCACACTTTTGTGCATTATCTCATCCATATAAGGCAAGTATAGTTGGTACTGAATTTATGGAAACAACTCAAAAGCTACATGGAAACCCAAAGATTATTGTAAGTGACAGAGATCCCATTTTTACTGGAAATTTTTGGACAAAATTATTTTCTTGCTTGTGTACTTAACTAGCTCATATCTCATCTTATCATCCTCAATCCACTGGGAAAACTGAGATAGTGAACAAATGTTTGGAAGGATATCTTCGTTGTTTTGTATATGATAAACAAACATAATGGGTCAAGTGGTTACCTCTCACTGAATGGAGGTATAACACTTCCTCCGATATTGCAGCAAAAATGACCCCATTTATGGCACTTTATGGATATCATCCATCGTCTATCACATCGTATTTAAGACAAAATTCTAAGGTTCAAGCAGTGGAAGATCACATCGAGCATCAACAACAAATTCTCCAACTCTTAAATTCTAAACTAAATTTGACACAAAATTGAATGAAATAAAATGCAAATCAACATCGTAGCAAGAGAAGTTTTGATGTAGGAGACTGTGTATTTTTACGACTACAACAATACAAAAAAACATCCGTTAAGAAATCTAAGAAGAATGATAATTATTTCCAAATTACTATTTTCCTTACAAGGTGTGGCAAAACATTGGTACTATGGCATACAAATTGGAGATTCTTGCTTATTCTTGAGGTCACCCATTTTTCCATGTTTCATGCTTAAATAAGGTTATAGGTGATAAAATTCTAGTTCAAACAATATTTCCAGAACTTGACGAGGAAGTAAACATCATATTGGAACCTGAAGCAGTCACAGAAACGAGAATTCCACATGGGAGGATGAGAATTTTATAGAGAAGCATCGAGAGCTACTCAAGAGTTGAGGACAACACTTTTTTAAAGGAGAGGGGCACGTAAGGTCCCTACATTACAAGTGTAGCCCCTTATTGTTGTTAGTGTATCCCCCTTATTGTTATTGATGTACCCCTGTAGCCCCATATTGTTATTACTGTGCCCCATAAAATCCACTATTGTTATTTTTTTTCACTTACATTATTATTTTTTCTTTAGCAAGGATTATATTTTGACCCCATGGACTCCTATATATATAAATGAGGTTTTTTCATTTGCAACATTCAATAATTGTTCATTTATGTAATGAAAAGGAGGTTGCCCCCACAAAGTGGCTAATTTCTAAGGCGTTGATCTCTCTTTTCTTCTATTTTGGGAGTTGGTTTCATAAAAAAACTCAATAGAGTGTTTTTGATGTAATAATAACCTATTAGAAATTATCTGTAAAAAGGATGAATCAGAACTCGAAAAAATGGGTGAAAACGCTACAAATCTCAGACTGCCTACTGAGTTTAATCCCTCCTAAAATGGTGGAAGTGTACTGAAACCATAGGGGTATTGGCTCTACTTCAAGGAGACTAACTGAGCATATAAGATAGGCTGAAATAGAGGTCAGAAAACCCAAAACAGTGCTCTCGGCAAGCCCCAATAGTTTCAGAAACAACTCAGAAAAGATTCCATATTGCAGTTACTAACCTATGAACAGGTGAGCTTGCACTTTTTTTAGTGAAGTCCCCATTCGTTAGTGTAAAATATTATTGCAAGTGTATGAAAAGATCCTTCTTTATCTATGCGTGACGAATAACCCTAATAGTAGAAATGGATACTTAACCCTTTAGATACGCAATAGAAAATTATAATAAATCCTGCAAAAACCCAGATCTATGCAGTAAAAGTAGCTAAACTATAAAAATAAATAGTAACTGAAGCAAAGTTAACTCCAAGCATCCAACAAAAAAGACAATATTCAAAGAATTATTTTATATTATGTAACAGTTGGTGAAGGAAACATGTAAATGATAGCAATTCCCCTCAATGGGATGGGTTCTAGGTTGTCCTCAATTCTTCAACTTCGGAAGTTTCTCTCTCTCAATGGTGTAGAAAACCCAAAGCATGTGTTGAACTCAAGTGGGAGCTCAAATGGAAAAAAAAAAATGATAGCGACAATGAGAATGATCGAAGTGAAGAATGCATGGAAAAACCTGCCTATTTATAAAAAAATATTGAGTTATCCTCGACAATGGAAAATAATAAAATATTATTAACCAACATCTAGATCTAAATACTTGGAATATTTTATTATATTTTTTTGGAGGGAAAAGGTAATTAAATTGGTTAAATACCTTTATTTAGAAATAATAAACAAATAAATGATTTATTATCATTTCAAGAATGTGGTTAAGGAATAATAAACAAATAATGATTTGTTTAATTATTCCTAGGTGATTTAGTCAAATTTAACAAGGAATAATAACCAAAAAATTATTTAATTAATTATTCCTATAGAAAAACAAGATAAATAATTATTTATCAAATAGTTTCTCATAATTCGGTTAAATATGACCAAGGATATTTTTTAAACAATGGTTTAATTAATTATTCGTAGAGGAAAATCAAATAAATAAGTATTTATTTAATTATTCCTCATGGGGTTTCTTGTTTTAACCATAAATAATTTAATAAAATATGGTTTATTAAATTATTTCTTATAGCGAGAGAAATTTTACTATGGTAAAATTGGTCCTACATGGTGTACTTAAATCCATCGAATTAGAAATGGTTAGATGACCAATTTTCGGTGATAACAATAAGAGTGAGATGTCCCTAACATAGGATAACGTCGATAGTACAAATCTACACATGCGAATAAATGAGCTCAAATTGAGCAAGGTAGAAACTGCCTGATTACCATCCAATAAGGTAAAATAGTAACAGACATGAGAGAATCCACCAATTAGGAAATTGATCCCAAGGTACCTAGTATAATACACTAAGTGTGAATAGATGAGTTGATTTCGAAAACCAGTGAACTCGGCCAATCAATAGCCAATGATGTGAACCCATTTTCGATTGCGAGGAAGCCTGCCATTGAGGTCTGCAAGATCCAAGTTACAACTGGTTCCAAGATCAGGCTCCTAGATAATCACTTGAATTTGACAGGATAAGACCCATCGAATGAGCGCCCTAATGTATCCCCTGTCAATCGACATAGAACAAACCAGGATGATATAATGTATGGATGAAGTCATGAAGAGATGAAGTACAACTGAAATAGGGATGGCCAACTCGAAAAGGTCAATAGGATACTGCAAATTTCTAACACTTGCTAAGACATCCCTTGAAAACATAACGACGAGACATAAGAGTTACTTGGAAGCATGAATAAATGAGCACCATGTGATATCATGCAACAATGGAGGAGGCATCGAGGCATGCTCCATATGGTTGGAAATTTCTCCATGTGATATCATTAGAAATTGCAAGGAGTTTTTTCTTTTTGATCTAATGTCTGATTATATCAGCAGAGAGAGACAAGACTAATAACATACAATAGATTCCAATCCCATATGATCATCAAGAAATATGCAATCAAGTTTACACTATGAGGAAGGGAAATGGTACCTTGCCTTCTCGCAGTTTGGGGATGGATCTTGAGTTCGTAGCAGAATCCTCGCACTCCACTCAAGCGATATGCTTCATCCACTCTCGATCTCAACACCTGCAGACAATAAAAAAATGCTCATGGAAGACAAGAGATCTTCCTCAGAATATCGTTAAATCAACGATGATATGAACCAATTACAAGATCTGATAGAACATAATTATGTAAGGGAGAGAACATAGATCTTCATTAATCACATAAAATAATACAACTCTTTATACCTTCGCTTCCATGTCTCTTTTTCACAATATAACAAATTTTCCCCACTAGATCCAAGGAATGAGCATGAATATGACTCACATAATACTAAGACCTCACAAACTCTCTATATCGCAGCATGGCATCAAGATCTCAACTCGTCAAAAGCCTGACTCTCTAAAACTCAAAAACTCTAGCCTAGCCCTCTCAAATGATCTATTATAAATAGGTAGAAGATAGGTCTTGGGAGGATGAATATGGATGCTCGGGACGACGAGAATGTAATATTCCAAATTTGGAAAAATCTACAATGTTAGGAATATCTTATAATATTCCAAAACTGGAGACCCAGCAATATGCAAACACAAAAATGGAGTAGTAGTGACACTCAACTAATAGAAATGTGAGAAAGATCCATAGCCATCTTATTAAGTTATAGAAGCAATAAATGAATACAAGATCTCGAGGAAAATGTTACTCAAGATAGGCAATGCTCAGCTTCAAGAAACAAGTACATAAATCATGATAAAACACTACTACACAAGTGTGCCCAAGCTATGACTGTGTAGTTTTATAAGAGAAACTGCATGCTAACATATTTCAAATACATATATGTACAAATTTATGGCCCATACAACATTGGGAGTGAAGATCTCAACTCCCAAAGGCTACCTCAAGTCAATCCTGGAAGGATTGGCTGTAATATACAAAATCTGCAAAATGCCGGAGTTGTTGGGTAGCAGCTACAACTTAGAAAATAGAACTGGATGGAGATGGCTGAAGATGTTGCATCTGATGTAAAGACCACCTCCAATGGATCTCTCAAGTGAAAGGTTGATCCTATCACTGAATATCTCACCCTCCAAACAATTTGCAAAAGCCCCACAGCAAATGCTCACTAGAAATAACGCAGTCACTAGAGAAAATTGCGCTGTAGGGGAAAGGGAATGAGTTGGCCCAATGCCAAGATCTGCAATCAGCTCCAAAGGCTTCCAAATTGATCTCTCAAAGGAAAGAGAGACTCCTCCTCTGAAAAACAAGAGATGGAAGTGGTGTTGTGAATCCTCACTGCAACACCCTGCACCATAACATTATTCTACTGCAGAAATAACGTTGTACTGGAGGAGGATGCTTGGCCTCAAGCCTATATGTGAGGAAAATTAGTACAAATCCTTGAAAAGGATTCCCAATAAAGGAGAATGATCCCTAAGAATGATATCCTTGTGCTAAGCAGCACTGCAACTGAGCTAAACAGCCGGAGATTGCACAAAGTCTGAATAGACCATAAAATCAATAATACATGACATGAATAACAATGGCTGCCTTTCCCTCCTTTTAAACAAGTGAAAGCACTCTCTCCATCGGTCCCACTCATTAGGGTTTCCTCCACCAAATAACCCTCTCCTCATTCATATTGCATTTTCTATCAAAGTGTTCTCCACCTCCTCTCCCAGAATTGTTGACTTGGTGAAACTTGACCTTGTCTCCTTGCAAATGTCTTCTTTCACACATAGGGGTGTGAAATCTAGCTCTTATGATTATCCCTTTGCACATTTGAGGGATTTTATTCATGTTTTAATAAGCATGGGCCTCCTTACTCAATTATTTAGCTGCTAGGTGATAAAAAAAAAATTAATATTCCATTTAGCTGTGTGCTAAAATGGGAATATTACAGTCCTCCCCTCCCAAATGTTTCTTGTCCTCAAGCAACTGCAAGGATAGAACTGGAAGTTCTCCACCCAAGGCATGGATTCTGAAATATGTTGAGGAACATCTTCCCCATGTGGATCCTCCATTCCCCAAGCAATCATCCATACAAAATGAGTTACCTCCCAACATGGCAACTCCTGAAAATCATCTTCCACCTCTGGCTCCTGCAATGTAGGTGGGCTGAAAATCTGATCTTGGTAGAAAAAATAGCCTACCCCACACTGTCCTCCTCTCCACTTAGGATAAGTGCAAAGTATATGTTGATATTGGGTTGCAATAATATTGCCCTCAAGTGGCAAGATGAAGACTAGACCTCCAAGGGTCTCTCTTCCAACGTTATGAAAGAAGTTGGCCCAAATCATCTCATATGTGATGTGTTGGAAGTTACCATCATATGGCATCCAATCAATCATATGGCTCACTTAAAATGGAAATAAGTGTTTTTCTCTAGTGGCCACATACTTTCTCATGCTCCCATTAGAACATGCAATGCAAACAATGTGGGAGATCTCTCCCTCAAGGGACACATTCACTCACTGTGCCATCCCCCCAATCATGTTCCCAAAAAATATAAAAAAAATAGAAACATAAGGAACCATAATGAGAACCATGCTTGCTGCCATATGTAGCAAGGGAGAATGGCAATGGTCCCTCAAATGTAACCAATGCAGTTTGGCCCTCAACTGAAAAAGAGTGTGACAAAAAGTGTGTTTTCTCAACCACTTGCTTGCTATCCCACTCTCCTCACATGTTTGGAGAAAGTGAATGATGCATGGTTCAAAGTGAGCATGTTATCCAAAACACATCTCCTCCCCATGTCCTCCTAGGGAGTGGTCACCAATACTATTCATGGCCTCAAGTTGACCATGAGGTCTATAAAAAAGAATGCTCCTCCTTGGAGCAACATCCTACACATGTATGGTTAAGGGATGCATATATACATCATACAAATCATTATGTAAGTAAACAATACCCTTACCATATGTCTTGCTCATGCAAATGGAGTGGATCATAGATGAGTCTCCTCTCATCCTAAAAGATAAAATTGGTGGTTGTGCTAACTCTTCCAAAGAGTTGTGTATCTCCACCATCTTCACATGATCCATGCATCTTATCATATGTTGATATATATCATCCTCAAGCCCCTTCCAAAAATACCCCTCCATGATGGTGTGGTATGCTCTCAAAGAACAAGTATGGCTAAAAAGAAAATCCTCATAGGCTGCTTGTAGCAACTTCTCCTTGAGCTTGGAAGCTCCAGATAAGAAGATCCTACCATGGTAGTAGATGGCCCCATATTTGACTGAATATCCCTCCTCATGCAACTGTTCATCCAATATCATGCAAGTGAAAATATCCTTGGAATACTCCACCAACAGCTGGGAGTTCCAATATGGATCTATCCTCCATAGTGATAGCGTTGATGATCTCTCATGAAGAGCATCTGTCATATGGTCATCCTCCTCTTTGACATCTCCCATGCCAAAGATGCATGTTGGAAGGCTTCTATCCTTCCTGCTGCTTCTGCCACAACACAGAATCTGAAATGAGAATGGGTAAAGATGTTGTTGAGATAATGCCTCTCTCCTCCTTGAGTCTACCCAAGACTCTCAGCACTGTAAAATTACCTCCCAAGGTCTCCACTCCTCCAAAATCAATGAATGGTGCCTCAAAATGTGAAGCATCCCTCATCATCTGCTGATCTAGTGGTCTCCTTGGTGAAATGTCTCCATGCAATGAGACATCATCATCAATAGTAGAATGCATATATGAATGGACAGACTTGTCCCTGCTCTCATAGTGCAATCTAGTCTCCCTCTAAGGTGCATCAACCTCATGAAATAAACAAGGATGTTTGCTCCTCATCACATGATGCTTTTCATCCTCCCTATCTCCTCCTTGTATCTCCATAGTTCCACACCTCATCATCAATGGCACATGTAGAGCATGAGTTGTGCCTTGATCTCCACACATGAGATCCTGGGGACTTCCTTGCAAAGATGAAAGAATCCCTCTAGTTGGAGCAAGAGCTCCTCCTTCTTCTGCATGAGGTGCTATATAAACTCTAGAAATGACAGTGTTTTTTCCCTTAGCCTTCTCAACATGAATGGGCAACCCTCCAATGATTGGATACTCTCTTGGAAAAGGGATCTCTTTGCCTCCTTGTGCCAAAATACAAGATGAAGGTCTTGCCTCAAACAAAGTATAATGAAAGATATCAGCCTCCTTTATCGTTCTCTGGAGTGATTTTGATTCTATGGTTTCCTCCATCACATGCAAGGGTTCTATTTGTTTAAGTTTGTTTGTCTCCTCCACATGTGTTTCAGACTTCTTCATACCAAATATTTCCATCAAAGTTTTAATGAACCTTACATAGGAAGAAGTATTTGCATTCTTTAAATTAAAGGACTCAATTAACCACCATGCATAGAACTTACCTCCAAAGTGCAGTTTTGCTACTCTGATGGCCTCATCTTCAGAAATCTGATGCTGCTGCAAAAAGGTGTCTAGCTCTTCCACCCAAGCCCTGGCTGAACATGTAGGGGAACCATCAAAGGTAGATAGAAGAAATCTATCAAAATTATGCTACTTGCTCCTTCTCACCTTGACCTTGGAAAACTCTAGGAAAGTGATATGATCTCTAAACTTCTAAGTTTGAGATTCATATTCATGCGAGAAACCACTAAGAGTTCCCCTCTTAAGCATTCCTTCTTCCTCCCTTTCTCTCATAGAAAAAATAGACATGAGACTGTACTGTACATCACAGGGTGTAGCTGCATGCTCACACTCCCTATAAGAAAATATAGATTTTGACTCAGTTTGAAACCCTCTTGGAGATCCTGTACATATCTCCCTCCTTATCTTCTTGAAATCTTCATGAATTCTCTGTACAGATTTTGGAAGAAGCTTTGTCAGCTTATCTTCCTTTTTCTCTCCACATAATGGAGTCTTCATATTCTCTTTTCTTGAGAGCATCATGGCTGAGATCCACAGGCTGAGCCAAGATTATGCTTTGATACCACTGTAATATTCCAAATTTGGAAAAATCTACAATGTTAGGAATATCTTATAATATTCCCAAATTGGAGACCCAGCAATATGCAAACACAAAAATGGATTAGCAATGACACTCAACTCATAGAAATGTGAGAAATATCCATAGCCATCTTATTAATTTATATCAACAATAAATGAATACAAGATCTTTAGGAAAATTTTACTCAAGATAGGCAATGCTTAGCCTCAAGAAACAAGTACATAAATCATGATAAAACACTGCTACACAAGTGTGCCCAAGCTATGAATGCGCAGTTTTATAAGAGCAAATACATGCTAACATATGTAAAGTAAATAGATGTACAAATGTATGGCCCATACAACATTGGGAGTGAATATCTCAGCTCCCAAATGCTACCTCAAGTCAATCCTGGAAGGATTGGCTGTAATATACAAAATTTACAAAATGTTAGAGTTGCTAGGTAGCAACTCCAACTCAGAAAATAGAACTATATGGAGATGGATGAAGATGATGCATATGATGTAAAGACCACCTCCAATGGATCTCTCAAGTGAAAGGCTGATACCATCACTTAAGATCTCACCCTCCAAACAATCTTGCAAAAGCCCCACGGAAAATGCTCACTAGAAATAACGCAGTCACTGGAGAAAACTGTGCTGTAGGGGCAAGGGAATGAGTTAGCCCAATGCCAATATCTGCAATCAGCTCCAAAGGCTTCCAAACTGATCGCTCGAAGGAAAGAGAGAATCCTCCTCTGAAAAACAAGAGATGGAAGTGGTGTTGTGAACCCTTATTGCAACACCCTGCACCACAACATTATTCTGCTGCAGAAATAATGTTGTACTGGAGGAGGATGCTTGGCCTCAAGCCTGGATGTGAGGCAAATCAGTACAACTCGTTCAAGAGGATTCTCAAGAAAGGATAAGGATCCTTAAGAAATAGATCCTTGTGCTAAGCAGCACTCCAAATCGGCTAAATAGTCGAAGATTGCACAAAGTCTGAATAGACCATAAAATCAATAACACATGACATGAATAATAATGGCTTCCTTTCCCTCCTTTTAAATAAGTTAAAGCACTCTCTCCATGGGTCCCACTCACTAGGGTTTCCTCCTCCAAATAACCCTCACCCTATTCATACTGCGTTGTCTGTCAAAGTGTTCTCCACCTCCTCTCCCAGTGATGTTGACTTGGTGAAACTTGACCTTGACTCCTTGAAAATTTCTTCCTTCACACATAGGGGTGTGAAATCTAGCTATTATGATTATCCCTTTGCACATTTGAGGGATTTTATTCATGTTTTAATAAGCATGGGCCTCCTTACTCAATTATTTAGCTGCTAGGTGATAAAAACAAAATTTAATATTCCATTTAGCTGTGTGCTAAAATGGGAATATTACAGAGAAGTTACATTAGCTTCTAATTGATGATTCCTAGCCACCTCAAACAGGTAAGGAATCGAACTGATCTCTTAGGGACTAAGTGATTTCAGAACATTCCCTTGACCACAGACACATAAAGGGAAAAATGGGGCCCTAGCTGTGGACACAAGACGGTCTGGTAGCGGTTATGGGCCTTCGGTCATAGGCACAAGCCTACCTACAACTAAGGGTCAAACCGGTTCAAAAAGTCACCCCCTGTGATGGAAAATTTATCTGATGATGAGGGATAAGGGTCAGTGATATAAGGGTGGAAAAATAGGTTGATAACAACATGGAATATGTCCATGACTAATAGTGGTAAGCCTAGTAAAGGCACTATTAAGGAGAATGGTGGATTGGATAAACATCTAGGACCAATATTCTTTAAGGATTTGTACTTTGACAAGGACTAACTGTCATAAGTCAATTACATTAATCCAAGATAAGAATAGTCCCAAGGACCATTATTTATTGGTGTAAAATATTATGAAAATGGATAAGGAAATAGACTTGTTAGGACATACATGGTGAACACTTGGGTGGGGTATGTTCCTCAGAGGGAGTGTTGTCCATATCTATGCCTTCGAACATTGTGTTGTGATCTAGTGGAGAGATAGAGCTTGTTTTTCACAGACTTGATATTTTAACAATGCTCACTATAATGAAATAAGTCATCATTGATGTTTATAAATCTATATCCTTTCTTGTATGAATATTTAAACTTTTATATTATCCTATTGACTCATTATGAATACCTCCCTAGTTAAGAGGGGGTGTTGAAAAATGTAACTAGTATCGATCTTCATAACGTAATAAAATAAAATTTGATCATTATTATATTTAATTTTTGGTCAAAACATATTATTCATGCTCAAAGAGCAAAACATTATTTTGAGTCAAATCAATCGTACTTGAGTCAATTCCCATTTGGAATTTTGTAAATAATGTTTTTCTTAAATTGAGTAAAATTCCATGAAAACTGTTAAGTTGTCCCTCCTAGGGAGCAAATCAGCCTGGGGTTGCAAAATCCACCTATTATATATATATATATATATATATATATATATATATATATATATATATATATATATGTGTGTGTGTGTGTGTGTGTGTGTTCGGTGCTCTTAGACTCCTATAGCAATAGGTGTCATATTTCATGATTGACTTAATGGGCTATGTAATATGTTCATACCTTTTCTTGTTGCAAAGGTTTTCCATATTGTCAAAAAAAAATCAAAAAGAAATTTAAAAAATGTAAAGAGGGTATACCCTAAAAGAAAAATCAAAGGGTGAAAAAAAAAATGGCCAAAAAGGTAAAAGAAAATGAACCCCATCAAAAGAAAAGGCCAAGGAAAGTGTGCAAGTCTAAATGCCACTACTTTTTTCTCTTATGTAATAAACAAAATTCTGTGCAACTTGTATCTTATGCCACAATTGATGAGTAGTCAAACAGTTTAAGCTTGGCTAGTTCATCATTCAATTTTATGCTTTAGAGATAGAGAATAAAATCTGAGCAAACTGTTTAATCTTGGCAGATGAGTATTTAGGTAGAGTGAATAAAAGGAGCTCAATAGTTTAATCTGAGCCCTTGGATGTAATAAGGTTAGAATTAGATAGATTTCCATATGTAAAAGAAAAAGTGTGATAAGGGTTTTCCAGTCTAAGTGCACCCAAATAAAGAATAAAAAAATGTAGGGTAAAGTAGGTAGGGTAGGTAGATGATGTTGCAGAATTACATGTGATGGATAATGACTCTATATGTGTTAATCTTTACTTTCATGACAAGTGCAAACACAGACACTACAATGGAAGAATTTCAAGCAAATCAAAGTCAAAATTATTAACTTCCCTTCTCATTTTTCCTTAAAACATTTCACTAATTTCCCCTAAGTACTAAGGTATTTGAAAATTAGAGGGGCTCAAGGAATTTCCTTAACTTTTGGAGGGACCAGACCCTCGGCACAATAATTGAAAAATCCTAAGTACTTAAAATCATTCATCGTGACATTCACTCATTTCTAAAAAATATTTTCCTAAGTAAAATCCCATTTTACTTAGGAAAATCATGCAATATTTCATAAAAACCCTATTCATAAAAGCATAAGTTAAATACATTACCTTGATGTTTTACACTTAGCGCTTCATTCATTTCCATATTAATTTTTAACTTATTATTTAAATCCCTATGAAAATCTTTCCTTTTCCCGTATTATTTTATTTAAATTTCCAAATTAGTATAATATTCCGCCCGTTGGTTGAAAAATAACCATATATTTATTAAAATTCATTAATTGGTTGAAATTTCCAATTAATAAATAAACCCAACCCTCCATCATATAAAGGGATTAATTAACCCTCTAGGTTAATTAATAACCTAATCCGCCAATTAAAATTTGTTGGCAATATGATGTAGAGTGTTGTCCTTGATGGCAACCCACTTTGATGAAGATGATGACAACATACTTGATGAAGTTGTGCTTGATAGAATATGTTCTTAATGAAGTAAATATGATGTATCTATAGAGAGTACAGAAGACAGTGAAGAAAGGAATTCAGATGGTGCTAAATCTATGGTGAAAGAGTATGTCTCAAGGAATACGCGGATCTGTCTAAGGGAAGTCGTGTATGCACGTGGAAAAGAACGTGCCAAGTCGCGTATGGGCTAAAGCGCTCTAAAAGTGCAAAACCAGGGGTAATCACCATGGTATTGACCCATTGTATTGGGTAATGATCCGCCTAATTGACCCCGTCCAGGAATACCATCGGATGTAATGTGGTTTTGGGCTCATGGTATTGAAAAAGGGGCTCATGGTATTGATAAAGGGTAAACCTATATAAGGAGAAGAAATTCATTGTGCAAATCATGAGTGTGGGTGCAAGATCTCTGAGCTTGAATGAATACTTCTCTCTGAAGTGGATCTGAATGGAAAGGGTTACACATGAATGATAAATCTGAGTGTATGATGCACCAATGATGAAGAAGGGGATCTAGATCAGAAATGTGCTTGTATTTGCTAGATCTGTTTATGGAATGATTAGATCCAAGAAGAGGCGAACATCTGTCTGAAGTGAAGGGTTAAATCTGTGTGAAGTATCTGTTCTGAAGAAATGCCATGACCTAAAATCTCTAAAGAACCATACGCTAGTTTGCCAAAGAGGAAGCGCGTATATACGCGGCTTCTCTGAAAGAAAAGCGCGTATGCGCAATTAAATTGGTTATGTAATATGTACAGAAGTATACGCTGGTTCGTGTGAATGGAAGCGCGTATATATGCGACATCAATAAAGTGAAAGTGCGTATGCAAACTAGGGCTTGCTAAAGTCTGTGGTAAGAAATGACTGATCTATTCTGCTGTATTGCTGCTATCTGTATTCTACTGTTCTGAGTTATCTGCATCAGTTTGGTTGTATGATTGAGCTTAAATCTATGAAGAGGGTCCAGTCTGAAAATATGATGAAACGTGGCCTACAAGTATTGTTCTATTGAAGTTGTTGGATCCAGTGTGAAAATTGATGAAACGTGGTCCGAAGGGGTGCTGAGGGTTGTAGCTTCAGTCAGGGGGTCATAGCTCCCTTCCAGGAGAGGCTGGTAAACGAGTCAGGGGGTTGGAGCTCCCTTCCAGGAGAGGCTGGTAAACGAGCGCAGGTGGGTGCCTGCGTGCTGGTCAAGTCTGCGCCAGCACATATGTTGTAATATGTTTTTATCTATAATAAAATATTGAAGGCTGAGCAACTGCAGCGGTGGTTTTCTCCCGACTTGGGTTTCCACCTAAAAATCCTGGTGTTCATGTGTGATGCTTTGTGTGATGGTTCATTCTGTTCTTACTGCACATGTTTACTGCTTATTGAATATCTGATGAATAAATGATGGAATAGTTTAAGTGAAGATTTAATGACATATCTAGATCTCTGTGTATACGCGAGTTTCATAAAGGGGATCCGCGTATATACGCTAGTTTACTGAAGGAAAGTAGCGTATGGGTTTTAAGGAATGAAAAAGTAAAAATATTTGATTATGCAGTAAATACTGATTCACCCCCCCCCTCTCAGTATTTTCCCAACAAAATTTCCCCCGATGCGATTATTTCATAATAAATTTCATTGGGCCCGCCATATTAATTCCTCGTCATCTTCCTTTCTTGATGATCATTCGATCAATCAATCTGAGATCTACGGTTGATATCAATATCGCTACCCATCCTCATCTGAACGTTAACGCGCGATGACCAAGCAGTTTTTTGAACAGTGCCGCGCCACGCGTCGTCCATCGTATGGAATCGCTCGCCCTTTGCTAAAAACCACTCTTCCCCAAAAGCTGTGTGATGGAAACCGCTTACCACCTACCTCCCGTGACGAATCCACTGTACTTGCTGATGTCATCCATTAAAATAATAAAAAAACCCGGAACCTTTAAATTTTTGAATAAAATAAAAGAACCCGTGTCATTTTCATTATCTCGTAGAGTGACCAGTGTCCCATGCAACGATTTTCGAAATCTACTATCGAAATTCGCCAACCACTACTTTGTTGAAGAAAATTACAGTTGAGCATCCAAAATTCATCCGCCATTACCAGCACCTGTTTTCATCACTATTTATTTCCCGGAAAACAGGTATTTACCTAAATCCCTGCTGAAATCTGTAAAAATCCTGGTTTTTGTTTTAAATTCCACACGAAAAACTGAAACATGGTTCTAGATTGGTCTTTAGTTCATTCCTCAATTCCCAAAATTACATTTTTCATTCCCAAACCTGTGAATGTGCCCATTTTTCATTAAAACCTGAATTCATTTCTGAATCCACAAGAACCAGAAATGGAGATTCCTGTCAAACCAGGAGGTAACTCCTCAAATCAGAATGTGTATTAGCTGAAGAATGCATATGGATTTATACATGGAGGTGAGGCTGTTGGGATTCATCTCCCAATGACTCTTGGCCTTCCTTATTTCCTAATATTAAATAATATACAATATTAAATGTGCACACCCATCCCATAGGATTAGGTGTCAACATTCCCCCCTTTAATCTGAAGGGATGTTGGTGAGTCCAAGCATCGATCTGAACTTTTCAAACTTTTCTCTTCCAAGTGATTTGGTGAAGATGTCAGCAGTTTGCTCATTTGTGGAACAATGATGTAGATGGATGGTGTTGGCCTGAACATGATGTCGAATTAGATGGTACTTTGTATTGATGTGCTTTGTTCGATCATGGAACTTTGGGTTCTTGGCCAACTTTATTGCAGAAGTGTTGTTGATCATGAGTGGTGTGGAATACATTTGTTTCATCTGAAAATCTTCCAGGATTTTCTGGGGCCACACAATTTCCTTTGTTGCTTCAGTTGCTGCCACATATTCTGCCTCGGTCGTGGAATCTGCTGGAACTGACTGTTTGCGTGATCTCCATGAGACAGCTCCTGATCCAAGACTCATAGTGTAACCTGTAGTAGACACCCCTGTTTCTTTGTCGCCATCAAAGTCTGAATCAGAGTATCCGATCAAGCTGAAGTCGCCTACCTGTGTATATTTGAGTCCAAAGTCTTGAGTCCCCTTCAAGTACCTTAACACTCTTTTTGCAGGAGACCAATGTCCTTCACAAGGTTTTTGCATGAACCTTGAGAGGATTCCAACAGCAAATGAAATGTCAGGTCTGGTGGTGGTCAGGTAGATAAGACTTCCTACAAGATGTCTATACTTAGTTGCATCCTCAAATTCCTTCCCTTCAATAGATGTGAGCTTCAAGTTTTGTTCCATTGGAATGGTTAAGGGATTACAGTCATCCATGCCAAAAAATTTCAAGATATCACCAATGTACTTCTTTTGAGAAAGAAATATGAATTTAGGATGTTGAATTACTTCAATACCCAAATAGTAATGAACATTACCCAAATCAGTCATTTCAAAACCTTTCTTCAACTCTTTCTTCATGGATGCAATATAGCTCTCATTTTTTCCTGTTATCAAAAGATCATCTACATATACCACAAGATATACAACTGTTTTTCCAACTTTCTTAACAAACAAAGTTGCGTCATCAAGATCGAAATGTTTCAAGTCAAGTTTCAGAAGATGCTCGGTCAATTTCTCATACCGGGCTCGTGATGCTTGCTTGAGACCATACAAGGATTTTACAAGTTTGCAAACTTTGTGTTCTTGATCCTTTATCACAAATCCTTCTGGATGGGACATATAAACTTTCTCCTTTAGATCTCCATTCAAGAAGGCTATTTTTACATCCATCTGATGGACTTTCCATCCATTCTGAGCTGCTAAGGCAAAGAGAGTCCGGATGGTGGTCCATTTTGCTGTGGGAGAAAACGTTTCTTCATAATCGAATCCTTCTTTTTGTGCAAAACTTTTTGCCACAAGCCTGGCCTTGTGCTTTTCAAGTGAGCCATTTGCTTTATACCTGTTCTTGTAGACCCACTTACAGCCAATTGGTTTTGTTCCCAAAGGCGGATCAACCAGCTTCCAAGTGCCATTCTTTATCAAGGCATCATACTCCTTCTGCATCGCTTCTTTCCATTCATCATGAGAAGCGGCTTCTTTGAAGGAATTTGGTTCGTGATCTGTAGACAAACTCAATTCACGGTTATAAGCAATATCCATATCAACAGGAGAATCATAATTATCTACATCACCTTCGATTTGTTGAGTGGAACTTCTTGTTCCTGTTTTTCCAACCTCATCAGGATGAACATTCTCCAGTGTCTTTGTCGTGGGCCCAGGAGGACAGCACGAGATGGCCCGGAAATTTGGTCCCATTTGGTGATTTTGGATTGATTCGAATTCAATCTCCCAGTCGTCAATCTGTCATCGATGTCATCGTGGTTCTTTTCTTCATGTGCGGGGAGCCATTTGGACGAGGACATGATTCCAGTTTGATTCAACATGAGTCCCCCTTCAGATGGATCATTCGGATATTAAATTGTTGAGACTTTTCGTGAGATCTGTCAGACGATCAGGTGCCGCTCAACAGCCTGTCATCACTACCTCTCCAGAAATAGTATCCTCTTTTCGTACAAATTTCTTATTTTCTTCATCATAGAGACGATATCCTTTGGAGGTATTGGAGTACCCAAAGAAGATACATTTGCGACTTCTAGCACCAAGTTTGTTCCTTTGACCCTTGGGTATCAAGGCATAACAGGTGGACCCAAAGACCCTGAAATGCTTTACCGAAGGAATGTGGCCATGCCACATTTCAAAAGGAGTTTTTTTTCTAATTGAACTTGAAGGACACCTATTCTTTATGTAAACAACACATAGAACTGCATCAACCCAAAACATCAATTTTACATTCTTGAAAAATAACATGGAGCGGACCATATTTAAAATAGTTCTGTTCATTCTTTCAGCTACACCGTTCTGTTGTGGATTATATGGCATAGTTGTTTGATGTTTGATTCCATGTTGACGAAGATAATTTTCAAATTCATTTGAAGTTTATTCTTTTCCATTATCATTACGTAGAGAGCCAATATGTGTTTGTGCATCATTTTCAATCCATGCGTGAAAATTCTTGAAAGTTTGAAAAGCATCAGACTTATTCTTCAGTAAGTAAATCCAACACATTCTGGTGTAGTCATCAATAAATTTCATCATGTATTTGTTTCCATTTGCAGAAGCAATAGGCATAGGGCCACATAAATCTGAATGCACAAGTTCAAGTTTCCTATGTGCTCTTGAGTGTGAATCATGAAATGGCTGTTTGCTATGCTTTCCTAGAATACAAGCATCACATTCCTTAGGTTTTCTAGGAATTGTAGGCGGTCCATCAACACCATTTTTCTTCAACAAACGAAGGCTGTCATAGTTTAAGTGTCCAAATCTAGCATGCCATAAAAGACTTGATGGGAATGTACCTTCATCATGATGTGAACTGAATGCAAAGTTTTGAGCATGAGCAGATGAACCTTTCAACTTCAAGAGTCTCCCTTCTTCTATTCCATCCATGAAAAGTGAGTGATCTGATGCTTTTATGACCTCTGCCTTGCCATCAAACAAGTGAATTGAGTGTCCTTGCTGCCGGATTTCGACCAGGGACAACAAGTTTCTCTTCAACTCGGGGAGGTATAGAACCTCATGTAGGATATGATCAGGAAGACCAGGCAGTTTAAGCCTGACTGTGCCAAGCCCTGATGGCTTGAGTTTGGATTTATCTGCGAAATATACTGCTCCATCAACTTTGTCGGTGAATTCTTCAAAAAAATATTTTCTAAATGTCATGTGACATGTTGCTCCTGAATCTAGCAACCAATCATCTCTCCATGAAGTAAATGAAACATCAAATAAGTCTTCAGTTACTCCATTGTTACAATGTGCTAGAACATAGTGAGCGGATTCAGGTGCTTTACCTTTGTCTTTGTCATTAGTTTTACCTTTGCCTTGATTTCTTTGCTGCTCAATTTTCTCCCATGGTGTTCTGCATTTGGATGCATCATGTCCATCTCTATTGCAACGTGTGCAATGAAGATTGGATTTGTCAGCTTGTCTGCCCCCCCTTTCTGTGAAGTTTCTTCTTCCTCTTCCTCTTCTGCCACCTCTTCCTCTGGATGAATCTGGAGTATGACTCTTTTCTCTATGTGCCAAGTATGCAGCCTCTTCGGAAGATGAAGGGACTGTCATCTTCCCAAAATCTTTCTCTCTTTCTGCAAACTTCTGCTCAAGTTTGTCAAAGGTGATGTGCTCAAAGTTTCCACTTGCTTGCAAAGACTCAAGATAATGTGAGTACGTCGGATATAATGCTTTCACATATGCTATGAGAGATACATCCATTTTTACACCAGTGTTTTCAATATCATGCATTATAGATCTTACTTCTGAAGCTAAAGCAAGGGGATCATCATTCTTCATTTCAAGACTGAACAACTTAATCATCAATTGAACATTTTCTAATTCTGAATGTGAGTCATAGAGTTCTTTTAGCTTCTTCAAGGCATCATAGGCATTTGAGAATGATGAAATATGGCGACTCACCTCTTCACTTACGGAGGCTGCAATCAAGGCATATGCCTTGCAGTTCTTATTTTCCCAAATGGCAAGCTCTTTGTCTGAAGTGGGCTTTGCTGGTGGATTTTCTTCTTGTCCTTCACAGATTCCTTTCCACAGCTCATTAAAAATGAGTGTGTGTTTAATCTTCTGAGACCGTTCAAGATAGTTCTCTTTGCCGGAGAGAACCACCCCAACAATAGAGATGAGAGAATGCATTAGATTGCTGGAAAAAAAAATCTTCTGAAGAGGAAAAATTTCTGCTATAAAAACTTTCAACTCTTGAAATTTGCTCAATTAAAGGGGCAAAAACTCTTGCTGGAAAAATACTCTGAATTTAAAAAACTCTTTGCTAGAAAAACTGAATTCTGCACCAAAAATATATATATATATATATTTTTTTGTTTGGGGAAAAAAAATGTATTATGTGGTTGGGGAGGGGTGGTATAATATGAAGTGGAATGGTATTAAATATGAGTGGAGCGGTGTAATATGAATTGGAGCGGTATTATGAATGTGGGAAGTGGAATGGTATTGTAAATAGAATGAAGGGTGGTATTTGAGAAGGGCGGTAAATGATATGGTGGGAGGGGCGTACCACAGTGATATTATATGCAGTGGAAGCGTTGCATATAAAAGAACTATATTACAGCGGAGGTATTATAAACTGCATGGAGGTTGGCGGAATTATGGAGTTGAACCAGCGTAGTGGAATAGTCGACCAAAAAATGTGTTATATATGTGAAGGCGTATTGAAATAAATGTTGACAGAGCATATGAGGCGGTTTTATATATGCACAGGTTGTGATTGTTTCATGGAAGGGTGGTGTTATATATGTGATAAACGCAGGTGGACAGAGCGGTATTATAAATGCGTGGAGGCGTATTATATATAGAACACATCACATCGAATATATATATTATGGTGGGAGGACATCGCTTTATATGCAGACAGCGTATGATATAGCAGCGTGGAGGGCATGGAGATAACGTAGTGTAGCTCAGGTAGATGGGGAATGAAGGAGTGTAGCACAGTCGAATGGGGAGTTAGGGCATGGGGAGGGCCGAGAGGCCAGGTTGGGGAGTGTTAGCAGTGAGGGGGCACTGGTATATGGAGAGATAGTAGTGAGGGCAGAGTGTGGAGAGAGGGAGGCCACTGCTGTAGTTGGCATGGGATGTAGCGCTGAAGGGCCGATAAATGGAGCGGATTCCACTGTGGATGGCGTTACAAAAAAAAATCCTGAAATGGTAGTGTGCAGGACTGTAGAAATGCAGAGTGGAAGGGGCTGCAATTTGCAGAATTTCAGGGTCTATAGAATTCCATAATCTTCAGGAGCTGCAGGAGCTGCAAATGTCAGACCTGTGGATAATTGAAGAAAAAAAAAATGCAGAATAACACTATAGCAATTTAGGAGCTGCAAAAAACTATTAATAAAAATTGACTGAGCAAAGTAGAGGGAGTTACACCACAGGCAGAAATGCCAATAGTGGGACTGGCTTTGATACCATGTCAAACCAGGAGGTAACTCCTCAAATCAGAATGTGTATTAGCTAAAGAATGCATATGGATTTATACATGGAGGTGAGGCTATTGGGATTCATCTCCCAATGACTCTTGGCCTTCCTTATTTCCTAATATTAAATAATATACAATATTAAATGTGCACACCCATCCCATAGGATTAGGTGTCAACAATTCCCATGGCTCTGAATGTTGCACCCCTGAATGCCCCTCACAGAGATTTAGACTATCTGCCTTTAGCAAACAGAGATTTCCAAATTAGAGACCTGGTTCTTAGTGAAAATCCTCTTCAAATTTTTTGCTACTGTAGAGATAATTACTTGAAAGGTTCTGACATTTTTGGATTATGGGAATCCAATCTTCCTATGTACCTTCTCCCCTCAGTCCACATTTTTCCTGAGATAATCCATTATTGCCATGAAAATTATGATCCCAATCAACGAGCAGTTTTGTCCCCGAGTCAAACCATCCTTTTTCCCATAACTTCTCAGTATATCAACAAAATGTTACAATTTCAGCCTGTTCAAGCCCTGACTCCCCTTTCCATGGGAGAATTACTTGAGAAATCTGTAAATTTATCCCATGAAGAGTTAAATCGCCTCTGCCAAACTTTCATATTGCCAGAACATCAGCCCAAAGGCCATCCCCCTTATGGTTATACCCTTTTCACTGATATGGGCAGGCTTATTTTAAATATGATATCCTCTATAATGGGTTTCAATACCAGTGAATATGTTGATCAATTAACCCTATTATTGTTGTCTATTTTTACCCCTGGAAAGCCCCCTGCTGTCAAGTATGATTTTGCTTCCTACATTACTGATAAAATCCATGATCAATTCATGAGATTAGAGAATGAAAGAGTGTTCAAATATTCTTCTGTTATTTATCATCTCATGCTTTACTTTAAATCAGAGAGTTTCCCTTTCTATTTCAAAAAACTTGATGCCAAAGGAAATCCTAGGCCTGTAATATTTTGGTCTGCAATCACTCATAATTCCTCTAATTTTCCTTATTCCTACAATGAGTTTATTGACCTATTTGTACACCCTGCAACTACCTTGTTGACAGGAGTCTCCCCTCATAGGGTCAATATTGAAATCAAGAAAATTCTCCAACTCTCAAAGCAATATAGGATAGGTGACTGGTACCTATACCGAAATCACACAGAGATCAAAATATATGGGTGTGAGTTATGCCCATTCAAGTTACCAAAATATGTCCCAATGAGGCTCTTTGCCTTAGAGTATTTCAGATAGATGATCAATTCAAATATAGTCTATTTTTGCAATGCAAAGAAAAAGGCTCAACTCAGGATTAAAAGTCAATTAGGTCCCTTTCTCTGCAGTTATAGGGATGCTGGAAAAGAAGCTAAAATAATCTTAGAAGACTATCTAAAATTACAAAAAAAGTTTCTACTGGGTACCTTATGACCCAAATAGCTTTATTTGTGATAGAAGGATGAAAAACAAATTATCACCATACATTCATCAAATAATCCTAGAAATTTAACAATATGCCAATATGGATGAATGGATGGAAGGGACATTGATAGAACAAGATAGTGAGCAGGTCAATGTTGAAAATGTTATGAAAGACCATGAAAAAATACTTGACCTAGACTCTTTTGAACAGGTGCAGATACCAGGTATTGGTTCTTCTTCTGCTGGGACTTCTCAACAAAATTTACAGGAAATTAATGCATTGGCCACAGTAGCATCTAAATAGAAGGAGAAAGAGGCTGATATGCAGGTCACAGAGAAATTCACAATGAAAAAATAGCCTGAAACTTCTAAAGAATAGGGTCAAACACAGATTTCGCCTACTCAGACCAATGTGGCAGAAATGTCAATTTTACAAACTCCTCTCAATGTAGAAAAGGGTAAGAAAAGAGATGTTAAAGCAGCCACTCCTATTAGTGGGTCTTCGGAATAGCCTGCTGTTAAAAGAAAAAAAATGAATCCTCTTCCAGAATTAGAATCTGTTCATGAAATCTCTGATATTTAGAGAAGAGAATAACTAGGTAGTCAACAAACATGTACAATCAGTGGGACATCCACTACTTTACAAAGAAAAGAGCTGCAAAGGCAGCAAAGTGCATAAGTATCATCTTTCAAACCACCAGTGAAAGATGCCTGGGATATTAAAAGGACATTCATAAATATAAAGGCCAGAAATGATCCACTCAGACTTCAAGTTTCCAATCAATATTTGAAGATGGCTCCTAAGAATCAACAAAGATTGATGTCAGCCTATGATATTCAACAAGTTAAACTGCTAATGACTCACTTCAAACCCAAAGTGTAGCAACCTCAAATAGCTGCAGATTATATCAGAACTAATTTTGAAGTCATAGCAAAGGATATTCATCCTTTTGATCAAATTGAGCTGCATAAAAAGACAGGTGAAATGATTTATTCTACTCTGACAGATAAATCAATGATGACCCAGAAATTGCAGGATTCTTTGGAGAATACTAATGCTCAATTAAATATTCAAAAGCCTCTTCTCAGGCTAAGGACAATAGAATAAAGAATTTGGAGGAAATAATTATAGGATTGCATCATAATCCCAAGGATGTCAAGGGTATAGAAGCTTTGATCAAGAAAAAAGATGATGATATTGCAGCCTTGAGAAAACAGCTGAAGTTACCAGCCTCAAGACATCCAGAGACTGCAGCAATTATAAAGCAAAATTCTGAAGAAGAATTGATGGATTTTCTCTTGAAACTGAATGAGCAACTTAATGAAACTAAAAAAGAGCTTGAAAAGGCATTAAAAGACAAGCATTCAAATAATCCAGCATCTACAACTGAAGTGATTACAGGTACTACAACAACAGGTCAGCTAGCAGAATTATCATAGGGCAATACTTCCAATTTAAGTACCAAAGAGTTAATAAAGTGAATGGAGGAATTGAAACACCAAGTGACAGAACTTCAAAGAGAAAAGGTACAATTCACCACTTTAGAAAAAAAATATGATCTCTCGAAGATGAATGTTGCAGATAAAATAAGAGAGGTCAACAAATTAGAAAAAATTGGTCAAAGCATTGGAGAAGCCTTTAAAGGAAATAAATGAAATTCTTTGGGACAACATCATCCAGTCAATAGAAGATATCTGGCCCTCAATTAAAATAATGTATGAACAGAATGATTTAGTCAAATTAGCTCTGGAAGAAATCCTAAAAGCAAGAGAAGAATTGGGAAACATGCCTGAAGAAGCCAATGAAATTATCTGATTTTTAAATACTCAGAACAAGCATCAACTTGAAGAACTTGGCATTCAAGACAGGACAGGAACAATTTTGGAAATAAAAAGAGTTTTTACCAAAAGAACTCTGATGCAAAATCTAGAACGAAGATGATCTAATATGCAAGAAGAAATCAATGCCTTTATAAAAATATTTGATATTTTGTTAAATAAAGGATTTCCCAGTCCTTTAGTTTCAGAGGATAAATTGATGGACCTTGAAAGTTATTTTGAGAAATTAGACAAGCATGCTAACAATCAAGCCATTTCCTCAACTAGTTCATCAGCAACAGCATTGCCTACAGGAAAAAATCTTCATGATAGATTGAATTTTTTTTTTTATCTCGTGCATGAGGTAAAGAATTTGTTCCCAATTCAACCTACTTTCTTTAGATATACAGAGACAGATGAAACTCTAAGGAAGCTGCAAAGGACCAGAATACCGAAAGCTAAATGGTGGGAAGAAATGTTAGAACTTTTGTAAAAAATATCCTTACATGAATTTTTGATTATGTACTACAGTAAGTCATGATAAGAAGGATAAAAGGATAAACAGAGGTTAAAGAGTATCAGTACAGATAAAGAGTATCAGTAAAACAGAGTAGCTAGCATAGATTTACTAAATATGACAGCAACAAGCCAAATCATAGGGCCTGCCTCCAGCACATTCTCAAAAGAAGGAAACATCAAAACATCAGTTATCATTTCTCTTATCTACGAGACCATCTGTCTCTAGTTTGTTGTAAAATACTTATGAGTCATCCTAGATTATATCTCAATTTTTTATGAGATATTTTTTGTAATTTTTTGTATAAATACTCCCTCAATTGGAGTATTGAGGGTGGATTCTTATACTTTGTTGTAACATTGAATATTTTGGAATAAAGTGTTGTTGGAGAAATTTTGTGTGGCTAGCTGGATAAGGAATTGATGCGAAAGACTTTTTACAGGATTCTTGTGTCAGACAACAACTCAATAAGTCATCTATATCTTATGTTTTGAAGTCTTTATATTTGTTTATTATACCATCTATGTTTCATTTCTGAATGATTAACGAAAAGGGATACATAAGAAAGTGCTTAAGTGTAATCTGATTTCAATCGTTGTTATTCTAAATTTTTTCTTCTGAACTGGTTTAAACGGTGAATTATTAATTGCTCCTGTTTTTCTAGTTTATGCATTTTGATTATTTATTAAAGAATACTTAATTTCTCTTTATTAATAATCATTCAATTTCCCTCTTTCAAATGTGTTGAAGGATTCTTAATTGCCCTTCATCCATTTTGATTCCATTCCATTCACTTTAGATCTATAAGTAATCCCTATTTGATTACCTTGCCCTGTGAAACCATCTTTTGTTAAGAAACTTAATCCAGTTGAGCCATCTTCTTTGACTCCATTAGCCCAATGGCCTAAATTACTCAATCTTGCCCTCAGCTATTAAATTCGATCACCCAAACTCAATCAAAACCCTTGGACTTTATAACTAGCCTAATATCTTCCAAAACAAAGCTAAATTTTATAGAGAGAGCCCTCTCTGGGTACAAATTGGCTAGATTCTGTACCTAAAAGTTGGTTTGTGGTTACCTCGAACCCATTTCCTCTTCCCAACAACTTCAAGGAAAATCTGAGCAATAACATAGTGGCGACCATACTGGGGACCTGAATAATTTCATTGTTACTATTGTTTACTTTATAAACTACAGACGGAGCCTGAAGTTAGCCAGGTAGCCTTTGAACTACTTTTTCTTTGCAATTGCATAAGTAAATAAATGCTGATTCAGTCTATCTCCAGTCTAGTTTATGAGCTGAACTTTGGTTTCAAACATTTGATCAGTTCCTTTAGTCAAATAAATCTTTAAGAAATTTTTAAATTCTATATCTAAAACTTCTTAAAGAGATTGTTGAAGTTGTATTGTTCATTCTATTTAGACAAAAACCAAAAAATATCACCTAGAAACCGGGCTTCAGAAAGGACTCGTTACACTAGGGCTAATCCTGATCCAAATCCACTGCCTGTGTTTGAAAATCTGAATCTAATCCCCAGAATTCTTAGAAGACAAGATAGTCAAGAAAGCTATGGTAGTTCTCGACCTCTCTATAGATCAATATCATGTCCTGTGAAGTGGATTTATCTTGAGGATGAACCTTTTGATGAGCAGTTTGAAACATCTTTATTTGTAAAAAAATTTAAATCTGAGCTGTCCAATTTGGTTCCAAACCCAGTATTTCTTGAAGATTTACAACCTGAATTTGTTACTTCACATCTTGATAAACAGTTGTGAAATTCCATACAATCTGAGCTCACCTCTGAAGGAACATCCAATATTTCTGTCATCACTTCAGCTTCTCCAAGTTCATCAACATTTCCTCAAACATCTCAACCTCAAACTACCCCTTCTACTCTTCCACCCATCACTCGCAGACCAACCTCACCTGCTATTTCGTCACTACCTCTTCCAATGGCAAACATATATGCTCCTTTGGTATTACCACAAAATCTAGGGGCTATGCCCCAATATTACCAATCTAAAATCACTCCCTTTGATGGTTCTGGTACTTATACTACACAACAGCATACTAAAAAGATGACTGATTATTTTGAAATTTATGAGATAGATGTTGATGACGTAAGGATGAGAATATTTTTTCAAAGTCTTACTGGTGAAGTCAGAACCTGGTTTAGAGCTCTTCCTCCAAATAGTGTCGCTAAGTTACAAGCTCTCTATAGATCATTTATAAAAATATGGGAAAAGAAGAAAGATCCTCTTCAAATCTTATCAGACTTTGGAAAACTAAAGAGAGGACCAAATGAGACTGTGCAATATTACGTCATCAGGTTCAATGAGGCCTACAATGCTATTCCCCAAAATCTTATACCTCCTCCCAATTCAGTATTAATCAAATTCCCTGATGGATTTGATTCTGATATGGCGTATCAACTTAGGGAAAGAGCTCCTCAAACTTTAGAAGAAATGCAAAGTATAGTTTTTAGCATTGTAGCCAACCTGATAAAGAAATGAGCTAGAGCCAGAGCTGAAAGAAGAATGCCTATAAATGAAGAACCCACAGCTTTTGAAAAGAAACTGGATGCTATTATTAAAGAAATGGAAAGGTTAGGAGATAGAGTAGAAACAATTGAAAAGAAATCCCCTTGGGATGGTCAACCGAGCAATACTATAAGAAATCCAAATTTTAGAAGGAACCAAAATCAAAATACTGGAAAAACTGGTCCTGAACAAAATATTAGGCCCCCATTCCAGGAAAATTATATTGAAGCCTAAACTTCTGAGGAACCAACCAAAGATGATCAAATAAACAACTTGACTGAACACAAGAACGAACCAGAAATTTTCTTGACCCAAGATGATCAAGAAGCTCACATTCTTAAGCAATTTCAAACCCATTCAGGAGAATCTTTTGACTTTAAGGAAGGATATGATACATCCATTTATGAAGTTCACAAGCAATATAATTTGAGGAGCAGAAGAATTGATGTCCCGGAAACAAGTAAACAGAAAGCAACAAAACATCCCCTCAAAGGTAAAACTAATACTACCCCTATACATATTCTTTCTAGATCAGATCCTAATCCTGCCAACCCAATAATTGAAGATGTATCTGATAGTCAACTGAATAACAGACAACTTTCCAATACTCTTCCTCCTAAAGGAAATGTAGAGGAACTTCCAGAAGTTGATTCAGAAACAACTTCAGCCCATAACCCCATTCCTCAAAAGGAGAAAAATACTGAAAACATAGAAGATAAAGACAATCCAATTGTTCAGAATACAAAAACTTAGACTAAAAAGCCTTTTAATATGGAAGCAGAAGTAGGAAAATTAAAAATAGTTGTTCCACTGTCTGAATTAGCTAAACATGAGGTCTACCGAAGCCAAATCAATAGATCACTTAATATTACTGGAAGTGATGACTCAGTAAATGTTTTTGATGACCAACCCAGATTACTTTTTGGCCCTAAAGTAAATGGAAAACCAGGAAGTGGAGGAACTCCTCCATTCTATGTGATTTTGAATATACATGATAAAATACTTCATAATGCCATGCTTGATTATGGGGCATCTCACAATCTAATGCCCAAAGCTGTAATGGAGAGATTAAACGTAGACATCACCAGACCATACAAAGATCTCTTTTCTTTTGATTCAAGTCAAGTGAGATGTTTAGGATTAATCAAAGATTTGTGTGTTACATTGGGTCAATACCCTGCAAAAACAATTTTGATGGATATAGTAGTAGCAGATATTCCTCCAAAATATGGTATGCTATTGTCCAGATCTTGGGGTGCAAAACTTGGAGGATCTCTTCAATTAGACATGTCATATGCTACTATTTCAGTATTCGGCCAACCTAAGAGACTATACAGAGAAACTTTAATGAAATATGTAGTTAGTAGTCAGGAGAAACCTGAAAATTTCCCCATCTACTCAATACGCTCTGATATGGACTCATTTATTCTTTATAATGTTGAATTTGATCTTCCCACTGAATTAGAAGTTCCATCAACAGAACCAAAAGAAATTGCAAATAAATCTAGTTTTCAAATCTAGAAAATCTCTGATGAAAAAGAAACATCATATACCCAAGAAAAACCAGAAGAAAGTAACAAACCAGATCTCACTGTTAAGAAGGTTCCTGAAACTCCTGATACCAATTATGAACATGAAATTCTTTGGCACTTAGAATTTGATGGTTTAGTTAACAAATTAGGAGCAGGAGCTGGAATTTGGATACACAATCTTGAAAACGATCATGCTGAAGGCCATGCTTATAGATTAAACTTTAAATGCACTTATAATATGGCAGAATATGAAGCTCTTTTGCTAGGGCTTAAACTTGTCAAAAGATTAGGAGCAATTAGAGTATCTGTCATAGGAGATTCTGATTTAATCATTCAACAGATCAAAGGTAACTTTTTTACAAATGATCCCAGACTGAGAGAATATAGAGGAACAACTGTAGAGATTCTCAATACTTTTCTCCAGACTCAGCTTGCTAAAATCCCAAGTAAAAAAAATTTGCATGCGCATAGTCTTGCAATGTTTGCTAGCACTTGTAAATTACCATTCGAACCTAATCATCAGTTCACAGCTGAGATTAGACGCAGACTATCCATACTAGACAATTTTAAGAATTGGAAAGTGTTTGCAAATGACAATCAGATTAACAATTTTCTGACACTAGAGAATGAATTTTCTAACAGTAACATAGATGAAGATACAGTCTTTGAGTCTGATCAAATAAATGAACATGAAATAGACATTTCACAAGAGACTGCAATTCAAATGCTTCATCCAACAAAGTTCACCAAAAAAGAAATGAAAGACCTTAAACAAATGGAGGTTTATGAGATTATAGAATATGAATCCGAGATCATTAATTTGAAAGATAATCATTTGCCTAAAGGATTAACTCCTTTAGAAGATCTTTTCGACTCTAATGATATTCCAAAGAAACTCAAAATGGAACCATTGAAAGCTGATATTGAGGAATATAATCTGGGAACTGAAGAAAATCCTAAAATAATAAAGTTATCTAAATCTCTGCCTCCTGATCAAAAACTAAAATATGTTGAACTAATAAGAGAATTCCAGGATGTCTTTGCCTAGAGTTATGAAGACTTGAAATCATACGATACCTCTATAATTCAGCATACAATACCTCTGAAAGAAAATCAGAAACCATTTAAACAGAAACTCAGAAGAATCAACCCTGTACTGCTACCTTTAATTGAAAAATAAATCAAACGAATGTATGAAGCAGGGATAATTGCTCCGATTAGGTTTTCAGAGTGGGTGTCTAATTTAGTCCCTACTAGGAAGAAAACTGGAGAGATCAGATTATGTGTTGATTTAAGAAATGTAAATAAGGTTTCTTTGAAGGATAATTACCCTTTCCCCAAAATGGAGAACATTTTACAAAGGGTAGTAGGTGCTTCTAGGATTTCTCTTTTAGATGGGTTCTTAGGATATAACCAGATTTTGGTTCATCCTGATGACCAGGAAAAAACAGCTTTTACCACACCATGGGGTACATTCAAGTACGTTAAAATGCCATTTGGACTTAAAAATGCTGGAGCAACCTTCCAAAGAGCAATGGACATTGCATTTGCAAAAGAAATTCATGACTTTCTTGTTATATATCTAGATGATTTAAGTGTTTTTTCTAAATCAGATCAACAGCATTTGGATCATCTCAGACAAGTATTCATAAAATGCAGAAAGTATGGTATCTCTTTGAATCCAAAGAAGTCCCTGTTTGTTCTTGAAGAAGGTAAACTCTTGGGCCATATTATTTCCAAAGATGGTATTAGAATTGATCCTGTTAGAATAGAAGCTATATTGCAGATACCTCACCCTAGAAATGTCAAAGAACTTCAAGCTTTCATAGGAAAAATCAATTTTTTGAGAAGATTCATATCTAGCTTAACCGAACTAATTAGATTGCTTACTAACATGTTAAGAAAGGATTCAAGTATTAAATGGACAGTAGAAGCCAAACAAGAATTTGAAGAAATTAAAATGGCTTTGACCAGAACACCAGTTCTTACCAGTCCACAATTTGATAGAGACTTCATAATATTTTCATTTTTATCAGAACATACTGTATCAGCTATTTTATTACAAAAGGATGATCAAGGATGTGAAAAACATATAGCCTTTTTTAGTAAAGCACTAAGGGATGCATCATTAAAATACAACATCATGGAAAAACAAGCTTTTGCACTTGTAAAAGCCATTAAAGACTTTAGAATCTATATATTGTATTCCCATGTGATAGCTTATGTACCAAATGCTGTTGTCAAAGACATCTTAACTCAAGATGGAATTGAGGGCAAAAGAGGTAAATGGATTGCTACCATATTAGAGTATGATATTGAAATAAAACCTACACAGTTGATAAAAGGACAGGGATTGGCTCAACTCATGACAGAAACAAATTTACAAGCCCTAGATATTAATGAACTAGATGAAAATTAGGAGATGGCGACTCCACAAATCAGCCAGGCCTTCTTAGATTCACCTTGGTATGATGATATAATTTATGTATTGTTAAACCTGCAAGCTCCTCCAGGGTTATCCAGAATAAAGAAAAGGTTTTTAAAGATGAAATCTTTAAAGTTTTGTATTTTAGATAATGTTCTCTTTTGGAAAAATCATGATGGTATTCTATTAAATTGTTCGTTAAAATATGAAGCTGATAAGGCTCTCAATGAATTCCATGCAGGAGACTGTGGTGGACACCTTTATTGGAAATCAACTGCAGACAAGATCCTAAGAGCCAGATTTTATTGGCCAACCTTGTTCTCTGATGTAAAGAAATTTGTCACTGCTTGCCATAAATGTCAAATTTTTAAAGGCAAGAGAAAACTATTACCTTTACCCTTAAAACCAATTTCCACTGAAAAACCTTTCCAACAATGGGGCCTGGATTTCATTGGAGAAATCCATCCTCCTTCTAGCCAACAAAAATGGATCCTCACTGCCACAGAATATTTTACTAAATTGATAGAAGCAATTCCTTCCAGACAAGCCAATGACACTGTGATCATAAGATTCCTAGAAACCAATATATTATCAAGATTTGGCTGCCCTAAGAAAATCATAACTGATAATGCTGCTGCCTTCAAATCTAAGAAGATGATAAGATTTTGTAACAAATATCATATTACCTTAAGTCACTCTACAGCCTATTACCCTCAAGGTAATGGACTGGCTGAATCTTCCAACAAGATTCTCATTAATATTATCAAGAAATTATTGGAGGAAAACAAGAAAAATTGGCACAAGAAACTTACAAATGCACCGTGGGCAGACAGACTTACCACCAAAAAATCTATTGGGACTAATCCTTATGAGTTAGTCTATGGTATTGAGGCTGTATTTCCTTCATATTTAGGAGTTCCTGTAATGAAATTACTTCAAGAATCTCAGGTTGAACCTAATGATATTCAAAGAAGAATAAATCAGACTATCAATTTGCAGCAGACCAGAGAAGAAGTTTATCAAAGATCTCAAGTATTGTAGGAGAAACTAAAGAAGATATTTGACAAAAGGACCAAGGAAGAAGATTTTCAAATTGGAAATAAAGTTTTGAGATGGGATTCCAGAAGAGAGGATAAGGGAAAACATGGGAAGTTTTACTTCCGGTGGAAAGGACCTTGTATTATTCATGCTTTACAAGGAAATAATACATATTTTCTGAAAAACTTGGATGGTAAAGAAACTAAAGAAGGGCCAGTTAATGGTTGAATGTTGAAACATTAATTTGATCATATTTGTTAGGATATCCTGATTTTAACATGTACATACTATATCCTTTGTAATGTATTAGTTTTGAGTGGATAGTAATTTACTGGAGTTGAAGCCCGAGGAGAAGGCCCTAAGCTTCAGAAGTATTACTGTCATACATACAATAAAGCAACAAGCAGAAGAACATTCCATGGTTCAGTCAAAATCATTTTGAGGCCAACTGACCTGTTGTTCTTGACTTTTCACCAGGAAAAGCCATCCCCAAGTGGAGGCAATTTTAGACTCCTGTACCAATAGGTGTCATATTTCATGATTGACTTAATGGGCTATGTAATATGTTCATACCTTTTCTTGTTGGAAAGGTTTTCTATATTGTCAAAAAAAATAAAAAATAAAAAATTTAAAAATGTAAAGAGGGTATACCCTAAAAGAAAAATCAAAGGGTGAAAAAAAATAAAAAATGGCCAAAAAAGTAAAAGAAAATGAACCCCACCAAAAGAAAAGGCCAAGGAAAGTGTGCAAGTCTAAATTCCACTACTTTTTTCTCTTATATAATAAACAAAATTATGTGCAACTTGTATCTTATGCCACAATTGATGAATAGTCAAATAGTTTAAGCTTGGCTAGTTCATCTTTCAATTTTATGTTTTAGAGATAGAGAATAAAATCTGACCAAACTATTTAATCTTGGCAGATGAGTAGATAGGTAGAGTGAATAAAAGGAGCTCAATAGTTTAATCTGAGCCCTTGGATGTAATAAGGTTAGAATTAGATAGATTTCCATATGTAAAAGAAAAAGTGTGATAAGGGTTTTCCAGTCTAAGTGCACCCTAATAAAGAAGAAAAAAAGGTAGAGTAAAGTAGGTATGGTAGGTAGATGATGTTGCAGAATTACATGTGATGGATAATGACTCTAGATGTGTTAATATTTACTTTCATCACAAGTGCAAAGGTAGACACTACACTGGAAGAATTTCAAGCAAAGAAAAGTCAAAATGATTAACTTCCCTTCTCATTTTTCCTTAAAAAAATTCACTAATATCCCCTAAGTACTAAGGCATTTGAAAATTAGAGGGGCTCAAGGCATTTCCTTGAATTTTGGAGGGACCGGACCCTCGGCCCAATAATTGAAAAAGCCGGAGTACTTAAAATCATTCATCATGACATTCACTCATTTCTAAAAAATCTTTTCCTAAGTAAAATCCCAATCATGCAATATTTCATAAAAACCCTATTCATAAAAGCATAAGTTAAATACATTACCTTGATGTTTTACACTTAGCGCTTCATTCATTTCCATATTAGTTTTTAAATTTTTATTTAAATCCCTATGAAAATCTTTCCTTTTCCCGTATTATTTTAATTAAATTTCCAAATTAATATAATATTCCGCCTGTTGGTTGAAAAATAACCATATATTTATTAAAATTCATTAATTGGTTGAAATTTCCAATTAATAAATAAACCTGACCCTCTGTCGTATAAAGGGATTAATTAACCCTCCAGGTTAATTAATAACCTAATCCACCAATTAAAATCCCCCCCGATGCGATTATTTCATAATAAATTTCATTGCGCCCGCCATATTAATTCCTTGTCATCTTCCTTTCCCGACGACCGTTTGATCAATCAATCTGAGATCTACGGTTGATATCAATATCGCTGCCCATCCTTGTCCGAATGTTAACGTGCAATGGCCAAGCAGTTTTCTGAACAGTGTCGTGCCATGCATCGTCCATCGTATGGAACTGCTCGCCCTCCGCTGAAAACCACTCTTCCCCAAAAGTTGTGCGATGGAAACCGCTTACCACCTGCCTTCCGTGACGAATCCACCGTACTTGCTGACGTCATCCATTAAAATAATAATAAAACCCACCAACCTTTGATTTTGTGAATAAGAAAAAAGAACCCGCATTATTTTCATTATCTCGTAGAGTGACCAGTGTCCCATGCAACGATTTTCGAAATCTACTATCGAAATTTGGCAACCACTACTTTGCTGAAGAAAATTGCAGTTGAGCATCCAGAATTCATCTTCCATTACCAGCACCTATTTTCATCACTGTTTATTTCCTGGAAAAAAGGTATTTACCTAAATTCCCGCTGAACTATGTAAAAATCCTAGTTTTTATTTTAAATTCCACACGAAAAATTGAAACAGGGTTCTAGATTGGTCTTTAGTTCATTCCTCAATTCCCAAAATTACATTTTTCATTCCCAAACCTGTGATTGTGCCCTTTTTTCATTAAAACATGAATTCATTTCTGAATCCACAAGAACCAAAAATGGAGATTCTCGTGGCTCTGAATGTCGCACCCCTGAATGCCCCTCATAGAGATTTAGACTATCTGCCTTTAGCAGACAGAGATTTCCAAATTAAAGACTTGGTTCTCGGTGAAAATCCACTTCGAATTTTTTGCTACTGCAGAGATAATTACTTGAAAGCTTCTGAAATTTTTGGATTATGGGAATCCAATCTTCCTATGTACTTTCTCCCCTCAGTCCACATATTTCCTGAGATAATCCATTATTGCCATGCAAATTATGATCCCAATCAACGAGCAGTTTTGTCCCTGAGTCAAACCATCCTTTTTCCCATAACTGCTCAGTCTATCAACGAAATGTTACAATTTCAACCTGGTCATGCCCTGACTCCCCTTTCCATCGGAGAATTACTTGAGAAATCTGTCAATTTATCCCATGAAGAGTTAAATCGCCTCTGCCAAATTTTCATGTTGCCAGAACATCATCCCAAAGGCCCTCCCCCTTATGGTTATACCTTTTTAACTGATATGGGCAGGCTTATTTTAAATATGATATCCTCTATAATGGGTTTCAATACTAGTGAATATGTTGATCATTTTTTATTTTTTTTGTGACTAGGAGAATCGGCAACTGCAGCGGTATCGTACTCGCGTTACACGGGGTTGAATCCCGCTGGCTACCCCTATACTCCTAGGAGGAACTACTGAGCCCGCCACAACAGCCCCTCGGGTAAGACGGGATTTGAACTCGTGACCTGCACCACGGCACGAACGCCTTAACAGAACACTCACTTGCCACTAGACCAAACCTCGACGGGCGAATATGTTGATCAATTAACCCTAGTATTGTTGTCTATTTTTACCCCTGGACAGCCCACTGCTGTCAAGTATGACTTTGCTTCCTACATTGCTGATAAAATCCATGATCAGTTCATGAGGTTAGAGAATGAAAGAGTGTTCAAATATTCTTCTGTTATTTATCATCTCATGCTTTACTTTCAATCAGAGAGTTTCCCTTTCTATGTCAAAAAAAATTGATGCAAAGGAAATCCTAGGTCTGTAATATTTTGGTTTGCAATCACTCATAATTCCTCCGATTCTCCTTATTTCTACAATGAATTTATTGACCTATTTGTACACCCTAAAACTACCTTGTTGACAGGAGTCTCCCCTCCTAGGGTCAATAGTGAAATCAAGAAAATTCTCCAACTCTCAAAGAAATATAGGATAGGTGACTGGTACCTATACTGAAATCACACAGAGATCAGAATATATGGGTGTGAGTTATGCCCATTCAAGTTACCAAAATATGTCCCAATGAGGCTCTTTGCCCTAGAATATTTCAGACAGATGATCAATTCAAATATAGTCCATTTTTTCAATGCAAAGAAAAAGGCTCAACTCAGGATTAAAAGTCAATTAGGTCCCTTTCTCTGCAATTCTAGGGATGCTGGAAAAGAAGCTGAAAGAATCTTAGAAGACTATCTAAAATAACAAAAAAGTTTCTACTGGTTACCTTATGACCCAAATAGCTTTATTTGTGATAGAAGGATGAAAAACAAATTACCACCATACATTCATCAAAGAATCCTAGAAATTTAACAATATGCCAATATGGATGAATGGATAGAAGGGACATTGATAGAACAAGATAGTGAGCAGGTCAATGTTGAAAATGTTATGAAAGACCTTGAAAAAATACTTGACGTAGACTCTTTTGAACAGGTGCAGATACCAGGTATTGGTTCTTCTTCTGCTGGGACTTCTCAACAAAATTTACAGGAAATTACTGCATTGGCCACAGTAGCATCTAAATGGAAGGAGAAAGAGGCTGATATACAGGTCACAGAGAAATTCACAATGAAAAAATAGCCTGAAACTTCTAAAGAATAGGGTCAAACACAGATTTCTCCTACTCATACGAATGTGGCAGAAATGTCAATTTTACAAACTCCTCTCAGTGTAGAAAAGGGTAAGAAAAGAGATGCTAAAGCAGCCACTCCTATTAGTGGGTCTTCGGAACAGCCTGATGTTAAAAGAAAAAAATTGAATCCTCTTCCAGAATTAGAATCTGTTCATGAAATCTCTGATATTTAGAGGAGAGAATAACTAGGCAGTCAAACATGTACAATCAGTGGGAAATCCACTACTTTATAGAGAAAAAAGCTGCAAAGGCAGCAAAGTGCAGAAGTATCATCTTTCAAACCACCAGTGAAAGATGCCTGGAATATTAAAAGGACATTCATAAATATAAAGGCCATAAATGATCCACTCAGACTTCAAGTTTACAATCAATATTTGAAGATGGCTCCTAAGAATCAATAAAGATTGATGTCAGCCTATGATATTCAACAAGGTAAAATGGTAATGAGTCACTTCAAACCCAAAGTGCAGCAACCTCAAATAGCTGCAGATTATATCAGAACTAATTTTGAAGTCATAGCAAAGGATATTCATCCTTTGGATCAAATTGAGCTACATAAACAGATAGGTGAAATTATTTATTATACTCTGACAGATAAATCAATGATGACCTAGAAATTGCAGGATTCTTTGGGGAATAATAATGCTCAATTAAATCTTGAAAAAGCCTCTTCTCAGGCTAAGGACAATAGAATAAAGACTTTGGAGGAAATAATTATAGGATTGCATCATAATCCCAAGGATGTCAAGGGTATAGAAGCTTTGATCAAGAAAAAAGATGATGATATTGTAGCCTTGAGAAAACAGCTGAAGTTACCAGCCTCAAGACATCCAGAGACTGCAGAAACTATAAAGCAAAATTCTGAAGAAGAATTGATGGATTTTCTCTTGAAACTGAATGAGAAACTTAATGAAACTAAAAAAGAGCTTGAAAAGGAATTAAAAGACAAGCATTCAAATACTCCAGCATCTATAACTGAAGTGATTACAGGTACTACAACAACTGGTTAGCGCTAGCAGAATTATCATAAGGCAATACTTCCAATTTAAGTACCAAAGAGTTAATAAAGTCAATGGAGGAATTGAAACTCCAAGTGACAAAACTTCAAAGAGCAAAGGTACAATTCACCACTTTAGAACAAAAATATGATCTCTCGAAGATGAATGTTGCAGATAAAATAAGAGAGGTCAACAGATTAGAAAAATTGGTCAAAGAATTGGAGAAGGATCTCACATTGGAGAAGCCTTTAAAGGAAATAAATGAAATTATTTGGGACAACATCATCCAGTGAATAAAATATGTCTGGCCCTCAATTCAAATAATGTATGAACAGAATGATTTAGTCAAATTGTCTCTGGAAGAAATCCTAAAAGCAAGAGAAGAATTGGGAAACATGCCTGAAGAAGCCAATGAACTTATCTGCTTTTTAAATACTCAGAACAGGCATCAACTTGAATAAATTGGCATTCAAGATAGGATAGGAACAATTTTGGAAATAAAAAGAGTTTTTACCATAAGAACTTTGATGCAGAATCTAGAACGAAGATGCTCTGATATGCAAGAATAAATCAATGCCTTTATAAAAAGATTTGATATTTTTTTGAATAAAATATTGCCCAGTCCTTTAGTTTCAGAGGATAAATTGATGGACCTTGAAATTTATGTTGAGAGATTAGACAAGCATGCTGACAATCAGGCCAGTTCCTCAACTAGTTCATCAGCAGTAGCATTGCATACAGGAAAAAATCTTCATGATAGATTGGAAAATATTTTTTATCTCGAGCATGAGGTAAAGCATTTGTTCCCAATTCAACCTACTTTCTTTAGATATACAGAGATTGATGAAACTCTGAGGAAGCTGCAAAGGACCAGAATACCGGAAGCTAAATGGTGGTAAAAAATGTTAGAACTTTTGTAAAAATTATCCTTACATGAATTTTTGATTATGTACTACAGTAAGTCATGATAAGAAGGATAAAAGGATAAACAGAGGTTAAAGAGTATCAATGCAGATAAAGAGTATCAGTAAAACAGAGTAGCCAGCACAGATTTACTAAAGATGACAGCAACGAGCCAAATCATAAGGCCTGCCTCCAGCACATTCTCAAAAGAAGGAAACATCACAACATTAGTTATCATTTCTCTTATCTACGAGACCATCTGTCTCTAGTTTGTTGTAAAATACTTATGATTCATCCTAGATTATATCTCAATTTGTTATGAGATATTTTTTGTAATTTTTTGTATAAATACTCCCTCAATTGGAGTATTGAGGGTGGATTCTTATACTTTGCTGTAACATTGACTATTTTGGAATAAAGTGTTGTTGGAGAACTTTTGTGTGGCTAGCTGGATAAGGAATTGATGTGAAAGACTTTTTACAGGATTCTTGTGTCAGACAACGGATCAATAAGTCATGTATCTCTTATGTTTTGAAGTCTTTATATTTTTTTATTATACCATATGTGTTTCATTTCTGAATGATTAATGAAAAGGAATAAATCAGAAAGTGCTTAAGTGTAATCTGATTTCAATCGTTGTTATTATAAATGTTTTCTTCTGAACTGGTTTAAATGGTGAATTCTTAATTGCTCCTATTTTTCTAGTTTAAGCATTTTGATTATTTATTAAAGAATACTTAATTGATCTTTATTAATAATCACTCAATTTCCCTCTTTCAAATGTGTTGAAGGATTCTTAATTTCCCTTCATCCATTTTGATTCCATTCCATTCACTTTAGATCTATAATTAATCCCTATTTGATTACCTTGCCCTGTGAAACCATCTTTTGTTAAGAAACTTAATCCAGTTGAGCCATCTTCTTTGACTCCATTAGCCCAATGGCCTAAACTACTCAATCTTGCCCTCAGCTATAGAATTCCATCACCCAAACTCAATCAAAACCCTTGGACTTTATAACTAGCCTAATATCTTCCAAAACAAAGCTAAATTTTACAGAGAGAGCCCTCTCTGGGTACACATTGGCTAGATTATGTACCTAAAAGTTGGTTTGTGGTTACCTCGAACCCATTTCCTCTTCCCAAAAACTTCAAGGAAAATATGAGTGATAACAGGTGCAACCCAAATTGGCACAAATTTTGGCAAAGAATCCTCATTTTGTGGAGCAGAGCGCACATTGGAACATGCAACGGAACACGAAGTGTACTATGCAGCGGAATATTTTAATATACCGCATGGTAGTGAGGGGCTTCGGGGTGGCTTGAAGCCCCATATTTTTGGTAAATGAGCACAATTTTGAATTGGGTTTTGAGCTATAATTGATTATTTTAGGAATTCCATGGTATTTGGACCATGGTACTGTAGTGATATAGCCCACAATGAATTGTATATAAAGAGAAGAAATGTAGCTTTGAGAGATATCATATGATGAAGGGTGATATGATGTGCTAGTGGTGTATCTTTGTACTCTGTAGTTTGTAGTAAAGGATAGGATTTTCAACTGAGTGCGCAGAGGCCCAAGTCTGCAATAGAGTGCGTAGATAGCCTACATATTAGTGCGCGGTTTGAAGATAGGTTGTATTCAAATATTTGTCATAATCAAGAATAATTGTTGGAATTATATTTTGATTTTCTTATGTGTTTCTGTATCTATTTGCTTAATATTTTTTGTTGCAAAGTAGTTGATATTATTGCATGATATGTCAGTGCAGTAATGGTTTATTGACATATATGATATGTTTCTGTGATTAATTGAATATTGGGAAGTTATTTATGAAGTTTTAATAATAAATAATAAGAAAATACCACATCCCACAGTCCCTCAAGGATATAAAATCTTGGTTCTGCATCCACTCATAGTCACTTCGGGTGAGACTGCGAGATGCTTGCAGGGTCGTTGTTGAAAGGTCCAGTGATGAAGGGTTTTGTTGGTGCAAAATATAGTTTTAACCTTAGTTATCCCAACCAAGAAAACTAATGGTTCTGATGTTGGGACTAGGATCTGTTTGAGGGATATGTGGATGTGGCACCCGTCAAAGAAGGAAATTCAATATTTAATATTCTTGAAATAGAGATAATTTGCAAAACAAGAAAACAAAAACCCTCCTTTGACATCTGAACCTTGGTTAAAGAAGTATATTTTCATAGATAAATAAAAATTTTCTTTGGTTCCTTTCCAATTGAGTGGTATGAGTGGATATCAAGGTTGACTAAAAGGAAGCACTGTTTTAAGAATGACGAACTGACAACGTGGACTCCTGAGTTGATACAACGATTCAAGAGCACTGACAATAGAATTTCAAGGGTTGTTGAATTCTAGATTGATAAAATATTTGGAAGGTTAATTATTGAGTTCGCAGTAGACTTTACTGTGTCCTACAACGAAGAGAAACAATGGTTCTTTAAAGGTTTGCGAGGTAAGTATTTGAAATCTTTGAAACTATGGATTAAGATGCTTCTATGTCAAAAGGGTGTTTTACAGATGCAATGAGATTGCTAGTTTGCTTATGTTTGGAAGAAAAGAAAGTAAATCTAAGAAAGAGAGTGGTGAAAAATGAAGTGGAAAGGGATACATAGTAGATACCAGGAAGAGGTATCATGAAAAATATCTAAAGACCTTTGTAGAGACTTATTTTATCCCTATATTGATTCAATCTGAAAGTGAAAGAGAAGAAAGCCATCCCCAGGTAACTTTGTAGTATTCCCCCTCCCAGCCAGAGAATTCACCAAAGTCAGAATCAAGTAATAACCGAAGTATTTGTGGTACCCTTGCTCCCTCTACCCCTCCTACCCTCCATCCCCCTCCCACTCCCCCTCCTCCACCCCCATGAAGAAGAGGCATGGTTGACGATATTAAACTACCTGTTTTCAGAGGAACTAGAATGGAGGATCGAGAAAATCTTTGATTTTTATGCGAAGCTATATGTCCATCAAAGAAGGTCAATGATGAGAATATAAATAAGGCGTATCTCGTTACTACATTGCGTGATAGAGAATTGACATGGTATATGAAGTTTTCAACTAATCAGAACAAAACGTTTGGAGATATTAAAACAACAATGGTAAGAAAATTTAAGAAGTTGAAATCTCAGTCACAGTGCATCACCAAGTTGAAAGAAATCAAACAGAAGCCTAGTGAGTTTATTTGGGAGTTGGACCAAATATTTAAGCTACTATTACATTAGGTGATCTTCGACATAGCTCTGCAACAACATCAATACTGGTTTATAGATATGCTGCTACCAAATATAATATTACCAGTGATGCATCAGAAGATAGGAAATCAACCCGAAGCTCTGAAGATTGGATGGGATTGGAGTCTTCACCTATAGGAGATACAAATTTAGATATGAAAGAGATCGAGAATCAGTTGGAAAACTTAATCCTACAACTACAAGACATCAAGAAAGGTAAATAAGTTAAAGAAGAAGTATCATGTAGAAAGTGTAGATCAGAGCAAGGATATGAGAATGATGTGTGATTTCATATTCAAGACTATTCCAAGCCCATTCAATTTCAAAGTGTTGGTTTTCTTCATGAAGGTTTATCTCCACCTCTTTCAGATTGTGCTTCTCTTCCACAACAACAACAAAATAATGTTATATGCCAACACTATGACTAAGCTGGCCATATGAGAGATCATTTTTTTTATCTTCATCCATACGAGCACTGTCATAAAACCAATCATTCTTCAAACAAATACTTCAAAAACAAACCTCATGTAAGAATAAAGATTCATCCTGGATGGATCGCTTCTTGGCAATGGGCTTCAACAACCAAGAAGATAATTCAGTCATATGCCAGAACTTGTTCTAGAGTATCGAACAATCTTGTGGTTTATTTTTCTCCATCATCTCACCTTGTATCTTACAAGGAGAAAGTGTTGGTCATAGAAAAGATTCAAAGACACATCAAGCGAGCGAGAGACACAAAATTTCAAGTGAGCATGAGCCGCACCCTGCCATACAAGCTTCAAATTTGTAACGAGAGATAGAGATGGCCTTGAGCATGCCTTTGGTTCATGGTCAACCTTAAACCATCTATGTGGGATTGAGAACTCCCTTTTTAGGTTAAGCTTATCCCTCTTCAAATAATTGGGGACACTTCCTCTAGCATAAAAGTTTATCTTCTTTCCAGTTTTGGAAGTATTCCAGGAATTGCATTAAGAATTCTAGAGTTGGTGGTCATCCTTAAACCACAACAGGTTGATATGTTGTTTTTCAGGTTAAGGTTATCCCTTTTTTATGCAGGTTGTAGACCTTCCTTTTCTAGGTTGAAGGTATCCCTCTTCAAAGCATTATGATCACTTCCTCTAGCATAAGACTTCAGCTTCATGCCAAAATTGGAAGAGCTCCAGGAATGTACTAAGTGTTTGAGTTTTGGTGGTCGACATTAAACCACCTACTTATGCCAACATTTTAGAGAGCACATTGAACCTAGTGTTGCCATGCATTTTTACACATTTTGTATTACAATTCTCTTCTTGGACTCATACATACCCCTTCAGATTAAGGGGAGGAATGGTGGACACCTAATCCGCTAAGGGCTGGTGTGATGGAATATAAACAGGATAAGGGAGTCCAAGAGACTTTGGAATACAAAATCAAAGGTCATATGAATGTAATATAAATGTATATCATGTTAATGGTAAATACAATTCAGTGCTTATCATTCACCCTAGTCTTCACCATGGTTGCATCTAATAGATAATTAAAAATAATCCTAGTAGACATACCATCAAACAATAATACACGTATATAATTTTATGTTAAATTAAATATCATATCTAAACAATTATTGTTGAGAAATTCTTATGTGACTAATTTCTTTCTCTATATATATATAAAATATTATACCTCTCACAAACTACAAACTATCATTGACATGTACATTCATTGAAATAATATTCAATTAATCATTATAGGAGCCACTAGTTAATGCATGAAAATTTAAAGTGTGCAACAACCATAAATAATAAAATCAGATCCAAGAAATATCTACAAGATTTTTTGAGATCTAAGAGAACCTATTGAAATACTATGAAAAAACTGCTATTTATAATTAATATTAAATTAAGCTTCCGAGTAAAGAAATATGGAATATGAAAGTAGTAATCACATAAATATGAGTAAAAGGACTATGTTTTTTAGTCTAGTTAATGAAGTGACTTAACGAGTAAAAATAATGAGAGAATGAACTTTAACTAAAGTCAACTAATATATATGTGTGGGGGTTATTCCATGCTCGAGACTCTTATGTTAATACTATTCTTAATAATAAAACTCTAGAGGAATTCATGCCTTGGTCTTATGTATAGAATGGTGACTCTCGAAGATAATTACAAACTAAACCTATAAGACATTTAAAAAGTAAGTATTATCTTATAATCTAAGTACATAAAGATATTAAATTATTGTAGCAACCCTAAATTCCATACAAAAGAAAATTACTATATATTTACGTCGCAAGTTTATACTAAATGATATCATTGCTCAAATTAAAAACAAGGAAGATAAAAGTTATCTTCTCTAAATTAATTTAGATCGCATTTTCCTTCCACATATAGTTATGAAACTTTCCACTCGATAAATGTATTCACTTATGTGTGTAATGGTGTCATATACATATGTTATAATCTTGTATTTACACTTTCAATGTCAAAACTATGTTTATATATACCACCACATGGTATACAACTTTCCTAACCACATATATATAAACTTTAACATATGGATGGGTCCAACCTCATTATGATCTCTTTGGATAACTCGTTATCTCGTTATCTATCTATAGATAAACAATTATATAACATCAAATTATTTGCCCATTGAATTGATGTCATTATTGAGAATCAATTTAATATATAATACTAGCAACTTTGGTTAAAATTGGAGATGTGGGATATAACGGTCCTTGTTCCATTTTTGCTAAACTACGATATTCAATATGGGCCAAGTGGGCTAGACCCATGTGACATCACGTGTTATCTTTCACATGCCTTTTTTATGCTTATGACCTCAACTTTCAATCCAACAATGGAAACATCTTGGGGGTTTTCAAATAATGAAACCCTATGTTTTCAGAATCATTTGGCCATTCTTCATTTTGTTTGTTGAGCCCCCATGATGATTCGAGAGTTTGGGAGTTAGTTTCTTACTCAAAATTTCTACATGAGCATATGACAGGTCTTATATCATTCACTCATGTATTTCATTTTGTCCTACTTTCTAGTTATTACCTAGCTTTGAAAATCTATTGCTTCCTTATTCCTTATGCCTATTTTTCCTTATATTTTTACATACGTTTGCAAGGCGTGGGTCAATTAGGGTTTTTCTCTTCTTTTTTTTCTTGTAGTTCGATGGTGAATGATAAATGATAGTTCTTATTGTTGAATTTTTAAATTCAACCACTGCTGTGCTGAAGGACATAGAATGCAGGGCAGTAGTTATTGTTTTCTTTTTGCCTCCACGCCACAGAAAATTAAAAGTCTCCAAGTTGTTTTTTCTTGGTAATGGTCGTAGCCATTGTTCTGTGTTTTGAGATTTAAGTCTCGTGGTTCTGAACTACACAACCCTTGCCTCTTAATGTTTACACCTACCACCATAACTCTTTCGCGCCATTGTTTAATTTTTGAATGAGCCAACACTGCAACCGCGGGCTCCACCATTAGCCAATCACATGGCTATCGTTAGTTTTGAACCTCGTCACCATTTCTTCACCGATGCAAATGAACCAGTCCCACTGCCAAGTCAACAAGGATGCGTGGGCCAATCAACACTTGTCGTGCGGGTTTGATGCTGACGTCACAGAGCAAGTTTTGTATGCGATAAATTCTTGAAATAGGGTTTAATTTTTGTTTGGATTCCGACGGTCTCCACCTCCAGTGAATGGGAGGACGATCGCATGGAATTGATGCTGATTCAGCAAGGGGGAATTTGGTACACGCATGCATTGGAGTTTAATCTCTCGTTTTTAAATCCGCGAAGGGTTTGTAACTTTGGTTAAGGTTTATTTTTTTTATTAAAGTGTTCACGGCAAAGTCTTTTGAGGTTTGACCTAAGTTAATATATATGTAAATGTTTTAATACATATATATTATGAACAATTTTCAATATTTATAATATATATATAAAGATAGTTTGTTTTATTTTTTTAATAGTTTTGTAATGCCTTATATATGCCCGAAGGCTAAAACAAAAAGACTGCTGTGCTTTTTTAATAGAAGGGACTGTGTATTATTGAAATTGAGCTTGAAGGCAAAAACACAGAGTGTGGAAAAACAGAGTATGAGACTCTGTATGAAAAATAGAGAATAGATTTTGTAAAGCATTGTGTGTGCATTTTGAAGAAGATATAGAAGAAACTTTTTCACTGTGTGAGCAGCAGTTGGAATTTTAAAAATGTCAGAACAACAGTTATGTGCCAACATTGTAATTTTTTTTTTTTAATGAAATAGAAGAAGTTTATGTGCTATCTCTGCCCATCAAGTTTTTTTTTTAATCTATGTGTTCAGAGGAGGAATTATTTTATTCCTCTATGTGTTTTGGAATACTCAGGAATTCCAACATGGTATCGGAGCTATTCCAGGCTCTTTCAAGGATTGTCAAAGAAGCTGAAGGAAGGAGCTTTTTGCAGCTTTTGGCCAGCAGAGTGAAGGCTCAACAAAAGCAAGGTATTTCTCAAAAATGGAGTTTTGTTTTGTGGTAAAAGAGTGCAGTCTAGAGAAGTCCTTTTCAAGACAGAGTTTGTCTCTTAGGGAGAGAGATAGTTTGTTAAAAACAAAGTCAAGTTTAAAGCATAGTTTAGTGTGTTAGCCATGGTAGGAGCCAGCACAAGCATGAGTATTGGAAACACTCAGCTCCCACAGTTTAATGGGAAGAACTATGAATATTGGGCAATCATCATGAGATCCCTATTGTCCTCTCAAGACTTATGGGAGTTTTTTGAAGATTTTTTTGAAGAACGAACAGATGAAAATGTTTTTAATGCCTTAACATAGGTAGAGAAGGATTTGTTGAAGAGCAATAGGAAGAAGGAATCAGAATCCCTCTTCTATATCTATCAAGTAGTGAATGAAAGTGTGTTTCCAAAGATAGAAGCAGCTAAGAGGTCCAAGGATGCATGGGATACCCTCCAGACTGCCTATCAAGGTATGGAGAAGGTGAAGACAGCAAAGCTAAAATTACTGAGGAGAGACTTTGAAACTCTCTGTATGAAAGAGTCTAATAACATAGACTCATTCTTCACAAATGTGATTGGGTTGGTTACCCAGATAAGGTCTCATGGAGAGACACTTGAAGAAAGAAGGATAGTGGAGAAAGTATTGAGGAGCTTACCCTCAAGGTTTGATGTAATAGTCACAACCATTGAAGAGACAAAGGATCTTTCAAAGTTCATTGTTGATGAGCTTCATGCATCATTGATGACACATGAACAAATATTGTGTAGAACAACAAACTCATCTTTGGAGCATGCCTTCAAGACCCAAATTTCCTTTGGAAGAAGAAGAGGTCAAGGTAGAGGAAACTATAGAGGGGAAGGAAGAGGCAGAATCCAAAAAAAAGGAGGAAGAAACAACCCTGCAAATACTCAAGTAAGGGGCAGTAATCAAAATCAAAACCAAGGCCAAGGCAGCAAATAGCAAGGTGGACAAAATCAAGCACATGGACAAAGGTATGATAAATCCCAAGTCCAATGTCATTACTGTAAGAAGTATGGGCATTATTCCATTGAATGTAGGAAGAAACAGAGTGACATGGGTAATAGACCCAGTGCTAATTTTACTAAGGAAAATATCAGTCAAGAGAAGTTGTTTTTAGCATGTAATATGGCTGAAGAAGAAAATAATGAGGATATATGGTTTCTAGATTCAGGTTGTGGCAACCATATGACTGGAAACATTTCCATGTTTTCCATTTTAGATGAAAATGTAAAGTCTCAAGTAACATTGGGGACAGACAATAAGGTCTCTGTCATGGGAAAAGGTAGAGTGAATGTTCTGACAAAGAAAGGAGAAGGAAAATCCATATCATATGTATATTACGTGTCTAGTATGAAGTGTAACCTCTTGAGCATTGGACAACTAATTCAAAAGGGGTACATTTTTTTCTTTGAAGATGATTTATGCACCATCATGGATAAACCACCAAGAAAGCAATGCATTGCACAAGTGAAGATGACAAGGAACGGAATGTTCCCTCTCAGGATGAGAGCAAATTTGAAGAAAGGAGTTGAAATGGAAGCAGTGACACAAGAGACATTCCAAAGAGAAGCGAAGGATGAAAACTGGTTATGGAAATTGAGATTTGGACATCTCAACTTTGGAGGTATAAATTTGTTTCATATGAAAGGAATGGTAAAGGGATTACCATTGATTGAGAAACCGAACAGCCTATGTGAAGGCTGCATCTTGGAAAAACAACACATAAAAAACTTTCCATCCGGGAAGAGTGTTAGCGCTCGATTTTTCCACAGGCTGAAAAAGGAAAAACTCGAGGCAACATCAAACCAAGCTTAGCCTCGTAGCTAGCCCTACGAGGACAGGAGAGGGCTCTCTCCGGGTCTATCTCGGCGGAAAATTTTCAAAGGGGCTGAGATGACCGATAAGGAAAACTAATCTTAGGCTAGTAAAGAGATATGAATGAGGTTTTTAATAAATGTTTGGGTTTCTGGGCTGTGTGGGGCAAAGACAGCAAGAACAGAGATTAAATGAAGAACGCAGATTATCTCCTGAGGCAATATAAGAATGAATTTTAACAATCAAATTGGAATTATATGGAGTGAAATACCGCTGCGAGGTTGACAAGGGGAATAATTGAATCCTTATCAAACAGAAGAAATTACACAAAACATGAAAGCTTCTCCAGGGCAGAGCAGCAAGCTGAATTCTACCCTTCTCACTTAGAAACATTCAATATTGAAATGGCGATTAATGAACTATGAACATAACGATGACATATGAAACAAAAGGAAAAAAATTTGCTAAATTTCAAGCCACAAGAATCTCAGGAAACAGAGCTGTATTTCTCCATTAAAATCTACTGTGTGTACAATGGAAGCTCTGTTTTCTTTCCTCCACCAACGCTCAGAACTCTCTCCCCTCAAATGTTCTTACAATACATTAAATAAACTATGAGAAGTGCTAACTAATCGATGAAAATAAGGGGCAATTACATCAATAATCATGAAAATAGGAAAACTCTGCTCTAAAAGGAATAGCGATGTATTTGTTTGTTGATGACCAATGAATTGGTAGAACCTGTAGCTAAATTTTCTGAACTGCAATTGAAGACCCAAAATGGACTAACCAATTCGATTTTCTTTGCTGGGATAATTATCTGCACTTCTGGCTTCTGAATTTGATTGCCATGTTACATTTACCATTTGAAGATCTCTGCTAGCCAATGATTAAGAGACAAATATGGAGTGCAGATCCATCTGGATTGTTAACTGAAGTCATTAAATAGGAATCGAATCCTATTTTCCTGTTGTGGTCGATATCTTCTTTCTAATTTTGGCCTTTGACTATTTATTTCCCCTTACCGCTTTGAATAAAATCAACAAAAATAACCTTTAAACTAAAATTCTGCCGGTTCCAGCTGCAATCACCAGAAAGTACACAGATGTCACAATGTAGAGAACCAAAGAGAGGCTTGCATCTGCACTCTTTGTATGAAATATGGGGGTGTTATCAAATTACATCGCCATGTTTACGCCTTACAGAATCTTGATTTGATGACGAAATTTACTCCTCGTGCCTGTATCTCAACATCAAAATCATCACAACCATATTAAAAATCCATTGCATAATGATCAAAACCTGTTTGCAATTCGTTGGAGTCGTTTTGGATGAAGACTGGGCGCACAAATGAAATTCTGGGTGTTGTTGCTCTGTGGGTCGCATGCGTTCAAGTGGGTCGCATTTGAGCCAAGTGGGTCGCATGCGCCCAAGTGGGTCTCACGACCTCCAGATTCTGTCAACACTTCTGCAAAGCACGATTTTGACTTGCTCCAAGCACTGTCCACTCGTAAATGTCAAGATAAATATATTATCGAATTTGAGTTTACACTAAGCCAAACTCCATCATCAATAACGATATCCAACGTGAATCTTTTACGCAGATGAGAGTAATTATTTCAATTGAACAAGTTTTGATGGAAAGGTTATGGATTTACATGTGTGTGATACGTAAGTCCTCAGGTAATTCCTCCAGCAACTGTTCTTCATTATCGCCCCGATTTGCTGCCCGCTTGAACCGTTCAGATTTCCTCACTCGCCTTCGCACAGATATTGGAAATCGACGATGATCCATCCACATTTCCACATCACGCTGTCTCAACTGCATTTCTAATCTCCTGCGGCCAAGAGATTGGAGAAAATTTTGCATATTTCCAATAAGCAGAGCAAAGAGCAATAGGCCCAGTCCAATAATTCCTATTGAAAACAACACCACACAAAAAGACTTGGGACTTGATTTCCAGCCAGAGTGCTGATTTGCTGAAAACCCCAGAACAATGAATAAATGTACTTGGTGATGACACTATTTGTTATTATCAGTGGAACTGCTGTTGAGTATATGTCATATGTAAACACCGTTGAAAGAGCACCTTATAGACAATCTGTGCTATTTGAATCATTTAACCATAGTTGCCAATTTTTATCATCTTCAAAAGTTTTAGTCCCATCTAGAGACTCGAACATCATGACCACGCACTCAAGTAGTCCCATCGTCGAATCCAAGTCTCAACACTGGATATGCAGTGGAAAGTTGAAGCTCCCAGCCTCGAGTAAAGTAGAGAAAGAGGGAATTTCCAGTGACTCCCACCCAGCAACTATAGAAATTTGCCGACATCTAGATAATGTCATGTTATCAAATAAGTCAACAAATTCACAGTTCTGCTCTAAAATGGATTCATATTGTCCACAAATTGAGAGTGTTACTTGGAGTTACTGACATAAGAGTCTTGAGGCTATATTGGAATTACAGTTAGAATAATCACAACGGGTTAAATGTCCCTTGCATATGTCCATCCACAATATGAAACTGCAAGATAGATGAAATTCTTGAAAGGTCTCTTAGTCCCATTCTCAGGCCTTTAGTTGGCCAGCATTTTTTAGCTCGGACCTCCTATAGGTGTAGACTCTGTCAACGCTTCCCCATTGTAAAGTGCTTCTTGACCAGTAACTGATTAATCAATAGTGCTGCCTTCGAAGCCAATGACTGCTCTTACTCTACCAAACTGATTGCATCCTGTTCACTAATGAATCATCAAGGAAAAGAAGGATTTAAAGAGGCCTTGCTTGTTGATTATTCCCCATTGGCAGGTACATGGCATGTTTCTAGTTGTTTCAGACCATGGCAATGGTATAAAATTGCTGTAATGCAAATGTCTTGGTCTCTTGCTGTATTGCCTACAAGTGCAAGCTGTGTAGCATGCTTGTGGTTGGTTCATGTAAATATTTCCTTGTGCCCACAGTTTTAAGCACCCACATGTATACATGCCACTGTCATGCATCTGTAAGCCCTTTATGTAAATGCCAATTTTTTGTTTCGTTTGAATGCAGAGATAGGCGCTGATGGAAACTGCTGCCATTTGAAGAACTGTAGATCTTTGGAACATTTTGACAAATTACATATTCTAAAAAAAAAAACATTTAATGATTTCTTCTTCAAAACAGGGTTTTGAAGAAGAATCAATATCACATTATTGATGACGACGTCCTTGAAAACTTACTGAACCTTCCTCTAGTTTGCAAACAAAACCCTGAGCTCAAGAATTAAAATGACCCTTTTCTGGACCAGAGTAACATCAGTGACTGCAAATGACAAGAGATGAACCTTGGTGAATTTGACTGCAGCAGGCTGACAAGACGGAGTCTAACATTGGCTCCAATGGGGATGGCAGCTGCCGCTTCTTGGAGCTGCCAAGAACCGCAGAGCTTTGGGAGAGCAGACAGTGCCTCCATCCATTGGGCGATGGAATCCATTATTTGACAAAAGACTAATGACTAAATTTCGAAACTGAAACTGAACTCAAACTGATTTGATCTGAAAACTGAAATAACTGAAAAACTGGCTTAACAAACTTCAAGCTAAAGCTGCAATGAAACTGGAACAAGATGCTGCCCTTTGGCTGCTTATTTATTTACAAAATCTACCCTACTCTGCTGTAAAAACAATAGATCAGGTAATACTGAAATGCCAGATCAACCATTCAAGTAAATCTGAGAAGAATGCTGCTTGAGAGTGCTTCAACCAGATCACAGATGCAATTGATGGCAGCCCTTCATGCACATAATGAATCTGGCTATGTATAAGACAGCTTGATCTATCAGTCAAACTGAAAAACATTTCCATGTATGCTGCAATAGGATCGCAATAGCCAAACTCTGTTTGCTGCCCCGACTCTGCAATACATACCTCTAGCTGCACACTGTCAATGCAAACATCTGTAGGCAGTGCTATTATTTCTTGTTTTGAAGGAGGAAGAGCTTCCAAGAACTTTTTAGGGTCTTGGAAATCATAAGACTGGATCTGCTCATTTAAATACTGAATTTCCTTCTCAATTCTTTCAACAACTAACTCACAGACACAAGTTTTAGCTTCAAGAGGAAACTTCGGAGATTTCAAACATTGAAGCAAGACATTGAAAAATTCTTCATTAATTTCAAAATCTGCTAACTGATCTCTAACCTCTTTTACAGCTTCACACAGTGCAGGGTTTGCCACATACCCTACCATTGCATGAATGAATCAGCGAGCACTGGAATCTCTGGATCGAGCTGGAGTCGCCGGGTGAATGTTTCAGCCTTCATATGTGTCTGACTGCTGTCCACCATCAGCATCAGATCTGCAACTTGATTTCCTGCACTGGGGCAAGACAATCTACAAGTCGACTATCACATCAACAGCAAACCATCTTCCCCAGTATGGTCGCCACTATGTTAGCGCTCGATTCTGCCACAGGCTGAAAAAGGAAAAACTCGAGGCAACATCAAACCAAGCTTAGCCTCGTAGCTAGCCCTACGAGGAGAGGAGAGGGCTCTCTCCGGGTCAAACTCAGTGAAAGATGTCCAATAGGATCTGAGATGACCTAAATGAAACACTGATATTGATTTTAGGCTAGTAAATTGATATGGATGAGGTTTTTAATAAATGAATGGGGTTTTCTGGGCTGTGTGGGGCAAAGACAGCAAGAGCAGAGATTAAATGAAAAACGCAGATTATCTCCTGAGGCAAGGTAAGAAAGAAATTTAACAATTAAATTGAGATAAACGAAATGGCAAGACTGCTGAGAAGTCGACAAGGGCAATAACTGAATCCTTATCAAACAGAAGAAATTACACAAAACATGAAAGCTTCTCCAGGGCAGAGGAGCAAGCCGAATTCTGCCCTTCTCACTTAGAAACATTCAATATTGAAATGGCGATTAATGAACTGTGAACATAACGATGACATATGAAACAAAAGGAAAAACATTTGCTAAATTTCAAGCCACAAGAATCTCAAAAAAAAGAGCTGTATCTCTTCATTAAAATCTCTGTCAAACTGTACAATGGAAGCTCTGTTTTCTTTCCTCCACCAACGCTCAGAACTCTCCACTTCCAAGTGATTTTACAATACATTAAATAAACTATGAGAAATGCTAACTAATCGATGAAAATAAGGGGCAGTTACATCAATAATCATGAAAATAGGAAAACTCTGCTCTAAAAGGAATAGCGCTGTATTTGTTTGTTGATGACCAATGAATTGGTAGAACCTGTAGCTGAATTTTCTGAACTGCAACTGAAGACCCAAAATGGACTAACCAATTCGATTTGCTTTGCTGGGATAATTATCTGCACTTCTGGCTTCTGACTTTGATTGCCATGTTACATTTACCATTTGAAGATCTCTTCTAGCCAATGATTAAGAGACAAATATGGAGCGCAGATCCATCTGGATTGTTAACTGAAGTCATTAAATAGGAATCGAATCCTATTTTTCTGTTGTGGTCGATATCTTCTTTCTAATTTTGGCCTTTGACTATTTATTTCCCCTTACCGCTTTGAATAAAATCAACAAAAATAACCTTTAAACTAAAATTCTGCCAGTTCCAGCTGCAATCACCAGCAAAGTACACAGATGTCACAATGTAGAGAACCAAAGAGAGGCTTGCATCTGCACTCTTTGTATGAAATATGGGGGTGTTATCAAATTACATCGCCATGTTTACGCCTTACAGAATCTTGATTTGATCACGGAATTTACTCCTCGTGCCTGTATCTTAACATCAAAATCATCACAACCATATTAAAAATCCATTGCACAATGATCAAAACCTGTTTGCAATTCGTTGGAGTCGTTTTGGATGAAGACTAGGCGCACAAATGAAATTATGGGTGTTGTTGCTCTGTGGGTCGCATGCGTTCAAGTGGGTCGCATTTGAGCCAAGTGGGTCGCATGCGCACAAGTGGGTCGCATGCCCTCCAGACCCTGTCAACACTTCTGAAAAACATGATTTTGACTTGCTCCAAGCACTGTCCACTCGTAAATGTCAAGATAAATATATTATCGAATTTGAGTTTCTGCCTAAAGACCAAACTCCATCATCAATAACGATATCCAACGTGAATCTTTTACGCAGATGAGAGTAATTATTTCAATTGAACAAGTTTTGATGGAAAGGTTATGGATTTACATGTGTGTGATACGTAAGTCCTCAGGTAATTCCTCCAACAACTGTTCTTCATTATCGCCCCGATTTGCTGCCCACCTGAACCGTTCAGATTGCCTCACTCGCCTTCGCACAGATACTGGCAATTGACGATGATCCATCCACAGTTCCACATCATGCTGTCTCAACTGCATTTCTAATCTCCTGCGGCCAAGAGATTGGAGAAAATTTTGCATATTTCTAATAAGCAGAGCAAAGAGCAATAGGCCCAGTCCAATAATTCCTATTGAAAACAACACCACACAAAAAGACTTGAGACTTGATTGCCAGCCAGAGTGCTGATTTGCTGAAAACCCTAGAACAATGAATAAATGTACTTGGTGATGACACTATTTGTTATTATCAGTGGAACTGCTGTTGAGTATATGTCATATGTAAACACCGTTGAAAGAGCACCTTGTAGACAATCTGTGCTATTTGAATCATTTAACCATAGTTGCCAATTTTTATCATCTTCAAAATTTTTAGTCCCATCGTCGAATCCAAGTCTCAACACTGGATATGCAGTGGAAAGTTGAAGCTCCCAGCCTCGAGTAAAGTAGAGAAAGAGGGAATTTCCAGTGACTCCCACCCAGCAACTATAGAAATTTGCCGACATCTAGATAATGTCATGTTATCAAATAAGTCAACAAATTCACAGTTCTGCTCTAAAATGGAGTCATATTGTCCACAAATTGAGAGTGTTACTTGGAGTTACTGACATAAGAGTCTTGAGGCTATATTGGAATTACAGTTAGAATAATCACAACGGGTTAAATGTCCCTTGCATATGTCCATCCACAATATGAAACTGCAAGATAGATGAAATTCTTGAAAGGTCTCTTAGTCCCATTCTCAGGCCTTTAGTCGGCCAGCATTTTTTTAGCTCGGACCTCCTATAGGTGTAGACTCTGTCAACGCTTCCCCTGTGTAAAGTGCTTCTTGACCAGTAACTGATTAATCAATAGTGCTGCCTTCGAAGCCAATGACTGCTCTTACTCTACCAAACTGATTGCATCCTGTTCACCCATGAATCATCAAGGAAAAGAAGGATTTAAAGAGGCCTTGCTTGTTGATTATTCCCCATTGGCAAGTACATGGCATGTTTCTAGTTGTTTTAGACCATGGAAATGGTATAAAATTGCTGTAATGCAAATGTCTTGGTCTCTTGCTGTATTGCCTGCAAGTGCAAGCTGCGTAGCATGCTTGTGGTTGGTTCATGTAAATCTTTCCTTGTGCCCACAGTTTTAAGCACCCACATGTATACATGCCACTGTCATGCATCTGTAAGCCCTTTATGTAAATGCCAATTTTTTTTTTTCGTTTGAATGCAGAGATAGGCGCTGATGGAAACTGCTGCCATTTGAAGAACTGTAGATCTTTGGAACATTTTGACAAATTACATATTCTAAAAAAAAACACATTTAATGATTTCTTCTTCAAAACAGGGTTTTGAAGAAGAATCAATATCACATTATTGATGATGACGTCCTTGAAAACTTACTGAACCTTCCTCTAGTTTGCAAACAAAACCCTGAGCTCAAGAATTAAAATGACTCTTTTCTGGACCAGAGTAACATCAGTGACTGCAAATGACAAGAGATGAACCTTGGTGAATTTGACTGCAGCAGGCTGACAAGACGGAGTCTAACAAAGAGCATAAGGGCAAATACGCCCTTAGAAATTTTCCATTCATATTTGTGTGGACCAATGCAAACACCATCACTAGCAAGCAGCCACTATATATTGACTTTTATTGATGATTACACAAGGAAAACTTGGGTATATTTCTTGAAATATAAAAGTGAAGTGTTTGAGAAATTCTGCCACTTTAAGGCTCTTGTTGAGAACCAAAGTGGACAAAATATAAATTTTTTAAGAAATGATAGAGGAGGTGAGTATATCTTAAAATAATTTCTGCGTTTTTACAGAGAAAATGGCATACACAAGAAATTTACAACAAGGTATACACCACAGCAAAATGGAGTTGCTGAAATGAAAAATAGGACCATCATGGATATAGTAAGAAGTATGCTGAAGGAAAAACATTTGCAGAATGAATATTGGGCTGAAGCTATACATCTTAAATAGATGCCCAACCAAAGCTGTAATGAACAGAGTCCCAGAAGAAGCATGGAGTGGCATAAAACAAGGTGTCACCCACATGAGAGTTTTTGGTTGTGTGGCTTATGCACACATTCCAGATCAGCTGAGGAAGAAGTTGTACAATAAGGGGGAGAAGTGCATATTTATTGGATACAGTGAAGAATCCATTGAATATAGATTGTATAACCCATCTGCAAAGAATTTTGTTATAAGCAGAGATGTGCAGTTCATTGAAGAAGAAGCTTGGAATGGAAGCATTGAGAAAATAGTCAATGTGAAGAGTTGTTTGTCTCATGATGATGAGGAGGAAGAAATGTCTGAAAGGGACACCTCATTAGCAGCACCACCTCCACCAACACAAGGACAACAAAGCACACCACAAACAGGTATGAGAACACCTTTGAGAAGTGATGTCAGTGCTTCTCCAAGCACACCACAAGGAGCAGATTTGAGTGCTTCTACAAGCACAAGTACACCAAGTGAAAGAGGAACCAGATTCAGAAATTTGAATGAAATTTATGAGGAAGAGGCAGAAAATGAAGGTATGAACTCTTTATTTTCATTATATTTTCATGTAGATGATCCTATTCATTTTGAAGAAGCTATAAAAGATAAGAAATGGATAGATGCTATGGATGAAGAAATGAATGACATAGAGAAAAATAAGACATGGGAATTAGTTGATCTCCCAAAAGGTAAGGAAGTCATTGGACTGAAATGGGTCTACAAAAACAAGAGCAATGTTGAAGGTAAGATTGAAAGGCACAAGGCCAAACTTGTTGTCAAAGGCTACAAGCAAAAACAAGGAAGAGACTATGAATAAACATTTGCACCGGTTGCTAGAATGGAAACCGTGAGAGTAGTGTTGTCCATAGCAATACAACACAAGTGGAAGGTTTCCCAAATGGATGTGAAATAAATATTCCTAAATTGAGTATTGATAGAAGAGGTTTATGTTGAACAACCTCTGGGCTATGAGAAAAAAGCCCAAGAACAAAAAGTTTGCAGATTGAAGAAATCTCTTTATGGGCTGAAACAAGCAACAAGAGCATGGTACAGTAGGATAGATTCCTATCTACTAGAAAATGAGTTTGAAAAATGTGAAGGAGAACCCAAATTATACATCAAGGAGAAATATGGTAAGATGTTGATAGTTGTTTTGTATGTTGATGATGTGATATTTACAGGTAATGATGCTTACCTCATTGAGAATTTTAAATAAGTCATGAAGGATGAATTTGAGATAAATGATATGGGATTGCTGAAATACTTCTTAGGAATAGAAGTAGAGCAAAATGAAAATAAATTTTTTATCTCTCAAGCTAAATATGTAAATGAAGTTTTGGAAAAATTTAATATGCAGGATTGCAAGGAAATAATTACTCCTACAGTGATGGGATTGAAACTCAGCAAAGAGTACAACAGCAAGGATTTTGATCCTCATTCGTACAAGAGCATAGTTGGAAGCCTTATGTATTTGACTACAACTAGGCCAGATATTATGCATGATGTGATCAAGTGATCATGTCCTAAGTGAAAAAAATGCTCAAATTTGGAACTACTCAGAACTGGTAATAAATTGATCTACCGGATAGTGTTCGTCATTACAATCCGCACGTCGTGAATGGCACTCAAATCCAATGTCAGATGTGGAAGATATTCAAGTTTTAATTTTCCCGGTAACCTTCAAAACAGCGCTTTGGAAGGAAAAAATGGCACATTCAGAAAATTATTTTCTTTGGAAAATTTTCATTTTTTATTAAAAAATGGATGGCCTATTAGTGGGTGCCACGTGGCCTACCCAAAGGCTGCCACATGGCCCCAGACCTAATGGTTCAATTTTTTCGAAAATTTTGAAGTTAAAAAAAAAATTGGTCATTGGGCCGACCTGACCTGACCCGACCCGGGTGGGCATGGGTCACCCGCAGGCGGTGTCTACCCGCGGGTTAGTAGTTGAATGTAGTGTTGATCAGTGAATGGATGGTTGATCAGTGAATGGACGGTTGACCAGTGAATGTGGCACTGGGTGGTGTCTACCCGCGGGTCAGGTGTGAACGTGGGCCGGTGTGAACCGTGGGCAGAGATGGTTGGTCATTGAATGCAAAGGCGGGTCAGGTCGTTAACGCAATGGTGTTGGGCAGTGAAAAAGGTATGAAATCATTGTTTATTTTCTCATTCTTTTACTATAGACATACTATTTTTTACCTTAGAAAGGTAATTTATTATAAGAATTATGGTAGAATTGGAGAGATGTATGTTTATTATAAAAAGATGATTAAATATTGCTTTTTGTTGACAAAATTAGGAATTGGACGAAGTGCACATCTATACCAAAGGCGAGGCTGAGAGGAATGCAACTGTTGTTCCTCCAGCGTTAAACCACATCCTGCCTAGGACAAGGAGATCTGAACGAATTGCTAAGAAAAGGCAGGGGATAGCTCGGCTTCGATCAAAGTAAAACAAGATGATAACTAAATGAAGGGAAGTGAATCCCTCAAGATCCTTCGATCCTGAGGGATCGCTGTTCAAACTCATCTTATTCCTCGTCTTGTCCATCAGGATCTGATATATAAAGCAATGTCAATTAGTGATCAAGGGGTCATAAGTTCTCATATTAAAACATTTCCTCTGTAATATTGTGTTTATTTACTCTTGGCTTTGAGAGAGCAGTCTCTGTAATACTTTATGTTTGATTAATATCAAAGACACATTTCGTTTCATATCTCAAGTTCTAAAGTAGCCCAGCAGTATACTGGTGCTAAGGGCCCGGATCTGGTGGAATTACCTTGCAGTTTGTATTTCTAATCTTTGCTTACTGTTGTGTGAAGTTGTGTTTAAAGTTTATTACGATTGAAGAATTGATTGACTGTTTTTGGATTGAATACAGATTCGTTGTGATCATTAACGAATTGCATTGCTATTTTATCATTTGCAAGAAGTGCATTCGCTATTTATTTACCTTGCCATCGTTATAAAGCTTTGCTATTCTGTATTTAATTCTAGTTGTTGTTTTATGATTGGTTATAATTGACTGTTGTGTAGTATTGGCTGTCGATAGGGTTGAAGTATTGAGATTAGTTAAGTTTATAATTGCTGTTCAATTCATGTTGTTGTTCTATTTCTGTTTATTGTTCATTTCTGATTCATAGCGTTAGATTAGCAGATAGGAGGATTACAATTGTTATGCATAGGAATTACAAGATGTTGTTCCTTTCCAGATTTTGTTATTAGAAGAAGCTCCTTTCAGTTATTTTCATCAGCAAGTAGATTGAGTTTGCCTTCATTTCGATTACTTTAAGAACAAGACCACCAACTGTAGAGGACACTGGTTACTGCTTCCAAGTCCCTAGATTGGTTATTTTTCCTCAGTGTGATTTCAGTTTCATCGATTTCTAAGGGAAAGAGTTACTGCTACTGTATCCCTGATCGATGGTTTGTAGATTGTTGTAGTTAATATTTCAGAACATTTCCATTTATGTTACTGTAATTAGATTTCTTTACAAACATCCGTTTACTCCTGTATTCAGCATTTTGTACTACATCTTCATAGCATTACTCTTAGTTAATTGCAGCCTCAGACAGAGTACACTCTTGAAATAAAATGTCGCTCCCAGATTGATAATTAATGTAGGATAATTAGGTGTTCAAAATATACCTTTTTACGACCCAACATTTTGGCATCGTTGTCGGGGAGAGTGTATGCCATTTCAAAGGAATGATACACAGCTGATTTTCTTCTACTTGCGAATAATTGGGTATTAAAGAAAAAAGGTAAGAACCTACGCACTGGGAAAGAAACACACTTTCTCACAACCCGCTTCACAACAGAAGTAGGTAAGCTTCTTTCTTTAGGAAGGAATGAAGGTTTGTTTTCTTGAATGAATAGACTGACTAAGAAAAGAAAAATTCCTCCTAAAATTGAAAAACCTAAGGGACCGGTGACCCTTGGGCGGACAACTTTTATTGACGAAATCCTTAAAAGAATTGAATCTCAGCCATCAGGAGGACTTAGAAAAGCTATCTCTAGACAGCCTACTAGTTCCCTTCAGGCTACAGAATCACCATCTGAAGCCTTTGCTAAGATACACAGTCAAATAGAGGGAATTGAGAAAGATTCCCAAGAAATTGAGAATCCCTGCATAATCTCCCCTCAAGAAGGGAACTCTAGTAATCGCCGTGAAGGAGAAGGGGAAACAGGAGAAACAGGAGACCCAAAATATCCTATTGAAATAGCCCAAACAATAAGCAGTCCAGATAAGGGAAGTGTTTTTAAACTCATTCAAAGTCCTGAATCACCTCAAATAGAAGGTAAACAAAAAATACTTATTATTCTAGCCCAAGGAAGTGTTGTCAAAGCCATTCCTGCTCCTAGTCACCCTGGAAATTCCCTTGAGATCCCAGAAGGATATTGGCACATCTTCGACCAAATGTCCCAGAACCAAAATCAGAACCAGTAGACACCCCAACAAACCTCTATGCTGCAATATCCTATAGTAGATACTGCAGTAAATGCACCTATGAAGGCCATTCATCTTCAACATATTCCCACATTTCATGGCCTAACATCAGAAGATCCAGATGCATTTTTGTTTGAATTCGATGTGTTATGCAGGGGATATGATTATACCATCGATCCCCAAAATTAAAACTATTTCCTTCTACATTAAAAGGAGAAGCTTTATGATGGTTTATGGGATTAGGTGGGGGTGTCATAACTGATTGGGATCAGATGAAAGCTTCATTTTTAAAGAAGTATTGAGATTATTACGAGTCTTGGGAACTAAAAGATGAAATATTTCAAATTACAGCGAAACCAAATGAAACCTTGGAAGAATATGTGGAACGATTTCAATACAATCTTCAAAGATCCCCTTATGCATCCTTATCTTTACTTGATAATGTGTTGAAAACTAAATTAATTAGGGGAATGAAAGATGAATGGGTTGAAACATTGAATATTATGGGAAAAGGTGATATACATCAGGAAAGTTATCCTAACATCATTGATTTGTGTATTAGGAGTTTGAGGGGCAACGCAAGGCTAAAATCAACAGAACATGATATGATTACAAGAGAAAATAAAACCTCAGATGAAGGTGTGACTCTTGCATAGATTGGAAACCTGTTGGAAGATTTTAAGATAGATATACTTGGGACTCTAACAACGCAGTTCGACATTATGCAAGCCAAAAAAAAGCAAGCAGAAGCAGAGCACAATTTGGCGATATTCTGTCCCAGATGCAGGAAGAAACACAGCCACAAAGAATGTCGTTGGATGTAATCAAAGTTTGTGCCGTTTGCACAAAATATCACCCTACAGAAGGATGTCCCTCGCTTCCTGGCCTAAAAGTAGTTTATAAGGAGGCAGAGGAAGAATCAGAAGTGGTATGTCTACTTAATCAGCACCGACAATGGCAGCCATGAAAATCAGGTATGGCAACTGATCCATTTTCTTCTTTTCAGCCTCCTCAATACAATGCCTAGCAATATAGTGGAATGTGGAAAAATCAACCACCTTTCCCCAATTGGTCACAACAGCCATTTCCTACAACATCTTGGCCAAATCAAACAAATCAAAATAATTGGCCTAGCTTTCCTTTCTACCCACCGTTTTGGTAAAATAATAACTATCCAACACAATGGTCCCCCTCTACTTCGTAGAGTCAGGCCTGGTAGTCAAGCTGGAAAAGACCTACAAATCAGCCAGCTGGAACAATTCCTCTCTCTCAACCTACAGTGCCAGCTCCCTATACAAACCCCCAGACCAATTTAAGACTAGAACTCCCAGCCCAGCCCAACCCAAACCCAAACAATAAGCCAGTTCATTCTGTCAAAATAATGGAACCCCCGGAATTAGAAACTGAACTAAGGGAGTGCAATGACCTTTAATTAAGGTCTGGGCGCATTGTAGAAATAGAGAGAAACAATAATGTTCATATTGAAGATCAGTTACCTATAGAACAAACATTACAGAAACAGAAGGAGGTTCAACAACAAAGTCAACAACAAGTAACAACTTCCTCTCCACCATTCCCAGAACGATTAAACATACCGCGCCCATTAGAACATCCTAATTTTGATCTTCTGGGAGAATTAAAAAAATTGTGTATAAAAATCCCTCTCCTCCAATCTATCCAAGATATTCCTATATATGCAAAAACCATTAAGGAATTACGCATAAAGAAGCCAAAGAGGAGAACAACCACCAATCCAACTGTCCAAATAGTCGGTACTTTATCTGACTTATTATCAGGGATGGAAACACCCGTAAAATACGAAGACCCAGGAAATCCTATAGTGACTATGCAAATCCATGGGCAATTGTTTCCAAATGCCTTAGTTGATTTGGGAGCAGCAATCAATATCCTAACAACCACTACCTATCAAAAACTTGGCATTACATCACTAGAACCAACAAAAACCTTATTGGAATTGGCTGACCGATCGGTAGTCAAACTAGAGGGTACACTACAAGATGTAATGGTATCTATAGATTCCTGGTAATACCCTGCTGACTTCCTGGTTATCAACCCAAAGAACCAGCTAGAAGGACACCCATTAATCTTAGGTAGACCTTGGTTGGAAACTGTCGATGCTTATATTGGATGCCGACAAGGGAACATGACAATAACAAGGGGAAACTATGTCAAGAAATTAGCTTTATATCCCCCAGCCCAGCCAAGTCTATCAATAATCAAAACAAGAAAACAACCTGTATCATATCTTATGGAAAATATGAGATCACCTCTAACTATAGAAAATTCTCTTGATTTTAAAGATCAAACAGAGGATGATATCATCAATAGTTTTATTAATAAACCACAAATCAGATCCCATCCATAATGTCACGTGATCAAGGCAGCATTTGATAATAAAGAAGAAGAAGATCCTTTGAAAGACATTCCTGATCAAGTAATACCTACTACTTCTGTGTACAATAGTAATATTGTAGAAATTGAGCCGGGAAAAACTCTAAACATTAACAAAAATATGACTGCTAAACAAGAACAGAAGTTGGTCCAACTATTGTGAAAATACAAAACAGTCTTTGCATGGGATTACCCTGATATGAAAGGAATTGACCCTCAATTGTGTACACACCACATCTATATTGAAAAAGATGCAAGACACATTCACCAACCCCAAATAATATTAAACCCTCACCTCAAAGATATTGTGAAAGCTGAATTACAAAAGCTATTGGATGTTAATTTCATCTATCCAATATCTGATAGCAAGTGGGTCTCTCCATTAGTAGTGGTACCAAAGAAGAACGAGAAGTGGAGAATATGTGTATATTACCATGAACTTAACAAGGAAACACAGAAATACCACTTTCCCCTTCCTTTCATTGACGAGGTATTAGACACATTGGCAGGAAATACATTTTTTTATTTCCTTGATGGCTTCAGTGGGTACAATCAAATCCAGATTGCCCCTGACGACCAAGACAAAACTACTTTTACCTGTCCATGGGGGACATTTTCCTATCGAGTCTTAACTTTTAGCCTATGCAATGCCCCTGCTACATTCCAAAGGGCCATTCTCAGCATCTTTGCAGAATTAATAAATGAAGGTCTCGAAGTATATATGGATGACTTCACACCTTATGGGGATGACTTTGAGCCAGCATTAGAAAATGTAGAAAAGGTGTTGCAAAGATGTATTGACACTAGACTTTGTTTAAGCCATGAAAAGTGTCATATGATGATGACCAAAGGAGTTATCTTAGGGCATTATATTTCAGCAACTGGAATTCAGGTGGACCCAACTAAAATTCAAATAATCTTGTTAATACCCACACCTACCACACAAACAGAGGTACGTAGCTTTCTTGGATTTTTTGGTTACTATAGAAGATTTATAGAACATTATTCTCGAACAGCTGCACCTTTATATGCACTAACTGGATATGTTGATTTTATTTGGATAGATAAATGTGACAATGCCTTCAATGATCTGAAAAATCTTGTTTCAACAGCCCCAGTGCTGAGGGGCCCAAATTGGAATTTGCCATTCCAAATTTCATCCGATGCCTCAGACACAGCAATTGGAGCAGTACTTGGGCAAGAGGAAGACAAGAAACCATATGCAATCTATTACATTAGCAAAAATCTATCCCCTACTGAATTAAATTATACTGTGACTGAGAAGGAATTTTTAGCTATAGTACATGCTATAAATAAGTTTAGACATTATATAATTGGGTATCCTATAGTACTATGTACTGATCACTCTGCCATTAAATTCTTATAAAATAAACCTGTTACAAATGGAAGAGTGACAAGATGGTTGATTTTATTGCAAGAATTTGATATTACAATCAAAGATCGACCTGGGAAAGAGAACCCTGTAGCTGATTTTCTGTCAAGAATGCCAAAGCCAACAGACACAGAAGCAGTTGAAGACCACTTCCCAGATGAACATTTTTTCATTGTTACTGTCAGAACCCCATGTTATGCTGATATAGCAAATTATTTGGAAATAGGTAAATTACCTAAACATCTATCCCTTAATGAATGAAAGCAGATAATACAGCATAGTATCCAATTCTCTTGGATTGGGGGCTACCTATTTCACATAGGGGCAGATATGCAAATAAGAAGATGTGTCCGGGAGGATGAGATATTTGATATTTTGAAAGCATGCCATGATGGGCAGTGTGGCGGGCATTTTGCAGATCGTAGAACTGCCCATAAGGTTTTATGAATAGGCTTTTATTGGCCTACCATCTTTAAAGATGCCAAAAAATTTGTGCAGGCCTATGATAGCTGCCAAAGCGCAGGTCGCCCTGGGCAGTCTGATGAAATGCCTTTGAACCCTCAACTAGTGATTGAACCATTTGAACGTTGGGTTCTTGATTTTTTTGGCCCTATTAGCCCCCCATCAAACCAAAAAACATACATCCTAGTTGCAACCGAGTATGTCACTAAGTGGGTCGAAGCAGAGGCTCTTTCAAAAGCTACAGAGGACTCTGTAATACAGTTTCTTTTCCAAATCTTTGTACGATATGGCCTCCCAAGCGACATAATCATAGATGGAGGACCACATTTTGTAGGTAATAAATTAGCTAAAACACTACAAAACTACCATATTCAGCACAAGATTACAACCCCATACCACCCACAGGAAAATGGCCAAGTAGAGATCACGAACAAAGTAATTGAATCTATATTGACAAAAACCATTGCCTCACACAGACGATATTGGGCCTACAAACTTCTAGAAGCATTTTGGGCATATCGAACAACGTGGAGACCCACTACGAGATATTCACCATATCAATTGGTATTTGGAAAAGAACCCATCTATCCAATAGAATTTGAAATTCAGACATTAAAAACAACTCAAAAGGTGGGTCTAGATTTAAATGAAGCCCAAGCCAAAAGACTGCAGAAAATTAATGAATTAGATGAAATTAGGCTCTCTACTATTCAGCACATAGCGTTAATTCAACAATAGAGAACAAAATGGCATGACGCCCTTATCAAATAAAAGATCTTCTACGAAGGAGACTGGGCACTCCTATATGATTCTAGGTTTCAGGATTTTCCAGGGAAACTCCAGACACAATGGCTTGGACCCTATGAAATACAAAACGTGCATGACAATGGCACTATTACATTAGCCACCATTAATGTATCTGGGTATTTCTTCAAAGTAAACGGTCATCGAGTACGATTGTATCATAAACCTCTTACCTGGGAATCATTTTACCAACAATTACGGGAATATTCTACCATGAAAATTTTGGCTGAAGGGGGTAACTCCTCCTCGGCACCAGTTTATTAAATCATTTCTTTTTTTAAATTTTTTACATAATGATTGTTCATTTATTTGGATTGTTTGTTTTAGGGAATTCATTTTTTTCAAATCTCTGTTTATTTTGTTTATTCTGAGTTTTTATTGTTTGTTTCATGGAATTCTGTTTTTTTCAAAAACTCTGTTTATTTCACTTGTTTTGAGTTTTTTATGTTCCTTTCTAAAGGAACAACACTTCTGTTGTTCCTTTCGAAAGGAACAGTAGTGTCGCAGATTTTTGCTATTCCTTTCGGAAGGAACAACAATTCCGCAGATTGTTTCTGTTGTTCCTTTTAAAGGAACAACACCTTTTGAGTGGATTGTTTTTGTTTTAGATCAACATTTTTGAGGATTTCTGATGACTTTTTTAAAGGAAAACATATTATTCATATACAATCATACAAATTAAAGCTTACTGTAATCAACAAATCAAAATAAATCATCACTTTTAAGAAAATTGTTTAGTAATGATAAGAAAAAGGAAAAATGGACATAATCAATAACATGATTTTGTTGTTTTACTACCACTGAATTAATATGATCGATTATCCTTATCACGATTGGTTCTTTCCCATATGTTATAACTTTCTTTGATTTTTATTTATGGAGTAGGAATAAGGGCATATTCTTTTCTATTGAGATGTTTAGACTTCTTCCACCATCCCTACTCTTAAGGAGTGCTGAGCCATCCCTTATGAATAACTAGGAAAGTGCTATATGAAAAAGAAAAATATTTATATGTTTCACTAATAATTTTATGATTTGACAGATGGAGGATAGGGGGTCTCATGAAGAGCTAGCATAACATGATCATAAGGAAGTCAGTGAAGCGACATTCCCATCATGACCACCAAACCAGGGATATGGTCTAATGGACAATTGAAAAAATTAAGAAGTCCTTGGAACAAGAGGTCTCATCAGGAGCTAGCCTGTCCACTTTTCACTTCTTCCCGGTGAATGGAATTGTGATTTATCTGGTCACCAAGCCAGCACAATGGCCTCCGTTATGACATTTAACAAGCACTTCTGCAGTATGAATAAAGGACAATGGTTCCAAGGGTGAGAAAGCAACTCTGTCAAGGTTATGGACACCTGTGGGCAATAGAGCCATACTGATGGTATTGGAGTCAAATTTATACACATCAATATTCATATTAAACCCTTCTCCTATGTCTCTCTTTAAATATCAAATGAAAGTATGGATCATTTACCTTTTATTACGAACCTCTTATACATGAAAATCATTATCAATCGATCATATTAGTTTGAAGTGGGTAATAAACGCATCTGTACTTATGTTTATCTTAAGTTGTCCCTTCTCCTTATATTTGAATCATTACAAATGATTTTATATCTATTTACGATTTATCACACGCATTGATTTCAGTAATTTATATAATTTGATTGAATGTATCATAATTATTCCTGCTTTTTCCTGCTGTACAACTGCTATGCCACACTTTCCTCTCTTAATTGACGGTCAAGGATGACCTATCATCCATCAGAGTGGGGGCCGCAGATGTCTACATGTAGATCAAATACCGATATTTCTTTACCTGTATGCAAACCAAATCCCTACATTTTAGGGAATACCAAAAAATTAACGACATTATTACAATTCACCGTGTTGTGCTGTTCCATTACAATCACTGTGTGTGTGAAAAGAACTAACAAAGTGCATAGACGATGGGAGGACGACCAATTCACAGTAAGCCACAAGTGCTAGTCATTTCTGAAGCTGCACGAGATATTTTGGAAATATTGGGGTGGATTACATATTTCATGAGGATGCAACAACCCCATGAAGCAGTGGCCACCGAATTTTTATAGAACTTGCAGGAAGGATTCTTCATGGTTAGAGGAAGACAGATAGCTGTATCTGATGAAATAATTGCAGAGGTGTCTGGCATACCAGCGCAAGGAACTATATGGACTCAGAAGAAGATTAGGATTCGAGAAGCCATGAAGATTTTTTAGGATGATGGAAAGACATTGGTCATCAAAGGCAAAGGAGTTCAGCCAGCATCATTAGGAGAACCATGGATGGAATTGGCCAAGATAGTGCAGGCCTATATAACGTGTGATAGAAGGAAAGACGTGGTAAGGCCTCGCCACCTTAAGTTACTGGATGTATTAAAACAGAAATGCACTGTAAATTTGCCTGCATTTTTAAATTCCTTACTGCATGATACTGCCCGTAGTATAAGAAAATCTTAGCATGAAGACATGGTGGTCAGCCAGCATTGCCTAATTCGATTAATAGTGAGTCGTAGCCTCGCCCAGCAATAGACCAGCTGGGAGGAGTTGATATTCTCCATTGATGGAGGGTTAGCCTTACCTGCCCCAAAACAGAAGATAATGGTTGGCTCAATAGCTAAGCCATCAACTCATAGACAGTCCCTCCGTTCAAAACGAAGTAGGGGGATGATGGAAGGACTTTCGGGTAGCAGTAGCCAGCCCCTGGAATTGCACAGCTCAGAGGATGAACAACCTCCACAATTTGAGGGAGGAAGTCCTCGTACTGATGAAGATGAGGAAACGGAAGGAGAAATTCGTTACTCGTACGAAGAAGAAATAAGTCACCACACTAGTGGTGAGAAACAATCCAGTGCAGAAGAAGGAAATTGTAGGAGAAATTTGATATTTGGATGAGGAAGAAGGAAGCTATCATACCTGTGAGGAGAACGAAGATAATCATAGCAGTGACAAAGAAGGAACAGAGCCTCCCGAAAATGCTATTGTAAGCCCTTTACAGGAAGACCAATTAGCCCAAATTCTAGCCAATATGAGTGACTATGTGCATCCTCATAGCCCTTTGGACCTTAACATTGATATTAATCAGTTGTAGGAGCACTCTGTAGTCAACAAAGAAATAGCTAACGAAATGCTGGATGAAACAACAAAGCCTAGAAAAGCTAGGGTTGCTTCCCCTGAAAGGCATGAACAAAAAAAAGAGAATACTGAAGCAATATCTCAACCTGAAAGCCCTCGGGGGACTGCAGAGTAAACCAAGGGTATGATTCCCGAAGAATTTAACCAATGGTATATGAATGTTGAAGAAGAACCCCAAGAAGAAGACCAGAAGAGAACCTAACTAAAGGCACAACTTATATGGACCAAAACCCTGTTGAGAAAATGGGTTCAGATAAGGGAACAATTGTTCAATTAAAAAAGAGGAGGAAAGTAACTGAGATTGAAAAGCTTTGCAGGGAACGAATGAAGCTTCACAGACTCGTGGAACAGCTCAGGCAAACCATTAGGGTTCTCAGAATGAAACAAATGCCTAAGCGAGCCCCCAAGAGAAGAAGCATAGCTACCAAGCAAATTTCGAAAAAGAGAAAAGTGACCGCTAATAGGAACCCCCAATTTGCAGAAGCCCTGCCTGAGCCTAATTATGGAGATACAACACAACAAATAGTTGTTCCAACACAAGCTATTCCAGAGGGACCTGCTTCAAGTGAAAACATGAAAGCTAGTAGTCAACATACTTTCAGTGACCCTACATTAGCCAAACTCCAAGAGGAGTTGGCACAGGCTCGAATAGAAATGCAAAGGTTGGAAGAAGACACTTTCCCTAGAAAGAGATATCAGGAGTTACAGCAATAGATGAAAATTATGCATGATGCAGAAGCTAACGCTCATGAAAAGTGTCGAAAAGTAGAGGAAAAGGCTGACAAGGTAATGAACCAATTAAAACTAGCCTACAATCGAATAGACACTCTCTGCCCATTGTACACTGATGTCTTACCCTGTAGATGCCTCGCCAAAAACTATGCTTTATTTTTACTAGAAAGATATTTACAGCTAAATATTAAGGCAATTAGGGCAGGGAAATCCATAGAGCTAAAAACTATAGATGACTTTGTATCATGCTGCAAACTTTATGGGATCAAAGTATAGCGCCTTTTGTGTGAATTTTATTTGCATAATCTAATACTTGAAAACGATTGTGAGTCAAATCCTAGCCCTTTTGTGGGAGATATCCAATATCAGGCATTCATTTCCTTTGTTGTAAATCAATTAAAATGGCTTAAAGCCTATAATTCTTTTCAAATGCAGGAAAATGAATTAGATTTGTGGGTTAGGAGTGAACCTCAGGAACCACTTCAATTTTGGGCTAGGTAGAAAAGTTTGATGACAAAGGAAGGCGTTATCCAAGCATTGGGGCCTGTCCACAAATTGATTATCTTGAATGGAATAGATTATTTCTTATCCATTAGAAACCAAGCTTATATAGAAGTTAAGGTCTGGTGCAGAATTTCCAATAAGAATGTGCAAAATAGGGAGCCATTTAATTATAGAAACTTTGGGCTAGCTACAGACCGCTTGATTTCCTATAGTAATCTCATTTTAAAATAAGGACCATTCTGGCTAGGATGTAGGTTCCGAAGCCCTATTGCATGGTATCCTGCTTCAAACTACAAAGCCATTTACGAACTACCCGAAGGAAAGACAAAGCATGTTTTTGAGGAATTAGCTGCACTACATGGTTTTAGGCCTTTTGATGACAAACCTTATCCGAATTATTCTTTAACTTCTCTCCATGTGAACTATAGTTTTCATGAGGACATGAAAAAGATTAAGCAAGGGGGTATGTTGGGCAATGAAAAAGGTATGAAATCATTGTGTATTTTCTCATTCTTTTACTATAGACATACTCCTTTTTACCTTAGAAATGTAATTTATTATAAGAATTATGGTAGAATTGGAGAGATGTATGTTTATTATAAAAAGATTATTAAATATTTCTTTTTGTTGACAAAATCAGGAATTGAATGAAGTGCACAGCTATACCAAAGGTGAGACTAAGATGAATGCAACTGCTATTCCTCTAGCGTTAAACCACATTGTTACACCATTTTTTGGTCATCTAACCTTTCATCATTAGATGGACCCAAGTACACCATGTAAGACCAGTTTTACCCCAAGTAAAACTACTTTCACTATGTTAATTAGGAAACCCCAAAAGGAATAATTAATTAAACCATAATTTAATTATTATTCCCAGTCATGTTTAACCCAAAAACAAAGAAATTAATGAGATAAACCCATAGTTATCTTATTAGTTTCTAGGAATAATTATTTAAATAATATTCCTTGTTAAATATGACCAAATCAACCACCATTAATTAAATAAATCATTATTTATTTGATTATATCCCAACCACTTCCTTAAAAGAATAAATAAATCATTTATTTATTTATTCTTCACTAATCAAGGGATTTGACCCAAGTCAAACACCCTTTCCCTCCAACAAATAATAATAAAATATTCCATAGAGGTGGATCTAGATTCGATTAACATTATTTTAATCGTGCACCAAGATCTAGAATGACCCAATATTTTGTTATAAATAGGAGGGTTTTCCCCATCATTCTTCACCTTTTGTTGCCTATTAGATCACTCTGGATCTATACACTTGGTCTCATTCCTACCATTTTGCTCCCATTGAGCTCTATCTTCTACATTGGGTTTTCTACATCTACAAGAGAGAGAAAGCTTAGATCTGAAGTGCCGAGGACTACAAAGAACCCATCCCATTGAGGAGATCTGGATACACCTTCTTGTTTCCTCCCAGGTGGCCCCGTAATATAAAAATTCATTCAAAAATCGTGTTCTTGTCTTGTCTCGTTGGATGCATGGAGCAAACTCTTTACTTTCTTGCTTAATGTCTTTCCATTTATAGATCCGTTTGTTGCGGCATTTTAACTACTAATTGCGGATCCGAAGATGTTTGGCGACCTCTATTGTTGTTAGGGCTATTAGTTATGCGTAGCTAAAGTGGTTCTTTTTCGTACACTTCGACGAAGAATTCATACTAACAAATGGCGACTCCACACGGGTTTTAAATTAGTCGTTTTTCATATTCCCGCATATCCGACTACTTGAGCCCTAGGGCTTCTTTTTCGACTGCTTAGTTTTCCTCTTTTTATGTCATTTTTTCTCACATAAAACCCTAAAAACTTAAAATTTCTAACTTCAGTGTGTTTACGGGCCCTATTGCGCAGTAAGCGACATCGCCCGCAACCGAGACGGCAACTTTTCCGAAAATGCGCCGCCGAGACAACCGGAACAGGGGGGTCGCACTTTTGGCCCTAAACCTCGCGACCCGGACCTCCAAGTCGCACTTTTCACTCGTTTTACGCGACCTTCACTCGGATCGGGTCGAAAGCTGCGACCGCCTTTTTTTCCGACATTTTTTTCGCACTTTTTACCGGGTTTTGCTGCGGGCTCTACGCTAGGGTCTTCCGACCTCCGTCTCAGCCCCGCCTTGACCAAGATTTGATCCGTTTTTACTCATCTAAGTGGGAACCCGGCCCCTTAGGGGCTTTAGTACCCTCCACTTTTTGTGGAAGAGTTTTAGTCTGTTTCAGCCGTCGGTTTCGCAGCTTCAGCCCCCTCTTTTCCCGGATCCGTTACCTCACTTTCGGATCCATTGAAATCACCTCTTTTCCTTTCAAATCACCTCTTGTCGTTTTGTTTGGACCTCCTCTGAAGGCCTCTCGCCTTGCCCCCGGTTTTCTGCTGATTTCCCTTTTCCGGCCACCTTGCCTCTGTCTCTTGGTCGTGATCCGCACCCTTGCTGCGGCTTTATCCTCCGGATCTCTCGTCCCCCTTTGACCCCTAGATCCGTTGAGCTTCCTTTGTGTGTGTTTCCATAGTTTTTCCCTTTTTTTTCGAAAGATAGTTGTGAGAGACCCACCTTCTTGGGTTAGATAGATGCATACGTAGTCTGTTATTTCTCTCGTTATTTCAGCATTTTATTCCGTTCTCTGTAGGTTTATTTTTCAGCTACGCGACACACTTTTTCTTGCTCTCAACAACGGAAAGGGTTTAAAAAATAAAATTAACACACGCCACACACCGACCCTAAGTGAAGAAGCGCTCGGTTTACACCGCTCGGCAAAGACTCTAAAATCAATTGTCACCGCACCTTATCCGCCCTTGACCTTCCTTGATTCTCGTCCCTTTTCGCCCTTGTCGGTTTCCTTCTTCCTCTCATCATTGCGCCCCCCAAGGCGCCGTTCCGAGAGACTTCTTGGCCTTTACCCTCGGTTTCGGTTGATCGACCTCGCTCCGCACCGCCGTCGTCGAGCCAGTCCACCTTTGAGTCCGCACTCCGACTCTCTCCCGATTCATCGGGTCCCCCCTTCTCCTTCCGGTTCTCCCCCTCGTTACCTTCACCATGTCCGGATCGGGGCCTAATGCTAGTGGTTCTCCCGGCCCCAATGCCGGCCCTACTTCTAGCGGAACCGTCACAACCACTACCCCCGGCCACCCCCGTGTCTGTCGTACATTGCGAGCCTCGGCCTCTCCGATTTCCATCGGTTGATTAATGACCCTATTCACCACAATGCTACCCGGCCCGCTATGCCCACCAAGCCGCCCTCCGATATCCCTAAGTTCGAGGGCCTTAATGGAGAAGATCCAACCAATCACGTCCGGTCTTTCCACATGTGGTGTTCCTCCAATTCCATTACCGATGACTCCATCCGTCTTCGTTTGTTCCAACGCACGCTTACCGGCGAAGCTTCTAAATGGTATGTCGAACGGGCCACTTCCTCCCATACCACGTTCGAGACTCTTGCCCAAGCCTTTTTGTCGTACTTCCGGCTCCATCTCCGATACGACAACGGCACGGAGCTCTTGACTTCATTTAAGCAATCCTCTTCCACACGCCTTTTCGCCCATGTTCGGGGAATGGCGACGAAGACGGAGCTTATGTCGAGCCCCTCCCTTCAAAGATCGGGTTTACATGGGATCGGTTCCTTCGCACCCTCCCGTCTCCCATCGGCAAAGATGTCGCCTCTCACTTTCCCTCAATCCGAAGAAGCCGCCCTCCAAATAGCTTTAAAATATGACCCGATCTACGCTCAATCCGGTTATGTTTATACCGTTCTTCCCGGCATCCCCGAGCCCGGTGGCGCTAACGCCCCGGGGGCATCTCATTCCGCCGACTGGTATTGTTGGATCTCTTTCCCACCCATCCGCTCACCCTCCTATGGGTTATGGTCTCCCTCGGGGAGGGGGCCCGGGCACCTCAAGCACTCTTCCCCCCTCCCCGGCAACATGTATCCAGGGATACGGCATGCCTCCTCCTTTTGCCCAACCTCCCGCTTACCTCAATGTCGCCCAACCCAACCCTTACTTTTATCCACAGGCCGGTGCGCCAACTCCTCTAGCATATGCGCTTCCGCCTCCCTTGCCTCCTCACAACCCGCAACGACACTTACAACCCCCTCCGGGGCAAGTATTTGCACGACAAGGTGCGATTAATCCCCCTTCTTCTCAAAGAAGGCGGAGAGGCAACCGTGAACCCATCCGCCCCCGGTGACCGAGGACCCAATTCCGGTGTGGACCCTAACACTAGCAACCAGCCTCGGGGCATTCCGCCCTGTGCCGGACGAGGCGCTTCGCACAAACAAGCCCCGTTCGTGTTGTGGTGTTTACGGTCACTACACTCACGATTGTCCTCTCTTACCCCGGATGCGACGGATGTGGGAGTCTCAAGCCACATTACGCGGACAACACGCCTCCCCTCATGCTCCTCCTAATGTGGCCACTACCCGGCCCAGCTGTGTTCATCGATCCTTTCCCTCAACGAGGGATTCGTGGCTACCCAACCCCCCCGACGACCCATGTAGCCACCCCCTCGTCCATTTCGGTTCCTCCGATTACGGATCCTTATGATGCGCTCCGATCCTTCCCCTTCCGTCGACCTTCACCTTCAAACTCGGTCTCGCCGCATCCCCAAGCCTCTCGCTCGATCCCGCTTCCCGAGCCTCCATCTTCGGGTTCTACGAGCCTCTTTCGACATCCGGTGGCCCCTTTACACATCCCTCAACCCAAAGTTGAGGTTCATCCAAAGATTCCAAAGGGCCCATTACGCCGAAAGGCCGCTTCCGGTCGAGCCGCTCAATCGTATAGTATAGTAGATGATTTGGCGCAATCCCCTATCGCCATTTCCACACTCGGAACTCCTCCCAGTCGTGCCCTTCTCAAAAGAAGGCTCTACTATCTCGCCGTGGGCGTCGCTGATCTCGCCGATGACCAAATGATTGTTTTTGACGCCACTCAATCGGACCATCCTCCTCTTCCTCCTTCCGTTGCTTTCCAAATCCCAGTCAAAATCCGAACGCCACTGTATCCCCGTGTATAATTGATGAGGGGGGCATCCACCCGTGTGATGTCCGCTTCGGTTTGGAAGCAACTCGGATCCCCCGAGCCGGCCCCTTCCACGATCACCCTTCGAGCGTGGGACGGTCATGCCTCCCGACCCTATTGGCTCTGTTTCAGTACTCGTCCCATCACCCTCGCCGCAAGGCGTTTGCGTTGATGTCGAAGTCATTGACGCCCCTCTGAACTACAACATTCTATTGGGGCGAAGCTACACCTATGCCATGTCTGCTTTGTCCCATCCGCGATTTTCCGCAAGATGTCTTTTTCCACATAATGGGAAGATAGTCACCATCGACCGGCTATCTTATCATGAGCCGCCGTCTCGGACCTCCTCCGAGACGACCATCTCTTCCGTAGCCAACAAGCAAACCGTCGATTCTTTGACCGGTGTCTCCCCCCGGCGTCTATAAAGATTCCACCCGCGCGGTACTTTTCCTCATCTTCCCCCCCCCCTCCCCGTTACCGATCCCGACTTGTCGAATGCTTTGCATGATGCAATCGTCTCGGGCTGCCCATAAACGGCTCTGCCCTCGGCTAGTCGACCCACCTCCTCCCCCGCCCTCCGCTACCCGCTCCTAGCCATTCATCTCGCCAGCTCGGGACCTCCTCCTTCCGGCCCTCCCCCTACAAATTGGTATCCCCGAACCTCTTTATCCTCCAAGCTCGGTTCCCCCACGGCCTTAACCATCTCGGAGCCGTACCTCCCCGGTCATTACCCTCGTCGGGACGGATCCCCCTTCTTGGCTCCCCCTCCCGGAGTATATTCTCGTCCCCCGTCATGGCCACCCTCTCTCTCCCTAACTTGACCTTGGGCATTCCGGTTTGGTACCTTGACCCCCCAGCCCCCCCCCCCCCGGGCACCCCCAAACCTTACATGGCTTTGACACCGGTTCAACCGGTCCCCCCCGCTTCCTCCATAGCCACTCGTGCCCCCAAAGACCTCCACAGGGACCCTTCTCCTATTGCGACGGCTCCCGGGAAGAAAGGCAAAGCCCGCAAGGGGGGCAACCAAAGACCAAACCACCACGACCACCCCGGCTCCTTCTCCGCCCGCGAAGCCTTGTGCCTTATGTGATATCATTGGTCATGCCACCCATGCTTGTCCCGAGTTACCTCGTATCCGGCCCATGGTAAAAGTCGCGTTCCCCGACACTACGGTCCCCCGAAACTCCCACTCCTTCTTCGACCGTCCCCAAGAACCCCCAAGACTCTCCGCACCAACAAGCCTTGTGCTTTGTGCGGTGTCCATGGCCACTACTCCCATTATTGTCCTCACCGACGCATTACCGTGCCTCCCTTGAGGTGATCCGCGAGTATGAGGTTGAACAAAATCAATCCGCCTCTCCCATTCTCGCGCGATATGCTTCGAGCCGCCCTGAGGATCCCCCCGCTCCCATCCACATCCCCCCCACGATGTTCGGATGACGGAGTCTACGGTCACCATTCTTTACCTATCCTCCTCCGCACGACACTCGGAGCCTAGCCCGTCCCGAGCCTCTCCCCGTTGTGTCCCTTGATACTCGAGATCACTCCACTTGTGTCTCCGTTGACCTCCGCGGCCCCGAGTCCTCACCATGTTTCCGATAGGCTGTCATACACCACCTTGTTTGAGTCTTGATCATCCCGCCCCTTCCTCCCGCCATTCCCGCTCGATGACTTCGTGCCCTCACGCTGCCGTCATTTCCTTTCATCCCCCTCATTTATTGTCTTGTCACACCATTTTGCGGGACCCCCCGTCCACACCCTTTATCGGTTACGCCGATGGTGCAAGTCGCTACTCCGGGAATCTTGCCTCAGCGAGGGTGGGCCATCTTCACCCCCTTGCATCACCTCGTTCGTCTAACGGGGTATGCATTGGTTCCGCCACCAACAATCGGGCCGAATATGATGCGGTGCGTGGCCTATTAGGCGATGCCCTCTTGCATCGCATCCGCCATCTCGCACGTTCGTTTGGATTCCCACCGCTTCTTGTAATGCAACTCAATGGTGTTTATCGTGTGCATAACCCCGTCGTTTGTTTAGACGCTATTTACGAGTGAAAGTCTTAATACGTGCGTTTGAAACCACAACTTTCAACCATGTACCCAGAGACCGGGAATCACTACGTGGATAGTATTGCAAACCATGTTCTAGATTGGCATTTATCACACACAATTCATACAAGACAATAACATTAAATCAACCATCAAAAGCCGATACATATCCATAATATGTGTCGCAAACCATATATTGACGAGTCCATCTACTCTGATACATACGACATGCCCATATCATGTTCCAAAAACTGGGGGCACTATATGCCCCTCCATACATATACATACGACATGCCCATAGCATGTTACAAACAAAATCCAAAAAACTGGGGGCACCATATGCCCCTCCATACACTATAGGGGGCACCACCTGCCCCTACATACATCGGAGGGGGGCACCATATGCCCCTAATCACTATCTCGGAGGCTCCCGGGCCAATGTCTCCGCCCCGCAGACATGTAGATCACGCATAGCTTGACCCGGCCCATCGCCATGCGCCGCATGATACCTCGCCACTCCGAGGGGAGACCAACACATGGCTCTATGTACCGGTCGTCTAAATCCCCGCCACCGCGCTCCGATACTCCGGTCAAAAGTCTGCTCACATCTACGAGCGGATGTCCTCCGATGGGGCGGCCGCATCCTCGTTCACTGCGCTGCTCGACCCACTCGGACCAGCAGCTCCGGACGCCGCCGGTCGTCCCATATATCCGGCCGCTTTTACTCGGGTGCTATATCTCGCATACCAAAAGTCCACCGAATCAGCATCATCATTTACTATTCAAAAAACTTTAACATGCCCATATAAGAATAGCAATTTGTCACTTACCATCGGGCCCCCGGACTCGACTCGGATCGGAAGTGGCGGATCCGGGATCCCCACGGTAGCTCATCCCACTATACGGGTAGTCGTCTATGTACAACGGCATCCGATCCCAATGGGCAAAGAACTCCGGTCGAAACACTCGCCCGACCGCCCCTCCTCCTCCTCCGCGAGTAGTCGTCCCCAATGACGCATCCTCGGGCTCTCTCGGGCCCCCCATCCGGAAGCTGCACACGAGGCCTCAAGGTCGGGATCTTCTCAAAGAAGAAGGCGCACAATAAAGTCCCATATGAGAAATCATGATTCACTCGCTGCCCTGCATAGCAACAACTATCGCTTTAGCGCCACCGAGCATCATTTGGGCCCACCCAAAGTAGGTCCCACCCAACACACTCTCCACTATCATCATCGCCCACCGGTGATGTGATAGAACGCCCTGGGTTGCCCAGAGTTCGCAGCCACAGTCGCGGCCACCTGCACGGGTTTCTAGCCTCTCTAGATCCCCGACCGATATTCGAGTCCCCTTGACTTGAAGACCCGGTCGACAATGGCGTTCCACGAACTCCATGATATGCCGCCCCCGCGGCAGACAGCCGGCTGCGTGTCTCCCACGATCCCCGGTGGTGGGAGGCCGGTCGAGAAGTACACATCTCGGGACCGTCGGTTCGATCCTCCGCCCTTGCACTACAAAGATCTCCCGATCCGGATCCCAATAACCGATAATACGGGACGTAATGGTTCCCTCGCTCTCATCAACGGGTTCTCCACAAACTTGAGAACCCCAAATCCGGCCAATACACGACGAACGCACCCGATCCGCTCGGATCTCCGTCCGAAGTGTTCCCGGATCCCTCTCTCTCCAGATTGACCCGCAACTCGCCATACCCGCACAAACACATTATTTTTGTCGTGGGTACGGATCGGGAAAACCATAACCACACACCAAAACCCAACTCCCGACCCATAAAACGACACCAAACCCCCCTCATCTCCCAGGTCGCAGTTTTCTACCATTTTCTGGACCAGGTCGCACTTTTTGCCCCAAAAAGTGCGACCGCTACCCGTAGAGATGAGGGAGGGGCTGTTTTGGTAATCTAACCTTTCATCATTAGATGGACCCAAGTACACCATGTAAGACCAGTTTTACCCCAAGTAAAACTACTTTCACTATGTTAATTAGGAAACCCCAAAAGGAATAATTAATTAAACCATAATTTAATTATTATTCCCAGTCATGTTTAACCCAAAAACAAAGAAATTAATGAGATAAACCCATAGTTATCTTATTATTTTCTAGGAATAGTTATTTAAATAATATTCCTTGTTAAATATGACCAAATCAACCACCATTAATTAAATAAATCATTATTTATTTGATTATATCCCAACCACTTCCTTAAAAAGATAAATAAATCATTTATTTATTTATTCTTCACTAATCAAGGGATTTGACCCAAGTCAAAACACCCTTTCCCTCCAACAAATAATAATAAAATATTCCATGAGGTGGATCTAGATTTGATTAACATTATTTTAATCATGCATCAAGATCTAGAATGACCCAATATTTTGTTATAAATAGGAGGGTTTTCCCCATCATTCTTCACCTTTTGTTGCCTATTAGATCACTCTGGATCTATACACTTGGTCTCATTTCTACCATTTTTGCTCCCATTGAGCTCTATCTTCTACATTGGGTTTTCTACATCTACAAGAGAGAGAAAGCTTAGATCTGAAGTGCTGAGGACTACAAAGAACCCATCCCATTGAGGAGATCTGGATACACCTTCTTGTTTCCTCCCAGGTGCACTGTAATATAAAAATTCATTCAAAAATCGTGTTCTTGTCTTGTCTGTTGGATGCATGGAGCAAACTCTTTACTTTACTGCTTAATGTCTTTCCATTTATAGATCTGTATGTTGCAGCATTTTAACTACTAATTGCAGATCTGAAGATGTTTGGCAGCCTCTATTGTTGTTAGGGCTATTATTTATGCGTAGCTAAAGTGGTTATTTTTCGTACACTTCGACGAAGAATTCATACTAACACACATCCTGCATAGGATAAAGAGGTCTGAACAAATTGCTAAGAAAATTCAGGGGACAACTCGGCTTCGGTCAAAGTAAACCAAGATGATAACTAAAAAAAGGGAAGTGAATCCCTCAGGATCCTTCGATTCTGACGGATCACTGTTCAAACTCATCTTATTCCTCTTATTGTCCATCAGGGTCTGATATATAAATCAATGTCCTTTAGTGATCAAGGGGTCAGAAGTTCTCATATTAAAACATTTCCTCAGTAATATTGTGTTTATTGACTCTCCTCTTTGAGAGAGCAGTCTCTGTAATACTTTATGTTTGATTAATATCAAAGACACATTTCGTTTCATCTCTCAAGTTCTGAAGTAGCCCAACAGGATTTCACTGGTGCTAAGGGCTCAGCTCTAGTGGAATTACCTTGTTGTTTGTATTTCTAATCTTTGCTTACTGTTGTGTGAAGTTGTGTTTAAAGTTTATTATGATTGAAGAGTTGATTGACTGCTGTTGGATTGAATACAGATTCGTTGTGATCGTTAATGAATTGCGTTGCTATTTTATCATCTACAAGAAGTGCATTCGATGTTTATTTACCTTGCCATCGTTATAAAGCTTTGTTTTTCTGTATTTAATTCTAGTTGCTGGTTTATGATTGGTTATAATTGACTGTTGTGTAGTATTGGCTGTTGATAGGGTTGAAGTATGTAGATTAGTTAAGTTTATAATTGCTATTCAATTCATGTTGCTATTCTATTTTTGTTTATTGTTCATTTTTGATTCATAGCTTTAGATTAGCAGATATGAGGATTACAATTGTTATGCATAGGAATTACAAGCTGTTGTTCCTTTCCAGATTTTGTTATTATAAGAAGCTCCTTTCAGTTATTTTCATCAGCAAGTAGATTGAGTTTTCCTTCATTTTTATTGCTTTAAGAACAAGACCACCAACTGTAGAGGACACTGGTTACTGCTTCCAAGTCCCTAGATTGGTTATCTTGCCTCAGTGTGATTTCAGTTGCATTGATTTCTAAGGGAAAGAGTTACTGCTACTATATCCCTGATCGATGGTTTGTAGATTGTTGTAGTTAAGATTTTAGAACATTTCCATTTATGTTACTGTAATTAGATTTCTTTATAAACATCTGTTTACTCTTGTATTCAGCATTCTGTACTACATCTTCATAGCATTACTCTTAGTTAATTGCAACCTCAGACAGAGTACACTCTTGAAATAAAAAGTCGCTCCTGGATTGATAATTAATGTAGGATAATTAGGTGTTCAAAAGATACATTTTTATGACCCAACAGATGGGTGGTGTCTACTCGCGGGTCGAATGTGCACGCGGGTTAGCACTGCACGAAGGAGCGGAACCAAGCCTTATCCATTCGGCAGTTATGCCGACGGTTCTGACCTTAACCACCACCATGTGACCACTAACCTCGACAGTTAATGCCTTCAAAAACCGGGGGGTTATTTTGCGTGTTTCCCCCGAATTTGGCGGTAATCACTATTTTAGTGAGGTTAACTCCAGTCCTTCCAATTTTTATGGAGGGTTTTTAGGCCAAACTAGGCAAAACTTTAGCTGGTCATAAATTTCAGTAGATAGAACCTTTTGGAGTGAATTTTTATTTTTTTTTATTTTGGGTATTTTGAGCATTCTAGAGCCAATGGCATAGGTTACAGAGTCAACATAGCTGATATTCAGGTACTTTTTCAGCAGTGACGCTTGAAGAGCCATCAGGGCCTAGGGAGTGTTGGAGCTGTATTGGGGCTATCGTTAACCATTAGAGGTGAAACAAAAGCCAATATTTACTATTTTCTGTGTTTTGAACTCATTTCCACAGCTTATTTTTCTTGTTCAGGCTTTCTTATCACTATATAACCAATTTTAGCATCTAATAAGAGCAAGGACATGCCCATTTGGGGGCCTTGGACCCGGTAGATGTAGCCTAGGAGGGGTGAACTGACTCATCAGCTGTTGTGTTATATTATGTGATTTTATCTTGCTGTGTTTTTTAGACTTAATATGTTAAACAGTAAAAATAAATAACACTCCTTCACACATAAGACTCAGAAATTTACCAAAAACACTTTATTTCACTTGTAAGACTATCTAAACACTTTGCACACCTATTTTATGGAAATGAATACCTTGAACAAAAAATACAAGTAGTTTCATTTTCATATCATGAGTGTTAACTTCTACAAGTTCTAAAGAGAGAGTTTGTAAAGGGCTAGGTAGCCTCTAGATCTGATCCTTTTATCAAAGGTGACATATCCAGTAAATGCCCCTACAGTCAATCTCTGGAATAGATTTAAGAAGTTTCATTTTTAGATCAGTTGGTATCAGAGATATGGTTTAGAGCTAGAGTTTTTACTCAGCATTTGTTTTGTGTAAAGATTAAGTAATTTGTTTGCAAGTTTTGATGCTGACTAGGTTAAAACTCAAGAGAGGTGAAGGAAAATTGGTTAGTGCACAAGCTAATCCACAACCAAGAAGGGTCAGAGAACCACCTCCAAGAGTCCTAGAAGCAACTACAAGCATATCTTCAAGAGAAAGTGAAACTCCTGAAGAGATGGATCCCAAGGAAGAAGAAAGGGTATTTCGGAAAGCTTTCTTGGATATGACTAGAATGGTAAGGATCCTCTATCAAGAAAGAAATGATAGGATTGTTGGAGAAGGGTATAAAAACTAAAAAGAAGGAGAGGATTCCTCAGGAGGAAAGAAGGGTAATGATCAGTCAAAAAAAGGGAATGGAGGAAATGGTGATCCACCATCTCCATCGTCATCCTCTTCCTTGTCATCATCTTCCTAGACTTTAGTAAATTAGTCACATAAGTCGAAAACCACTGGTAAAAATCCTTTTTTAAAGATTGATGTCAAATTTGAATTTCCAATGTTTAATGGTGAAGTGAATGCAAAGAAATTATATAATTTGATCAGACAATTGGAAGTCTATTTAAGGATTCAAAATTTGCATGATGACGACACTAAAATACAACTAGCCTCGCTAAGGATGGATGGAGCAGCTTTGGTATGGTGGGAAGCCAAGACCAAGGAGGAAATCAGGAAACATGGTAAGATTACACTATCATGGACTGAATTTATTACTACCATCAAAAATAAATTTTATCCTCTTGCTCATCTTCAAAAAGCTATAATGAACTGGCAAAATTTAGACAGCTTAAGGGACAGGATGTGCCAGACTATACCTAGGAATTTAGGAGAAGAGCACTCTTATTAGGGGTAGACTTACAAAGTCAAGATACTTTGCTGAAGTATATAGGTGGTTTGCACAGTTACCTTAAACACACTATCCTTATGTTTAATACTACTAGTCTAGACGAAGTTTGTGTACAAGCTATGCATTTAGAGACTAGAGGGAAAAACACTTTTGATGAGGGTAGAAACAAGCCTTTCAAAGGAAAGAACAAAAATGAAACCTTTAAGGGAAAAGGTAAAAACAATGCATCTATTAAACAAGAGGGTGAAAATTTCATTTGTAAACATTGTTCAAGAGAGGGCCATGAAGAGAAAAACTGTTGGAAATTACATCCTGAAAAAAGAAACTAGTTTAACAAAAACAAAGGAAAGAAGAAAATTTCAGCTACTACAACAACACCTCAAGATTTAGGTGATGATTCAGGGGATGAAACCAAAATTGAAGCCATGGGTTTGAAAGGTATGAAGGGAAAGGAAACATAAACTAAAGCAAGCACTAGTACTTCAAACTGTCATGTATAAGATCCTAGTGAGGAAGAAAGAATTGAATTGTTCCATGTGAGGGTAGGCTCAAAACATATTAAAATTGACACACTGTTTGACAGTGGGTCACAAGAAAATCTCATATCAAAATACTTGGTCAAACAGCTTAAAATTGAGACCATTCCACATCCAAAGCCTTACCCACTTGGGTGGATATGCAAGGATTCAAACTTACAAGTCTCAAGAAATTGCATATTGTGATTCACCATAACTGCACACTTTATTGACACAATTGAACTTGATGTGGTGTCGCTTGATATATGAGGAATTTTTTTGGGAAGTCCTTACTTATTTGACAGGAAAGCAATCTTCCATCACCATGAAAAAAAATATCATCTCTTTAAATATGGCAAGGATTTCATTGTCAGAGCACATCACAAGAAGACAAATATAGCGATGGAAAATGCGGAACAGGTAAAAAGGCTAGTCAATTCTAGCAAGAGTTTTGTACTTATTATGGTTAAGCCCAAGGTTTATATGAATAATGAGTCACTTTAAAATTGTGATTCCAAGATTAAATCAGATTTATATGATGTAGTTGATGCACAACATGAGATGTTTCAGGAACCGACAGGTTTACCTCCTAAAAGGGAGATTCAGCATGCGATCCATTTACATCAAGATTGTCCTCTTCCTAACAACGACATGTATCGCTTGTCTATCATGGAGAATTATTAAATCAAGAGGAAAATTAAAGACTTGTTGGACAAAGGATTCATAAGACCAAGCACTTCGCCATGTGGGTCACCGATAATGTTGGTTCCAAAGAAAGATCGAACTTGGTGCATGTTTGTGGACTTCAGGGCATTGAAAAAAATAACGGTAAATAATAGCTACCCACTTCCAAGGATAGATGATTTGTTGGATCAGTTGAAAGACGATAAATATTTCACTAAGTTAGACTTATGTAGTGGTTATCATCCAGTTAGAATTGCAGAAAGTGACATTTGGAAGACAACATTTAAAACCAAACAGGGACTCTTCAAGTGGCTTGTTATGCCGTTTGGTTTATGAAATGCACCTGCAACTTTCATGCATTTAATAGATGATGTCCTATGTCCTTTTCTTGATGATTTTTTTATTGTCTACTTATATGACATTTTAATTTTCAGCAAGACTCTAGAGAGTATGTCATGCATGTTAAGAAAGTACTTGATGTTTTGAAGAAAAATCAGTTATTTCTTAAAATGTGGAAGTGTGAATTTGAAAAGACTTCTTTGGTTTATTTGGGACACATAGTAGGAGGAGGTGCTTTGAGAAATGATACTTCTAAAGTAGAAGCCATTGTGAATTTGCCTACTCCCAAATCCATTACAGATGTAGGAAGTTTTTTGGGTGCAGCTCAGTATTGGAGGAAGTTTATTTCTAACTTCTCTGCCATATCAACTACTATGCATGCAATGACTAGTGTGAAGTGTGCTTTCCAATGGGGAGGAAAGCAACATAAATCTTTTAAGTCTTTGAAAGAGAAGATAAGTTCAGCTCCAGTTCTTTCATTACCAGACTTGAGACAGCCATTCTAGATTCAGACAGATGCAAGCGATTACGCCATGGGTGCAGTTCTCTTACAGCATGGTAAGCCTGTTGCATTTCATTCTAAGACATTTAATGGTGCTGTTGTGAATTATCCTACAAATGATAAAGAGTTGTATGCATTGGTACAAAGTGTCAAAAAATGGAAACACTATTTGATGGGAAAAGAAACAATTGTTCATACCGACCATCAGCCTTTACAATACTTGCAATCGCAAAGTAAATTGCAGCAGTCACGACATTTCAGATGGATGGGCTTCCTACAAAAATTTCACTTGGTAATAAGGTATAAGAAAGGTATTTAAAACAAGGTTGCTGATATGCTTTCAAGGCCTATTATTAGTGCTAGTACTTTGCTTAAGAATGATTCTATTGTGCATGAGAGCTACATAAAACAGTATGCATCAGGTGTTGATTTTAAGGATGTGTATGCTAACTTGAGTGAAGGGAACCATGTTGAGGAGAATGATTATCATTTGCATAATAATCTGTTGTTTCATATGGGAAAGTTATGTATACCACAGGGGGAGAGATTAAGCATGATGAGAGAGGCTCATTCTTCTCTCATAGCTAGACATTTTGGGGTGAGCAAAACGGTGGCACATTTACAAAGGTATTGTTATTGGCCTCACATGGTAGATAGTGTTTCAAGTTTCATTAGAGGTTGTTAATTATGTGCTACAAGAAAGCCTAGCAATAGGAATCTTGGTTTATATACACCATTGCCGATACCTTCTAGACCATGGGAAAGTTTTTCTATGGATTTTTTTGGAGGGCTACCATTATCTAGAAAGTAGCATGATTTTATTTATGTAGTAGTTGATCGTTTCAGCAAGATGTGTATTCTTATGCCATGTAAGAAAACTATAACTGCTGAACAAATTGCTGATTTATATTTTCAACATGTATGGGTTCATTATGGCTTTCCTAATTCTATTGTTAGTGACAGGGATTCCAGATTCATGGGGAATTTTTGGTCCAATTTATGGAAGATGATGGACACCAAGTTGAAGAAGAGTACTGCTTTCCATTCACAAACCGATGGTCAAACAGAGGTAGTGAACAGAACCATTGTACATCTTTTGAGAGGTTATTGTAGCAGGCATCCCAAGCTTTCGGATGAGCATTTGCATTACATTTAGCATGCTTACAACTGGGCCAAGCACTCTTCTACAAATACTTCACCTTTTGAAGCTTATTTTGGGTATTTGCCTAAGTCACCTTTAGATTTTATTCTTGAGAAGGATGTGGCCATTGATGGTCATAGTGACATTGACAAAGCTCACATGTTCATTGAAAGAATTCAGCTCATACATCAGCAAGTTCAAGAACAGCTTGAAAAAAGTCAAGGCAAGTACAAGGAGAGGCATGATAAGCACATAAATGATCATAAGTTTCAAGAAGAGGATGAGGTATGGTTGCATATTAGTAAGGAAAGAATGCAAGGAGAAGGTAAAAAGTTGAAGCCTATTTGTTATGGTCCATTCAAGATCCTTAAGAAGTTGGAAATAATGATTTTTAATTAGATTTGCCTTCATACATGCAAATGTATTCCGTTGTGAATGTGGAAAATTTACGTTTGTATGAACCTCCTTTAATTGTTGATATTGAAAGTGACATTCAACTACCATCCATAGAGGATTTCTCGCTAGAATTTTTTGATGAATTGAAAGAGGATCCTATCCTTGACAGAAGGACACACACTTCAAGGAGGGGAAATGTTGATTATGTTCAGGTTGGTCTTAAAGGCAACAAACCAAGTAAGGCAAAGTGGATTGAGGTTGAAAAGGTGAGGGACCTATAACCTCATCTTCTTAACAAGTAATTGAAGACTGTTGGGGTCCAAAAGCTTCCCAATGGGGAGGTGTGATGAGGTGATCATGTCCTAAGTGAAAAAAATGCTCAAATTTGGAACTGCTCAGAATTGGTAATAAATTGATCGACCAGATAGTGTTCGTCATTACAATCCTAATGCCACAAATGGAACTCAAATCCAATGTTAGATGTGGAAGATATTCATGTTTTACTTTTCCCGGTAACCTTCAAAATAGCACTTTGGAAGGAAAAAATGGCACATTCATAAAATTATTTTCTTTCAAAAATTTTCATTTTTTATTAAAAAATGAATGGCCTATCGGTGGGTTCCACATGGCCTGCCCAGAGGCTGCCACGTGGCCCCAGGCCTAATGGTTCAATTTGTTTGAAAATTTTGAAGTTAAAAGAAAAAATGGGTCATTCGGCCGACCCAACCTGACTCGCCTGGGTGGGCACGGGTCATCCACGGGCGGTGTCTACCCACGGGTTAATAGTTGAACGCAGTGTTGATCAGTGAATGGATGGTTGATCAATGAACGTAGCACCGGGTGGTGTCTACCCGTCGGTCAGGTGTTAACGCGGGCCGATGTGAACCGTGGGCAGAGATGGTTGGTCATTGAATGCAAAGGTGGTTCAGGTCGTGAACATGACGAGTGGTGTCTACCCGTGAGTCGAACGTGCATGCGGGTCAGCATTGCACGAAGGAGCGGAACCAGGCCTTATTCATCTGACAGTTATGCCGATGGTTCCGGCCTTAACCACCGCCATGTGACCACTAACCTCGACAGTTAATGCCTCTAGAAACCGTGTAGCGTATTTGGCGTGTTTCCCCCAAATTCAGTGGTAATCACTATTTTAGTAAAGTTAACTCCAGTCCTTCCAATTTTGGTGGAAGGTTTTTAGGCCAAACTGGGCAAAAATTCAGTTGGTCATAACTTTCAGTAGAAAGAACCTTTTGGAGCAATTTTTTTTTGATTTCGAGTATTTTGAGAATTCTAGAGCCAATGGAATAGGTTGCAGAGTCAACAGAGCTGATGTTCAGGTACCTTTTCAGCAGAGAAGCTTGAAGAGCCATCACGGCCTAGGGAGTGTTGGAGTTGTATTGGGCTATGGTTAACCATTGGAGGTGAAACAAAAGCCAATATTTACTGTTTTCTGTGTTCTAAACTCATTTCCACAGCTTATTTTTCCTGTTTAGGCCTTCTTATCATTGTATAACCAATTTTATCATCTAATAAGAGCAAGGACATGCCCATTTGGGGGCCTTGGACCCAGCAGATGTGGCCCAAGAGGGGTGAACTTCTTCATCATCTGCTATGTTATATTATGTGATTTTATCTTGCTGTGTTTTTTTAGATTTAATATGTTAAACAGTTAAAAGAAATAACACTCCTTCACACATAAGACTCAGAAATTTACCAAAAACACTTTATTTCATTTGCAAGACTATCTAAACACTTTGCACACCTATTTTATGGAAATGAATACCTTGAACAACAAATACAAGTAGTTTTATTTTCAGATCATGAGTGTTAACTTCTACAAGTTCTAAAGACAGAGTCTGTAAAGGGCTAGGTAGCCTCTAGATATCATCCTTTTATCAAAGGTGACATTTCCAGTAAATGCCCCTACAGTCAATCTCTGGAATAGATTTAAGAAGTTGTGTTTTCAGATCATGATGTGAGTTTAATTTCTAGATATATGGAAAGGCCAAAAGAGGCACATTGGCAAGCAGAAAAAATAATTCTGAGGTATGTGAAAGGAACAAAAAGTTATGGTATTTTATACACCACTTCAGAAAATTCTGAATTGATAGGATATACTGACAGTGATTGGGTTGGAAGTATAGATGTCCGGAAAAGTACATCTGGTTATGCTTTTCATATGGGTTCACGAGCCATTTCATGGGCTACTAAGAAACAACCAATTGTGGCTTTATCTACAGTAGAGGCAGACTATGTGGCAACTACAGCAACAGCATGTCAAGTAGTTTGGATGAGAAGAATGTTAAGGACTTTGTGTCATAAATAGGTAAAAGGCACAACAATTTATTGCGACAATAGCTTAGCTATAGAATTGTCAAAGAATTCAGTGTTTCACAAGAGAACGAAACACATTGATGTCAAGTATCACTACATCAGATAGATAATGAACGATGGTGAAATTTTTCTGAAACATTGCAGAATAGAGGAGTAGTTTGCAGACATTCTAACAAAGCCATTGGGGCAAAAGAGCTTTAATCATCTGAGGAAGTGTTTGCGTATGGAAGAAAATCCAGTAGTTGAATTTAAGGGGGAGTGTTCAATTTTTAAATTCAACCACTACTGTGTAGAAGGACGTAGAATGTATGGGCAGCAGTTATTGTTTTCTTTTTTCCTCCACACCACAGAAAATTAAAAGCCTGCAAGTTGTTTTTTTTTGTAATGCTCATAGCCATTGTTCTGTGTTTTGAGATTTAAGTCTCATGGCTCTGAACTACGCAACCCCCGCCTCTTAATGTTTACACCTACCACCATAACTCTTTTGCACGATTGTTTAATTTTTGAATGAGCCAGCACTGTAGCCACAGGCTCCACCATTAGCCAATCATATGGCTATCGCGTTAGTTTTGAACCTCGTCACCAGTTCTTCGCCGACGCAAATGAACCGGTCCCACACCCAAGTCAACAAGGATATGTGGACCAATCAGTGCTTATCATGCGGGTTTGATGCCTACGTCATGAAGAAAGTTTGGTATGCAATAAATTCTTGAAATAGGGTTTAATTTTTCTTTGGATTCCGGTGGGCTCCACCTCCAACCAATGGGAGGCTGATCGCATGGAATTGATGCCAAGTCTGCAAGGGGACATTTGGTATGCGATATATCTATGCATTGGATTTTAATCTCTCGTTTTGAAATCTGCGAAGGGTTTGTAACTTTGGTTAAGGTTTTTTTGTTTATTTATTAAAGTGTTCATGACAAAGTATTTTGAGGTTTGACTTAAGTTAATATATATGTAAATGTTTTAATACATATAAATTATAAATATTTTTCAATATTTATAATATATATAAAGATAGTTTGTTTTATTTTTTTAATAGTTTTGTAATGCCTTATGTATGCCCGAAGGCTAAAACAAAAAGGTTGTTGTGCATTTTAATAGAGGGGACTGTGTATTATTGAAAGTGAGCCCGAAGGCAAAAACATAGAGTGTGGAAAAACAGAGTATGAGACTCTGTATGAAAAATGGAGAGTAGATTTTGTAAAGCACTGTGTGTGCATTTTCAAGAAGATAGAGAAGAAAATTTTGCACTGTGTGAGCAGCAGTTGGAATTTTGTAAATGCCAGAACAACAGTTCTGTGCCAACATTGTAATTTTTTTTCTTTTATGAAATAGAAGGAGTTTGTGTGCCATCTCTTTCTAGCAAGTTTTTTTTTAATCTCTATCTTGAGATGAGGAATTATTTTATTCCTTTGTGTGTTTTGGAATACTTAGAAATTCCAACACTTATTTTTTCTAAAGCCACTCAGGTCCAAGGTACAAAGAAGGTTATTTCGAATTTTTAAATCTTCTACTCTTTTTATTTTTTTTAAATAAATCGTATTGATTCCCAACAACATAACTGATAAAGTCATGTTATGTATTTTAAGGTTCGAGGAAAAAGACTAAGTGTGGGCCCATATTAGGTAAGACTTTTTTATTTCCAATTCTTGGTCCATGTATATTATGTCTTTGTAACTCAGTAACTTGACAAGTCTCATTGATTATTTGTGAACTTTTCTTGGTTACAGGTATGGTCTATGCATGGAAAGGATGCTTGCTTGAATTTTTCCATGGAATTTCACCTCAACTCAAACTCCACTTTGATTTAGTTTTAATGGTCGTGATATCAACTTTAGATCCAACAATGGAAACATATTGGGGTTTTTTAAATAATGAAATCCTAACTTTTCAAAATCATTTGGTCATTCTTCCTTTCCTTTGTTGACGCCAAAGCATTGATCCACCTCATGATAATTAATGGGTTTTAGAGTAAATTTCTCAATCAAAATTCTTATAGGTGTGACTCCGAGCATATTTTGGGTCTTATCCCATTCACACCAGCATTCCTTTTACTTGAAATTTCTAGTTATTACCTAGTTTTGAAGTTCTATCACTTCCTTCTTTCTTACGGTTATTTTCCCTTATATTGTTGCATATTTTTGCAAGGCATGGGTCAATATATATTTCTATTGATTTAATTTGAGTTCAAATGATAGTTACATAGAGAGACTTTATAAATTCGCATCCATTCCAAGTAACGGTCATTTTGTTTATCATGATCTCCTTTCATTAATTCCAAAGCTATGAACAAAGGGTTTTTCTAATTTACTCCATTTCCTTCACCGGTAAGGGCATACTCTCGTTCACTTAATATTTCAAGAGTTTTAAATTCATTTTGCGTTGGATGAAAGGTCAAAAAAATCCTCTCCTTACCTTATATTTATCTTTGATATTTTAATTTACTATCACGAAAGGGTTTTTATTTGACTTTGGTGCTAAAACCCTCATTTTGTTTGTGGTAGAGATTTTCAATGGGAACTCACACAAATATTCCCTTCTAAGCTTCATCTTCACTCCAAGTTAAGGTAATCTAATTTCCCTCCCTAAATATTTTAGGGGCTAATCTAGCTTGAGGAAATTTTAAAACCATTTTTTAAATTTTCCAAAGGGAAATTGGAGTTTTCCTCCTTTGTAATTTCTTGTACTTCAATGGTGAATGATAGTGCTTATTTTTCCTGAAGCTACTCTTGGCTAGGGCACAAATATGGTTATTTCAAGTTTTTAAATCTTCCACTCCCTTTTCTATTTATTTATTTATTTTTTGCAATAAATATTTATCATCCCCAAGAACATAATTAATAAATTCATATTATTTATTTCAGAGTTTAAGGAACAAGGCTAAGTGTGTGCCAATCTTGGGTAACACTTCTATTTTCAATTCTTGGTCCTTGTATATTATGTGTTTATAACACAATAACTCGATGAATATCACAAATTATATGTGAACTTTCCTTAGTTACAAGTATGGTCTATATATGGAAAGGATGATCATTTCAACTTTTCCATGGCCTTTCACTTTCACTCAAACTCAATTTCGATTTAGTTTCTTTCTCATGATGTTAATTTATTTAACAAATTCCTTCTACTAATTTTTAGAAGTTTTGGTAAAGTCTATTAAGTGGAATTTCACCACTAACAACATTTTTTCAATTGAAAAGAATTCTCTAATACACCCAAAAGCTCTTTCTTGAATATTTGAAAACATATCATTTATTAATTCAATGAAATAAAACATAATTACATCTTAACAAGTTTCAATCCTATCTTCCATATTTAGTAAGTCCAACAATAATTTAAAAGTATAAAAATAGAAATGTATTTAAAAGTATAAAAATAAAAATGTATGAAAGTATAAAACATAGGGGTGTTACAGTTATAAACTAAAGTAACCAAATTGTGGGGATTATAAATAAAGCCAAAATGAGAATTATATTAGCAAAATGAAGAAAAATTAATTCATACATACAGTCCAAGAGGGGACTATGATGGACTGCGATCTACTAGGATAGGGTGCTTTGTTAAGGAACTCCTTGATGTGAAATCAGTAGGTCAATTCAGAGGCCTCATTGGGATGATATATTTGGACATGATGATAAAAATATAGTCCTACCAAGCTAACAAAAAAAAAATCATACATACAAATTAAGTAGTAACATACTCACACACACACACAATATATATATATATATATATATATATATTATTAGCTTATGATGTATATATATGAAAAAAATACAATGCTACTTGAAGACTAGAATCTAGCAATAATGAAATATCATAATTATGTAAAGTATACCAATCCATTCAAGTAGTAAGAACAACCATATGAGATAACCATAGAAAAAATTAAAAAATATATCAATTTCACATAGAGTTACAACTAGTATCTTAGTTCCAATATAAACTACAATGGCTGAGATAAGTCGACCTAAATTTAGTACATGTACAAAGGCAAAGTAAGAAAGTCAAAAATTTCCCCAAGGTTCTAGATCCTAAAAAGAGAACTCAAACCGTTGTAGGGTTAGAAAAAAAATGATAAAACCTAGAAAACCTTGGGAAAACTGAAAACATTCAAGCGGACATCCATAAAGTATCGTGTAGGTTTTGAACAAATCAAGTAGTTTCAATCAGTTATGAAAAGAAAGGGATTTAGTCTGTGTGGTCATTACAAAGTCAAAAATTAGAAATCCTTGCACAATTTGTCTCCATAAACCATAATTGTCATTGAGACATAAAAAAAAATCTAGAAGTAAGATAGAGATTATTAGAAATTACAACCAAAGTGAAAAAGCAAACCAGATAATTAGTGAAATTACCTAAAGAAGTTATGTGTAAATCCATCCCTTTCAGTCAAAGAAACAAAAACCAAATGGAACCAAGTTAAAAAATTGGGTTTATAACTATAAACATGTGTTCTATACGAGGAGAATCCAGAATCGAAAGAGATTCTATAGTTCTAACGAAATACCCAAGAAATAATAGTGATAGGGTTTGATGGGCATAAAACTAGGTATACGAATAGAAATATGGAACAAAAGAATGAATAGTCTAGAATCAAAAGAGATTCTATAGTTGTAACGAAATACCCAAGAAATAATAGTGATAAGGTTTGATGGGTATAAAACTAGGTATAAGAATAGAAATATGGAACAAAAGCATGAATAGTCTATTGCAAGACAAAGAAAGAAAATCCAACATTTGATAAAGAAAGAAAATCTAGATAAAAATTCTACACAAAGTAACTATATAGCTCATTAAGGAAACTTGATACTTTCAGAAAGAAAAATCCTCATTAAGAAACTAACTCCTACTTTACTACGAATAGAAATAATAGAGAAAAGAATGGGATTTTACCCTTGTTAAAACACAAATGACAAAATCTATGCATCGTCAAGCAACCAAGTGAACCCCATTAGCTAATTAAAGTTGAAATCAACAGAAGGAGACAACGATAAATTGAGTAAACACTATCTCGATGCTATGTGTGTTACTTGAGCTATCTCTTGTCTACCAAATAAAACAATTGAAATTGATACCTTAATATATTAGCTAAAATTCCCTGAAAACACACACAATAATGTAAGAGAGATTCATACTAGGAAAAACATAAGTGACACAATAAATTGTGAGGTTTTTTCAAGCATCGAGTAGTAAATGTCTAGTGAGCATAATGTGTAATGTTTGACATAATTCATGAAGAGAACCTACATGATTTGTGAACAAAGAGTTGACAAAAACCCTTGGAGCATTGCTCAAATTAAATCTAAGGGAGATAAAATTTATCTTCAATACCCATAAGTTTTATTGTTACTCTATTTCTCTAAGTTGAAGAGATTCGTTATCCTTATCCAACGATCATATTTTCCTTCCACATATCCTTATGACACCTACCACTATACAAATGTATTCACTTGTGCGTGCAATTGAACATACATACATACATACATACATACATACATACATACATACATATATATATATATATATATATATATATATATATTCTCAATATCAAAACTGTCGTTTATATCTCCCACCACGTGGTATTCAACTTTACCAACTAAAAATATATAAACTATTAACATATGGATGTGTCCATTCTCATTATCATATCTTTGAATAATTTTTTTTATATGTATAGATCCACAATTATATAACCTCAAACCCACTTTCCATAGCATTGATATAATTATGCTGAAATTATTTAATATATAAACTTGGTCACTTTGGTTAAAATTGGAGATGTGGGATATAACAGTCATGGTTTCCTTTTTTTCACATGGTGATATTCAATGGGATAAAATGATAAGAAAGTTGAAAAATAATTTTATGCCAAAGGACTATCAATTGATTCTTTCCAAACAGTTGCAAAATTTGAGGTAGGAAGGAATGACTGCCAAGGAGTATACAGAGGAGTATTACAAGCTAAGCATTAGAGCAAGACATGTTGAAGTTAATATGGAGAAAGTAGCCAGATACATCAATGGTTTAAGGTATGACATACAGGATGAAATCAGTTTGTTGAGTGTGAAGACAATTGAGGATGCCTACCAAGTAGCTTTGAAGGCAGAGGAGAAAAAGTTGAGGAAACAAAGTCAGAGGAATAGAGGTAAAAGTCAAACAAGAGGAAGAGGAACTTTCAGATCAAGATTTTCACACTCTCAGAATGATGCAAGAGGTTCAAGTAGAAGAATTCCGCAGAGAGGAGACTTTGGTAGAGGGAGGTTTGCATCGAGAGGAACAGGTCGAGGAAGAGAAATTCGGTTTTACACATGTGGAAAATGGGGACACGGATCATGGTATTGTCCTCATAAAAAACCATCAAATTAGTGGAATGTGAATGTAGCTGAGGAAAAGGAAGAAAATCCTCAATTCACATGAAAATAAGAACCACCTGAAGCAGGGGAGTCTTTATTGCTCAAAAGAATCTTCCTTAAGGCAGAGAAGGAAGAAAATGAGCCCGCACAAAGGAAAAGTTTATTCGGGACTGTATGAAAGTGTAAAGAAAATTGTTGCAAGGTTGTGATTGATAGTGGAAGCACTGATTGTTAGTATGAATCTTTCGTCGTAAAAGACCACTTTAGCTACGCATAACAAATATCCCTAACATTGATTATGGCTGCCAGATATCTTTAAATCTGCGATTAGGTGATCCAAATAATGCTGCACAAATCCAAATCTAAGCATAAAAGACATTAAACAGATAAAGTAAAATGTGGCTCCATGCATCCAATAGACAAGACAAGAACAATGTATTTGAAAGAATTTTTATATTATATTAAAAAGGGGGCACCTGAGAGGAAAACAAGAAAGGTGTTTTTCGGTTCTCCTCAATGGGATGGGTTCTTGAAAGTCCTCAGCATTTCATATCTAAAATTCCTCCCTCTTGTTGTTGTAGAAAACCCACACAAACATAGAACTCAATGGGAGCTCACAAGGAAAAAATGGAGAATGTGACCTAGTATAGATCCAGAGTGATCTAATGCAATGGAGGTGACCAATGAATGGGGAAAACCCTTCTATTTATAAAAAAATATTAGGGTTATCTAGAACTTGGTGTATGAATAAAATATTATTAATCAAATTCTAGAACCACCCTTTAGGAATATTTTATTATATTTGTTGGAGGGAAAAGGATTTTTGACTTGGGTCAATTCCTTTATTTATAAATAATAAATAAATAAATGATTTATTTATTATTTTAAGGGAATGGTGGGAATATAATTAAATAAATAATGATTTATTTAATTATTTATGAATGATTTAGTCAAATTTAACTAGGAATATTATTTAAATAATGATTTAAATAACTTATTCCTAGGAAATAATCAAATAAATAATGATTTATTTAATTAATTTCCTTGTTTTGGGTTAAATATGACTAGGAAATATAAACAAATGTTATTTCACATGGTGAAAGCAATTCTACTTAGGGAAAAATTGGTCTTACATGGTGTACTTGGGTTCATCTAATGATAATAGGTTAGATGGCCAAAAAATGGTGTAACACTGATAATCTTGTTTCCATAGAGATGGTTGAGAAATTGGGGTTGATTAAGATAGTACACCCTACTCCCTACAGAGTGTCGTGGCTACAGAAGTGACATCATATTTTGGTGACAAAATAGTGCAAAGTAGAGATACAAATCAATACATATAAGGATGTCATATTGTGTGATGTAATGCCAATGGACGTGTGCCATGTATTGCTAGGAAGGCCTTGGCAATTTGAAAGAAAGTCCATTCATGATGGCAAAAGGAATACCTACACTATAGAGAAGGAAGGAAAGAAGAACACATTGCTACCTTTGAAGGATGAAGCAGATAATGGAGCAGCTAGGAATAATGTTATGCTGATTAGTGGAAAGGAATTGTTGCAAGAAGTCAAGAAGGAGAAAGAAATGAATTTTGATGTTGTGGGTAAACCCAAGGTAATTATGACTTTTACTAATTTATACAATTTTCCTGTGGAAATCAAAAATATGTTAGATGAGTATGTTGATATATTTTTTGATGAATTACCAAGTAAATTTCCACCAATCAGAAGTATCAGTCATCGCATAGATTTAATACCTGGTGCAATTTTACCAAACAAACCAGCATATAAAATGACCCCTCGGTAGAATGAAGAAGTTGGAAGACATGTATAGGAGATGTTAGATAAAGGACTGATCAAAGAAAGTCTTAGCCTATGTGCATTACTAGTCGTGCTTAGTCCAAAGAAAGGAGGTGAGTGGGTGTATTGATTCTAGAGTCATAAACAAGATCACTATCAGGTATAGATTTCAATTGCCATGCATAGATTATTTGATGCATTTTTTAAGTGGGTCAAATTATTTACTAAAATAGATATGAAGAGTGGATACCATCAAATAAGGATTAAAGAAGGAGATGAATGGAAGACTGCATTTAAGACCAACAGTGGATCGTATGAGTGGTTAGTGATGTCTTTTGGGCTCACTAATGCACCAAGAACATTTATGAGTCTAATAAACGAGGTCTTTAACAAGTATGCAAGTAAATTTGTGATAGTATATCTTGATGACATTCTAATTTTTAGTCAGAGTAAGGAAGAACATTTGGAACATGTCAAATTGGTGTTAAGTACTTTGCAAACAGAGAAGCTGCTTATAAATTTGAAGAAGTGTATTTTCATGAAGAAGGAGCACATTTAATTGTGATTTATAGTTTCAGAAGAAGGCTTGAAGATGGAACCAGAAAAGATCTAGATAATACTGGATTGGCCAACTCCAAGAAGTGTATTTGAGGGAAGGAGTTTTCAATGTCTTGCAAGCTTTTACAGAAATCTTATAAGAGGTTTTAGTCATATCTGTGCACCAATAATTGAAATAATAAATGAGAGCAACCTGCCATTTATGTGGACAGAAGTAGCCGATTGTAATTTCAAGTTGTTGAAAAGGAAGATCACTGAAAGACCTGTTTTAACTTTGCCAAATTTTGATAAACTATTCCAAGTTGAGACTAATGCTAGTGGGATAGAAATTGGAGTTTTCTCGAGTCAAGAGCAGAGACTGATAGCTTATTTCAGTGAAAATTTAAATGGGGCCAAGAGGAATTATTCATCCTATGATAAGGAGTTATATGATATTTTGCAGGCTTTGAAGAAATGGAGGCATTATTTGTTGCCCAAAGAATCTATGTTGTATTCAGAGAACCATGCAATGCAGTTCATTAATCATCAGCCAAAGTTGAACCAAAAGCATGCTAAGTGGATGAAGTTTTTGTAGAGTTTTACCTTTTTGATCAAACCCACAAGTGGTAAGTCAAACAAAGTTGCTGACGCTTTGAGTAGAGTAAATCTAGTTATTCAGGAATTGAAGATTGACATTTCGGGTTTTGAAGAAATGATTGACATGTATGAGGAAGACACATATTTAAAAGAAATATATGCAGCTGTTAAGAATCCATTAATTCATAATAGAAATCAGTGGTTGTACTACCTGATTCAAGGAGGATTGTTGTTCAAGAATAATAAAATGTGTATACCTAAGTGCTCCATGAGGGAAAACATAATTAAGGAAAAACACAGTGGAGGACTGTCTCGATACTTTGGACAGGTATAAAACATTTGCGCAAGTAAGTGATTTTTATTATTGGCCAAAAATGCAAACTAATATCAAGAATTTTGCTAAGAAGTGCAGGATTTTTCAACACGTCAAAGGAATAAGCCAAAAAACTAGGTTATATTAACCATTGCCAATACCCAATAGACCTTGTGATGCTGTCAGCATGGATTTTTTTTTAGGTTTTCCGAAGAATCAAAGAGGACATGATTATATCTATGTTGTTGTAGATAGGTTTTCTAAAATGGCACAGTTTATTGCTTGTAAAAAAACTAGTGTTGCAACTCACATTGCTAAATTTTTTTCTCTGAAGTTATAAGATTACATGGACTTCATGTGAGTATTGTTTAAGACAGGGATACAAAGTTTGTAGGACACTTATGGAGTACTCTATGGAAGAAGCTAGGTACAAACCTTAGTTTCAGTTCAGCCTATCATCCTTAGACGGATGAAAAAACTAAAGTGGTGAACCAAAGCCTGGGAAACATATTAAGGAGTTTGGTTTACAAAAATCCAAAGCAATGGGACTTAGCACTTGCTCAAGCTGAATTTTCCTATAATGATACTACCAACCGAAGTATTGGGATGAGTTAATTTCAGATTATTTTTGAATGCATCCAAGAGGGGTGTATGAACTTAGATATTTGAGAAAACAAGAGTTAAGGAGTGCAAAAGCTGAAGAATTTGCAGAACAGATGTAGAAGTTGCAAGAGGATGTCAAGCAAAGCTTACAGAAGAACACCCAAAAGTATAAAAAAAGAGCTGATATGAAGAGGACTGAAAGGGAGTTTCAAGTAGATGATTTAGTCATGGTTTATATAAGGAATGAAAGGTTTGGAGTTGGGACTTATAACAAACTGAAAATGAAAAAGATAGGGAGATGTAGAATTTTGAGAAATATTTCCTGAAATGTATATGAGATTGAGTTACCAGCAAGAATTGGGTTATCACTCATATTTAATGTTGTATATTTGTACCCATACAAATGAACAAAGGAAGAAATACAAGAAGAATCTACAAAAGAGGAGGAGCACACTTTGAATTGGAAGGAACAGATGCCAAAGACATCAAAGAAAGAAGTGGAAGCCAATTTGGAGAAAAGATAAAAAAAGAAGACCATAGGACAAACCTATTATGAGTATCTAGTCAAATGGAAAGGATTCCCACTAGAGGATGCCAGTTGGATGACAAAAGCAGAGTTACATAAGTTTAATGCAGATCCTGAAAAATTGACGGATCAATCTTTTCTTCCCCGAGAGTCTGATGCAGGAGCATCTGGATTTAGCTAGCAATGTGATTGTGTGTTCACATGTTTTGGCTAACAAGAGGTGGAGAAATAGTGATTATTAATATTTTATTTAGTTTTAATTGTGAGAAGTTAGTTTGTTTTGATTTCCTAACTTAAATAGGAATAAAATAGCAATTGGTTCTCTATGCAAGGAGATTAAGCCAAGTAAGTCCGAGTATTAATATAGGATATAAATTATTTATTAGATTGGTTCAGCAAGAAGCTAATAAAAGACAAAGTGAGCCACTTTCAGGTATATATATATATATATATATATATATATATATATATATATATATATATATATGCATGAATAGGTGTCAGAAAAATTGTGTGGAATAGGTGCGAGAGAAGAGTGAGAGAGGTGTGACAGATGAGTGGACAGAGAGAAAAATAAATGTAAAATTTAGCTATTAAAGGGCTCGACTCTATATATTTTCCTTATTTTAATTCCAAGTATATTTCTAGTTTTATTCAATTGTCTATGTTAAGCTGTCATTCTTGTATTCCTATGTTGAGTCGGAATTCACATCGTGCATAGTGAGGTTTTCATTCAATAAGTTTAGGTGATGTTAGACTCAAATTCGTGAAGCTGCAAATCCAATATTCATAACTATTTTTCTTTGATAGCACAGTGCATCCAAGGAAAGGTGATTGGTGGAGCGAACAAACAAAGAAAAGTGTGGACCATTAGATCTAAAAAAGACCAATGATGGAGATTATATCACACCTAAAGTGATTTCATAAATTGGAGGTTTTCGTGTTTAGCATTAAGACATCGTAATGGTAAGTTATTTTTCTGCGATGCGGTGTGACCACAGATCGCATAGGATAGGGTGGAACCGTTATGTTAAGCTATAAACTGTGCGAAGTATTAAATGTGTGAAGCACGAAATCGCAGATTCACAAGTATTGTGAAATCATTAAATTGATAAAGTTGCGAAGTGTGATTCGCTTCTGGTTGGTCACTGTGTTGTGGGACCCTAGAACCATAGTTCCGTGTGTATTCTAATAATTTTTGCAGCCTGTATGCATAACATTTTGGGGTTTTTTGACAATGAAAACCTAACTTTTCGGGAACATTTGTTGGGTGTAACCCAAATTGGTCGAATTTTGGTTAAAGACTCTGCACGATACCATAAATTTATATTTACCACATGGTGTTATAGGGGTTTCAAGGTGGGTCGAAGCCCCTCATTTTGTAATAGGTATTCGGGTTTAATTTTATTATTTTTTTGAATACCATGGTATGTGAACCATGGTTTTGTAGCTAGGTAATGCTATATAAAACGATGTAATGCTAGATTATGAGAAGTAGATTGTAACTCTATGGTCAAGGGCTAGTTTGTATCTATCTTTTGTAGTGAAGGAAAGGCTCTACAACTCAATGCACAGAGAGCTCATAAGATTCTGCAACTTAGTGCGTAGACCCCCTGCAGTTGTGTGCGCAGGTTGAGAAGCTAAATGTACTGAAATGATTCATCTTAATAAAGAAAAATAAGTTTTGGGAAATATTGTGTGTTTATGTATTGTAATGTTTTCTTTCTATTTGTGGATGTGAATTAGTGATTGCTAAGTAAATTTTATGGTAATTTAGTTTATATTGTTCTATAAGATGCTTATGTTAAATTGAATGTGTCAAAGTAAGTAGTTGAGTTACACAACGCAATAGTGATATGTATGCAAAAAGACTAAGTAAAATACAAAAAATCAAAGTAAAATCCACCTCGTGTTGTCCCTCAAGGCTACAGAAACTTGGTTCTGCAACAAACCATAGCCACCTCGAGTGAGACTGCGATCTACTTGAAATTAGTTGTCGAAAGGGACGTTTTCTAAGGGTATTGTTGGTGCGAAGTACAAGCCAAACTTGGGTTAAGCTGGACCCATATTTTTTTGAGCAAGATGTGGATGTGGCATCCATCAAAGAAGGAAATAAAAGATTGGGTAAATAAAAAAGGACTAGAATTCGTTGCTCAAGAAAATATAAATTTGTGGTTGACGACTGAAGCTTGGTTGTAGATGTATCTTTTCACAAAACAACACGAGATTTTTTTCACATCTTTAGCTAATGAACTATATGAATTGATATGAAGTTTGACCAAGAACAAGACTTTTTTTAAAAATGACGAGCCTACCATGTGGAGCCGTGATTTGATATAGCAACTCAAGGATACCAACAACAACATCTCAAGAGCTATTGATTTTGAAATTGACAGTGTTAACACTGGAAAATTGTACAGCAGAAGATGACATTATTTAATGTCAAGCCTAAGGATTTACAGGGCAGGAACACATTATGGAATCAAGAAAGTATTCAAAATCTCTAAGGTTTTGAGAAAATCAGATTTGAACTAGTCTTAAATGCTAAAATGCATGCTTAATCCTTCGAGAAGAGTGCCTTTTGCATGCCTTTTTTCCCGATAAGCGAGCATTCCTAAAAATGGAAAAATGTTGCTTTCCGGGACCACACAAAGCAAAGGACAGTTACTCCTTATATGAAGTCACCTAAGGACAGCCGCCAACACCTCCTTAGACACTATGTGAGCACACAAAGGAATATTTGGAGCACACAATGGAATCATATCTCCCCCTTGGGTCACCATCCATCATATACCAAGGGAGGGAAGGAAGATTTTAAACTCCCCTATATAAAGCCACCATGAGATGAAGAAAGGGTGATCACATTGTTATGCTGGCCAAAGTTGCCCAAGCAACACCAGCAGTGTGTGACCTAGAGCTGGAGCTAAAGAGGACTCGATTGTTGGCCACCCAACAATCCTAGTCCGCCAAGACAGAGAGAGAGGGAGACTGCATTAGAGGCAAAGCTTGGAAGGCAACATCCTTGCATCGGGACCTAGAACCATTATCTAGGGGGCCTTTGGCAAGTGGGTAAAATTTCTTCTCCACATCAAATTTTTAATAAGAAGAGGCCTAAAGACGTCATTTTCATTATTATCATTTGAATCTCTTTATAGCTTCTGTATATTTGTGTTTTAGTTTTAGTTTAATTTGAGCATACTTTTGCATACTTTTTAAACTAAATTGTGTGCCTTTGAGCTCCACCACTTTCTATCTGTTACCAATAGTTTAAAGAGTATGTTAGCACTCAAATCTACCTCAGGCTGAAATGAAGTAAAACTCAAGGCTACATCAAACCACGCTCAGCCTCGTAGCTAGCCCTACGAGGACAGGAGAGGGCTCTCTCCGTCAATCTCGAGAAAATAAACAATAGGATGCGAGATGACTTACAATAAGAACTGATTTTAGGCTAGTAAAGAGATAGGTATGTTTGATTTTTGGTTTTTTGGGTTTTCGTTGGAGTAATGGGAAAACAAATTTTGGGTCCGGGGATAAGGTCAGACCTTTGCAGAGTTCAAGCTGGGGCGAGGTAGGTGATGATCTTGATGCTTTAAATTGGATTTTATGGATAGATTAGACCGACGAGGAGCTGAAGAGGGCAAAGAAGAACTTGGATCCTCTCCAAACAGCTGAAAACATATAGAACTAACTGAATTCAAAGGCCAAGCACTGTAAACAATGGATTCAACCTTATTCACTCATTCAATTTAGTTCGGAAGCATAATGAAAGGATGGCATACATTAAACATGAAGAAACTTACAGTAAACAAAGAAGAAACACCATCAAGAACAGAACACCACAAGGATCCCAACAAGTGCCGCAAAACCCCTGATCTTTCCTTAGCCAAAATATGAAAAGTATGTACAATAGTATCAAAGTATCCCAAGAGTCCAACCTGTAGAATGCCTCAGAAATTACAATATATAGATCACTCTAACCCCTTTCCCCACCTCTAGGGGTCGAATTCCCTCTTCGGGGATCAGTTTCAACCAATTCTAATCATGGAACTACAATCTAGGCAGCTAACAACTTGCCTCTAAAAGAGTGGAAACTGATCCATTACATGATTTTTTACTCATTTGAGAGTGAATCTTCTAGAAGAGATAAAAACAAACCAAAGTTACATGCTAAACATAAATTTACATCATAAAAACCCAAGAATTCTATCCATAGGCAAAACTGGTCCAAAATAGGCGAAATACTGAGCTGGCAGCTGAAAACTCAAAAAAAATCTCTAGGTGGGTCGCTCCTGAACTGCGTGGGTCGCTCATGTTGCAGGCTGATTTTGAGGTAGCTCCCGACATCCAAATTGAGCTCATGATAGCTCGTTGGAAAGCCCTGGATGTCTACTTTCCAACCCAAGTGGAATTTCTGAATTTGGAGTTGATTTGACCCTCCAAAACCTCATTCTCACAGAGGTACTTCCTGCTGGTGCAAAAGGTGGCAGCAAGGTGGTTTTCATGGTGTTTTTGAGCTGTTTGACCATCCAGATTTTGTTGAAATGCTAAGTTGACTTCAGAGGATGCATAATTAACCATGAAAAATCCAAAAATGTCAAAATCTCCTCCAGCAAGTGTCTCAAAAAAATGCGAGCGCATGAGCGCGCGACCCACGTAGCTGCAAAACCTGTTTTTTAGACCAAAAATTTGAAAATGACAAAATTTTCTCCGAATTTGCCCAAATTCGGAGCGGAGGTCCTCCATCATGTGTCTTGCCTAGTCAATGAAGCCTCGGCCAAAATCCGAAGTGGATTAGGCCTTTTCCGCCGTCGAAGTGCCTTGCGCAACCTCCTCTTCATGATCCTCATCCTCGCTTTGCAAACATGCATGCGAGCCCAATAATGGCCTTTCATGTGGCGAAGCATATCTTTGTCTCGATTGGCCTTCGCCAACAGCTTCTCCAGATGTATATTCACCCGCGTGAGTACAATATCTCTGTCAGCTGGTGTCATGTCACCGGGCCTCTTTCGATTCCACTGCCTGTCCTCACGGATTTGGCGCACCTCATAAAATGTGAGCTCATCCTCGAGCTGTTTGTTGCGCTGCTCCAAATAGTTAATCACCCACTGAGCCTTCTGCAATTGGTCTTTCAGCAGGTCATTCTCGGCCCTTTGCTCCTGGATGACTTCCCTCAGCTTCGAGCTAGGAGAGCCCGTATCAACATCAATGACTGTCATATCGGTGTCCCGGCCTCCTGATGGGCCCTCATCATGCATGGGCCTCTTGCCCCTGTCTTGTACCTGTACCTGCAGTGAAGAAGAAAGCGAGACCCTTTCCACATCACGTGGGGATATTCTGCTACCGGAAGTGTCGATGAAGTCGACGGACCCCCTTCCACCTCCAAGATGGAGATGGGCTGTGTCCATTAGGGGAAATCCAAATAAGGCCACCATTGCCCTCGGCCCGATATGCAGACAAGGGAGTGACGTGTGCTCAGCCTCAAGCATGTCCCAGGAATTTGGTGTGAGGGCTCTCACTGCATCATATTTGCCTTAGGAGGAATCACTGGCAACACTACGAAGAAGCCTTCTCTAGAAGTAAAATCCTCTTAAGTGATGCCTGTACGTGATGTGACACCAAGATTTTGATCCAAGCGAAATGATATATACTCTTGTACTGCTGCACTGGGCTCGTCTTCTTCTGCACAAATGTAACCATCCTCTCTATGTTGCGGTGTATGAAATACGGAATATTCATCATACGCACCCTTGTGAAGTGCATCAGCAAACGAACATGATATGAGAAAAGACGAGCATACCTGCCCTCACAACTGAAATACTGAATGATGAGCCTCATGAGCGGTGCATACTCATCTCTCAAGAATCTGAATGGAAAAAATCTGCTCAAGTAAGCCACATATCCGGTTTTAATGTATGGCTCATAGTGAAATTTCTCTAACTGCTTACCCTTGCTCCATTCCTCGCCTATGTTCGGTATGCCAGTGGCTTGAGCAATAGTCAAACCCAGCAAGGCTTACCCAATCACCCCGTAAATGAAGAACAAACAGACGGGCTAATTCACGATGAGGCCGGGTTTGTGCAACCATCTCACAAAATCTGAAACATGACAAGAATCGAAAACAATCCATAGCTAATGGACATGCCTGCAACCGAGCCAAAGAAGTAGGCTCCTCTCTGCGATGATCACCACTTCTATTTTCTCTGCGGGAACCCCGTGGCACATTACCTTCAGCCACCGAATCACTGCCGGACCCTGGCTCATATTCTGACTCTGTCTCTGACATATCTCTGATCAAGTTTTTGGCAATGTGTACACTGATATGAATGTAGTGAAAGCAAGATTAGGATGTATGTTTACCACTCAACCAATATTCCCATCGTCAAAGCACTATCAAGGAATCAAATTATGGATAAAATCTCAGCTTTAAATGGACTGAAAAAGGTACCCTCTCTGTTTTGAATGCAAATGAAATTTCGACCAAATAGGAGCAGGCAACCTTCAAAATTTTTGAACACATCTAGTCAAAGGAGAGCATGGCATTAATAATAATATGTCCGTCTATGAGTAATGACCATAAAAGGTTTCAATGGGCCATTTGAAACAAAGACATGAGCATAATTTTAACATTGGTGGTTGGGTAATGACTCAAAGGGACAACATATGGTATAACAAGGGCAATGGTTGCAAAGTGGTATAATGGGTATGAGAGAGCAAATTGATTTTGATGTTATATGGAAGGTTGGCCATATCACTGTCTTAAGATAGCAAACACGTTCTTTCCACCATTCATTTTCATTTCAAACCCTGAAAACAATGATATTATGACTGTGGGGTTTTAAAACCTCCATTTGAATATTGGAAACCACCCATGATGCCACAAATGCGTTGAAAAACATCAAACAATGGATAGAAACCTGTTTGAAGGTAGCTTGAGTCGATTCCAAGCCAATCTGGGCGCGCAAACTAAATTTCAAAACCCTGTGTCTGCGTGGGTTGCGCAGGCTCTGCGTGGGTCGCGCAGCCCAGGTGGGTCGCGCACCTGCAAACCTACACTGCTGAACTGACTCTGCGTGGGTCGCGCAGCCCAGGTGGGTCGCTCTCCCTCAACGTGGGTCGCTCACCCTCTTGCCACATAGTGCATTTTTCGAGAAGCTTTTCGAGGCCTTCCTGGTGTCCAAATCGTGCGTGTGATGGCTCGTTGGAAAGATATTGGAGTCTAATTTCCAACACAAGTGGAATTATGCAATTTGGATTCCATTTAACCTGTCAAAAATCAAATCTCCCAACACTAGTCAAAATGAGCAGAATGAGGCTGCCTCAAGGCAGAGCGCTGTTGCAATCAACTTTTGAAGGTCTTCCTCAACTCCAAATTGAGCTCATGATAGCTCATTGGAAAGGTATTTCTGTCTAGTTATCATTTGACTCATCATGCAAGTCATTTGGCCAACCATGCTAGGAGAAAACTTGATTTTCCCAAGGTCACTTCAGAGGTGCATTCAATTCTCCTGAGGCAACGATATTTTTGACATTTCTCTAAAACCATGATACCTGTGTAAAAAGTGAAGGAGGTTTTTCTTCCTTGGGATGTTGTGGACAAAAACCTCTCTCCGTTTTCCAAAATTCATCTTTGATTGCTCTGAAACATCTTTTGAGTGAAACTTACCCCGATGTGTGAAACAAGGAATTTTGTCGAAATGAAGCGAAATGAAGGGGATAAAGGGCTTCTAAATTCTTGGGGAAATTTTGGGAAGTAGGGAGGGATGTCAGGAAGCAGGGGGAAGTGGAATCACAGAGATTGAGTGAGGGGAAGGGGTCCAAAAGGGCAAAACACAGGCCTAGCCTAGGAAATTGCCAAGTTTTGGCTAGAAACTAGGGTTTGTGCAAAAATGAGGAATTTGGGGGATCTTAGTGATGGGAAGTGTTTAATTAGGTGAATTAATGATAGGGGAAGGTGTATGAACATCAGGATACAAGTTTTTCGATGATTTGACCGTCCAAGAGAAATTACCTCCAAAACCCTAGGAGAGGGAAATGGACCTTACCTAGGCACAACTGAAGCATGAACGAGATGTAAAATGACTCTTTGGAACCTGAGATGACGATGAAAACCCTCTGAATGATGGTACACTCAGCTGAATGGTGACATGTACTGACATTTGGACAACTTTGGAAGAAGTGAAAGCAAACCCTAGACCTAATGCCTAGTGACCAAATTTTTCTTGAAGACTCATTGAAATGACAAAATTTGACCTTGACACCTTAAAATCACTTTGTAAGAGCATGTTTGATCACTGAAGGAAGGCTGCAAAGGCTGACTCTAACATTGGCTCCAATGGGGATGGTGGCTCCAGCTCCGTGGAGGTGCCAAGAACCGTAGAACTTTGGGAGAGCAGACAGTGCCTCCATCCATTGGGCGATGGAATCATTATTTGAATGGATAACACAAAACCTTTGACACATTTATTGAATGAAAACTTGACTGAAAACTTGACTCAAACCGACTCGATGGCAAACTGAAATAATCTTGAAAAAACTGACTCAACAGACCAAACACAAATGACTCATGACTGACTTAAAACAAGACTTTACAAAGCTTTTGGAAAAAAGGCAGCAATCCATCAGGATTTGGAATCATGATGACAACCACCTGCATACTAATGAAATATGTACACTCATGTATAATTGGCTTTCCAATGTAACCAGTCAAGCAGATGGCTACACCTCAAATTTCTGCTCTTACTCTCTTCAAGTAGGCAGAATGCTAAACCTGTAGGCAACTCAACACAATCATTGAAACCAAAGCTCATGAAAATAAACCAGGCAACATTTATCCTTTCTAATGCTTGCAAAAGAATGCTGAAGGGATCTTGAAAATCCTGAAGCACTGGCTTATCTAGAGATCCAACTGCAAAAATACTAGTATTCACCTCACTCTGATCTGAAAAGACATTTGATTTCTGAGGGATAGAGATGCACAAATCTGCCATCTGAGTGTTAGCTGTAGGTTCCTTGACCATGAGTAATTCTGGCATATACTCTTCAATTTCATGATCTAGGTCATTCTTAAACAAAAAACAATCTTCAAGGTTATCAAACATGACAACCTTATCATCTTTGTGAAGGAAAAAATTATCTGTTTGCTGATCTACACAACTGATTACAAGACAATCATCTTTTTCAACAGAGGAAGAGGTTTCACCAACACTTTCCTGATTATGTGTGCACTGCAAATCTGCTGTAGCTTGGGCTGTAACAAGACCTTTCAAAAGCTGATCTATCTCATCTTCAGACAAAGGAGACAATGCTTTTTGTTTTCTTCGGCTCAAACAGTGATTGTCTTCATATGACAAGGCATTCAAACTATCATTCATAACTGAGTTATTGAAAGGAGATTTACCACTTACTTGCACAAAGATCTCATTCTGTCTTTCATGAACTGACTGAATCACCTCTTCATGAAGGCTGTGTTCTAATGATGAGCTCATAGTATGACTGAGAACATTTGGATCCATTACTGTGTCTTCTGCATCCCAGATGATTTCAACAGCAGAGTTCTCCTTGATGGGCTTCAACACAAGATATGCTTGGTCATCATGATCTGAATCTGAATCTGAAGTAGTTGTCTGGACATTATCACGATCTGCAATTAGAACTGGACATACTTGCATGCTGCTGTCTTCTGTGGGCAGATCTGAAATGACATTCTCCCTTTCATCATTTTCAGCCATATGGCCATCAACCTGCTGCAAAGTCTCCTGAGCACCTTGATAGGTATCCTTTAGGTTCTCTTCATGTTGCTGAAATGGATTCTCATATAGAGCCTCCATGATTTCATCATTCATGAAATTATCATCTTCATAATATCTCTCGAGGCTTTCAATAAAAGAATAGGCATGTTTGCAACAGTCATGAACTAAATTTAACGATGGATAAGATACTTGATATCTTTCAATGAACAGAGCATGAAAATCCTCTAAACAATAAATATAGGCCAGCGGCAAATTTTCATACCATGACTGAGCTTCACCTTCCAGAGTGGCCAGGAATATCTTCATCAGGCAATCTTCAGGAAATTCAACCTTCAACTTGCGAATATGCATGTGAAATCTGACTAAATGTAAAGCAGCATCTTTCTTACCATCATCATTAAACGTAGGCAGATTCTTTGACCAATCTACCTTGGGCATCTTATTCGGAAAACCTGAAATGTGATCTCGGCTCATGGGAGCATATCTTCTCGTGAATCGGTCCATCTTGAAAATCTCACAGCTACTGATCTCCCTGCAGTGAAGTCACCATGAAGCATCGATTTCTGGATTGTTCAGTGAATGAAGTCGCCAAGTGAATGATTTCAGCCTTCTTATGTCTGACCGTTGTTCACCATCAACCATCAGATCTGAACTTGATACATGTACTGGGGCAATTTACAAGTTAAATACTACGATTACAAGTTATACCGGAGATCGACTGAAGCAGCGTTTATCTACTTCGCTGATGCATAGCAACAGCGTTTCGAAGGCTACCTGGCGTGACTTCAGACTCCGTCTATAACAAGAAAACATTTTGAGTTTCTCCCCAGTATGGTCGCCACTATGTTAGCACTCAAATCTACCTCAGGCTGAAATGAAGTAAAACTCAAGGCTACATCAAACCACGCTCAGCCTCGTAGCTAGCCCTACGAGGACAAGAGAGGGCTCTTTCCGTCAATCTCGAGAAAATGAGCAATAGGATGCGAGATGACTTACAATAAGAACTGATTTTAGGCTAGTAAAGAGATAGGTATGTTTGGTTTTTGGTTTTTTGGGTTTTCGCTGGAGTAATGGGAAAACAAATTTTGGGTCCGGGGATAAGGTCAGACCTTTGCAGAGTTTCAAGCTGGGGCGAGGTAGGTGATGATCTTGATGCTTCGAATTGGATTTTATGGATAGATTAGACCGACGAGGAGCTGAAGAGGGCAAAGAAGAACTTGGATCCTCTCCAAACAGCTGAAAACATATAGAACTAACTGAATTCAAAGGCTAAGCACTATAAACAATGGATTCAACCTTAATCACTCATTCAATTTAGTTCAGAAGCATAATGAAAGGATGGCATACATTAAACATGAAGAAACTTATAGTAAACAAAGAAGAAACATCATCAAGAACAGAACACCACAAGGATCCCAACAAGTGCCGCAAAACCCCTGATCTTTCCTTAGCCAAAATATGAAAAGTATGTACAATAGTATCAAAAGTATCCCAAGAGTCCAACCTCTCCAACCTCTCAAAATGATTGAGAAATTACAATATATAGATCACTCTAACACCTTTCCCCACCTCTAGGGGTCGAATTCCCTCTTCAGGGATCAGTTTCAACCAATTCTAATCATGGAACTACAATCTAGGCAGCTAACAACTTGCCTCCAAAAGAGTGGAAACTGATCCATTGCATGATTTTTTACTCATTTGAGAGTGAATCTTCTAGAAGAGATAAAAACAAGCCAAAGTTACATATCAAACATGAATTTACATCATAAAAACCCAAGAATTATATCCATAGGCAAAACTGGTCCAAAATAGGCGAAATACTGAGCTGGCAGCTGAAAACTCAAAAAAAATCTCTAGGTGGGTCGCTCCTGAACTGCGTGGGTCGCTCATGTTCCAAGCTGATTTTGAGGTAGCGCCCAACATCCAAATTGAGCTCATGATAGCTCGTTAAAAAGCCCTGGATGTCTACTTTCCAACCCAAGTGGAATTTCTGAATTTGGAGTTGATTTGACCCTCCAAAACCTCATTCTCCCAGAGGTACTTCCTGCTGGTGCAAAAGGTGGCAACAAGGTGGTTTTCATGGTGTTTTTGAGCTGTTTGACCATCCAGATTTTGTTGAAATGCTAAGTTGACTTCAGAGGATGCATAATTAACCATGAAAAATCCAAAAATGTAAAAATCTCCTCCAGCAAGTGTCTCAAAAAAAAACGAGCGCATGAGCGCGCGACCCACGTAGCTACAAAACCTGTTTTTAAGACCAAAAATTTGGAAATGACAAAATTTTCTCCGAATTTTCCCAAATTCGGAGCGGAGGTCCTCCATCATGTGTCTTGCCCAGTCAATAAAGCCTCGGCCAAAATCCGAAGTGGATTAGGCCTTTTCCGCCGTCGAAGTGCCTTGCGCAACCTCCTCTTCATGATCCTCATCCTCGCTTTGCAAACATGCATGCGAGCCCAGTAATGGCCTTTCATGTGGCGAAGCATGTCTTTGTCTCGATTGGCCTTCGCCAACAATTTCTCCAGATGGATGTTCACATGTGTGAGTACAGTATCTCTGTCAGTCGGTGTCATGTCACCGGGCCTCTTTCGATTCCACTGCCTGTCCTCACGGATTTGGCGCACCTCATAAAATGTGAGCTCATCCTCGAGCTGTTTGTTGCGCTGCTCCAAATAGTTAATCACCCACTGAGCCTTCTGCAATTGGTCTTTCAGCCGGTCATTCTCGGCCCTTTGCTCCTGGATGACTTCCCTCAGCTTCGAGCTAGGAGAGCCCGTATCAACATCAATGACTGTCATATCGGTGTCCCGGCCTCCTGATGGGCCCTCATCATGCATGGGCCTCTTGCCCCTGTCTTTTACCTGTACCGCACCGGGAGAAGAAGGCACCCTCTCTCTCTCTCATCACGTGGAGATAATACTCGCCGTGTCGATGAAGTCGGCAGGACCCCTTCCACCTCACGTGGAGATAGTACCCGCCGTGTCGCTGCAAATAAGGCCCTGTGGCCTCGCTGATATGTCTGAACCAAAGGAGTAATGATATGCCCAACCTCAAGCATATCCGGCTGGTGTGAGGGCTCTCCTGCATCATAAACTGCCTCAGGAGGCTGCTGTGGCACTCTGAAAAAGTCTCTAGAAATGAAATCCTCCCAAGTGATGCCCTGCTCTGCCAACTGATGTGACACCAAGATTTTGATCAAAGCGAAATGATATATACTCCCGTACTGCTGCACTGGGCTCGTCTTCTTCTGCACAAATGTAACCATCTTCTCTATGTTGCGGTATATGAAATAAGGAATATTCATCATACGCACCCTTGTGAAGTGCATCAGCAAACGAACATGATATGAGAAAAGACGAGCCTACCTGCCCTCACAACTAAAATACTGAATGATGAGCCTCATGAGTGGTGCATACTCATCTCTCAAGAATCTGAATGGAAAAACTCTGCTCAAGTAAGCCACATATCCAGCTTTAATGTATGGCTCATAGTGAAATTTCTCTAACTGCTTACCCTTGCTCCATTCCTCGCCTATGTTCGGTATGCCAGTGGCTTGAGCAATAGTCAAAGGTGATACAATGAAATCAACTCCAGCAAGGTTTACCCGATCACCCTGTAAATGAAGAACAAACAGTCGTGCTAATTCACGATGAGGTCGGGTTTGTACAACCATCTCACAAAACCTGAAACATGACAAGAACCGAAAACAATCCCTAGCTAATGGACATGCCTGCAACCGAGCCAAAGAAGTAGGCTCCTCTCTGCGATGATCACCACTCCTATTTTCTCTGCGGGAACCCCGTGGCACATTACCTTCAGCCACCGAATCACTGCCTGATCCTGGCTCATATTCTGACTCTGTCTCTGACATATCTCTGATCAAGTTTTTGGCAATGTGTACACTGATATGAATGCATTGAAAGCAAGATTAGGATGTATGTTTACCACTCAATCAATATTCCCATCGTCAAAGCACTATCAAGGAATCAAATTATGGATAAAATCTCAGCTTTAAATAGACTGAAAAAGGTACCCTCTCTGTTTTGAATGCAAATGAAATTTCGACCAAATAGGAGCAGGCAACCTTCAAAAGTTTTGAACACATCTAGTCAAAGGAGAGCATGGCATTAATAATAACATGTCTGTCTATGAGTAAAGACCATAAAGGTTTCAATGGGCCATTTGAAACAAAGACATGAGCATAATTTAACATTGGGTAATGTGACTCAAAGGGTTTACATATGGTATAACAATAGCAATGGTTGCAGTGGTATAATGGGTATGAGAGCAAATTGATTTTGATGTTATATGGAAGGCTGACCATATCACTGTCTTAAGATAACAAACACGTTCTTTCCACCATTCATTTGCATTTCAAACCCTAAAAACAATGATATTATGACTGTGGGACTTTAAAACCTCCATTTGAATATTGGAAACCACCCATGATGCCACAAATGCGTTGAAAAAATATCAAATAATGGATAGAAACCTTTTTGATGGTAGCTTGAGTCGATTCCAAGCCAATCCGGGCGCGCAAACTGAATTCCAAAACTCTGTGTCTGCGTGGGTCGCGCAGGCTCTGCGTGGGTCACGCAGCCCAGGTGGGTCGCGCACCTGCAAACCTACAGTGCTGAAGTGACTCTGCGTGGGTCGCGCAGCCCAGGTGGGTCGCTCTCCCTCAACGTGGGTCGCGCAGCCTCTTGCCACATAGTTCATTTTTCGGGAAGCTTTTCGAGGCCTTCCCGGTGTCCAAATCAGGCGTGTGATAGCTCGTTGGAAAGCTATTGGAGTCTACTTTCCAACACAAGTGGAATTATGCAATTTGGATTCAATTTACCCTGTCAAAAATCAAATCTCCCAACAGTAGTCAAAATGAGCAGAATGAGGCTGCCTCAAGGCAGAGCGCTGTTGCAATCAACTTTTGAAGGTCTTCCTCAACTCCAAATTGAGCTCATGATAGCTCATTGGAAAGTTATTTCTGTCTAGTTATCATTTGACTCATCAAGAAAGTCATTTGGCCAACCATGCTAGGAGAAATTTTGATTTTCCCATTGATCACTTCAGAGGTGCATTCAATTCTCCTGAGGCAACGGTATTTTTGACATTTCTCTAAAACCATGATACCTGTGTAAAACGTGAAGGAGGTTTTTCTTCCTTGGAATGTTTTGAACAAAAACCTCTCTCCGTTTTCCAAAATTCATCTTTTATTGCTCTGAAACCTCTTTTGAGTGAAACTTACCCCGATGTGTGAAACAAGGAATTTTGTCGAAATGAAGCGAAATGAAGGGGATAGGGGGCTTCTAAATTCTTGGGGAAATTTTGGGAAGTAGGGAGGGATGTTAGGAAGCAGGGGGAAGTGTAATCATAGAGATTGAGTGAGGGGAAGGGGTCCAAAAGGGAAAAACACAGGCCTAGCCTAGGAAATTGCCAAGTTTTGGCTAGAAACTAGGGTTTGTGCAAAAATGAGGAATTTCGGGGATCTCAGTGATGGGAAGTGTTTGATAAGGTGATTTAAGTATAGGGGAAGATGTCTGAACATCATGATACAAGTCTTTCCGATGATTTAACCGTCCAAGAGAAATTACCTCCAAAACCCTAGGAGAGGGAAATGGACCTTACCTAGGCACAACTGAAGCATGAACGAGATGTAAAATGACTCTTTGGAACCTGACATGACGATGAAAACCCTCTGAATGATGGTACACTCAGATGAATGGTGACATGGACTGACATTTGGACAACTTTGGAGGAAGTGAAAGCAAACCCTAGACCTAATGCCTAGTGATCAAATTTTGCTTGAAGACTCATTGAAATGACAAAATTTGACCTTGACACTTTGAAATCACTTTGAAAGAGCATGTTTGATCACTGGAGGAAGGCTGCAAAGGCTGACTCTAAAATTGGCTCCAATGGGGATGGTAGCTCCTTCTCCGTGGAGGTGCCAAGAACCGTAGAACTTTGGGAGAGCAGACCAGTGCTTCCATCCATTGGGCAAATGGAGTCCATTATTGCGAGAAACTGACACAAAATTGATGACTTAATTTATTGAATGAAAACTTGACTGAAAACTGAATGAAACTTGACTGAAACTTGACTAGATGGCAAACTGAAATAACTTGAAAAAAACTGACTCAACAGACCAAACACAAATGACTCATGACTGACTTAAAACAAGACTTTACAAAGCTTTTGGAAAAAAGGCAGCAATCCATCAAGATTTGGAATCATGATGACAACCACCTGCATAGTAATGAAATATGTACAATCATGTATAATTAGCTTTCCAATGTAACTAGTCAAGCAGATGGCTACACCTCAAATTTCTGCTCTTACTCTCTTCAAGTAGGCAGAATGCTAAACCTGTAGGCAACTCAACACAATCACTGAAACCAAAGCTCATGACAATAAACCAGGCAACATTTATTCTTTCTAATGCTTGCAGAAGAATGCTGAAGGGATCTTGAAAATCCTGAAGCACTGGCTTATCTGGAGATCCAGCTGCAAAAATACTAGTATCCACTTCTTTCTGATCTGAAAGGACAATTGATTTTTGAGGGATAGAAATGCACAAATCTGCCATCTGAGTGTTAGCTGCAGTTTCCTTGACCATGAGCATTTCTGGCATAAACTCTTCAATTTCATGATCTAGGTCATTCTTAAACAAAAAAAAATCTTCAAATTTATTAAACATGACAGCCTTATCATCTTTGTGAAGGAAAAAATTATCTGTTTGTTGATCCACACAACTGATTACAAGACAATCATCTTTTTCAACAGAGGAAGAAGTTTCACCAACACTTTCCTGATTATGTGTGCACTGCAAATCTGCTGTAGCTTGGGCTGTAACAAGACCTTTCAAAAGCTGATCTATCTCATCTTCAGACAAAGGAGACAATGATTTTTGTTTTCTTTTGCTCAAACAGTGATTATCTTCATATGACAAGGCATTCAAACTATCATTCATAACTGAGTTATTGAAAGGAGATTTATCACTTACTTGCACAAAGATCTCATTCTGATTTTCATGAACTGACTGAATCACCTCTTCATGAAGGCTGTGTTCTAATGATGAGCTGATAGTATGACTGAGAACATTTGGATCCATTACTGTGTCTTCTGCATCCCAGATGATTTCAACAGCAGAGTTCTCCTTGATGGGCTTCAACACAAGATATGCTTGGTCATCATGATCTGAATCTGAATCTGAAGTAGTTGTCTGGACATTATCACGATCTGCAATTAGAACTGGACTTACTTACATGCTGCTGTCTTCTGTGGGCAGATCTGAAATGACATTCTCCCTTTCATCATTTTCAGCCATATGGCCATCAACCTGCTGCAAAGTCTCCTGAGCACCTTGATAGGTATCCTTTAGGTTCTCTTCATGTTGCTGAAATGGATTCTCATATAGAGCCTCCATGATTTCATCATTCATGAAATTATCATCTTCATAATATCTCTCGAGGCTTTCAATAAAAGAATAGGCATGTTTGCAACAGTCATGAACTAAATTTAATGATGGATAAGATACTTGATATCTTTCAATGAACATGGCATGAAAATCCTCCAAACAATATATATAGGCCAGCGGCAAATTTTCATACCATGATTGGGCTTCACCTTCCAGAGTGGCCAGGAATATCTTCATCAAACAATCTTCAGGAAAATCTACCTTCAACTTGCGAATATGCATGTGAAATCTAATCAGATGTAAAGCAACATCTTTCTTACCATCATCTTTAAACGTAGGCAGATTCCTTGACCAATCTACCTTGGGCATCTTATTCGGAAAACCTGGAATGTGATCTCGGCTCATGGGAGCATATCTTCTTGTGATTCGGTCCATCTTGAAAATATCACAGCTACTGATCTCCCTGCAGTGAAGTCACCATGAAGCATCGATTTCTGGATTTGTTCAGTGAATGAAGTCGCCAGGTGAATGATTTCAGCCTTGCGATGTCTGACCGTTGTTCACCATCAATGATCAGATCTGAACTTGATACATGTACTGGGGCAATTTACAAGTTAAATACTACGATTACAAGTTATACCGGAGATCGACTGAAGCAGCGTTTATCTACTTCGCTGATGCATAGCAACAGCGTTTCGAAGGCTACCTGGCGTGTCTTCAGACTCCGTTTATAACAAGCAAACGTTTTGAGTTTCTCCCCAGTATGGTCGCCACTATGTTAGCACTCAAATCTACCTCAGGCTGAAATGAAGTAAAACTCAAGGCTACATCAAACCACGCTCAGCCTCGTAGCTAGCCCTACGAGGACAGGAGAGGTCTCTCTCCGTCAATCTCGAGAAAATAAGCAATAGAATGCGAGATGACTTACAATAAGAACTGATTTTAGGCTAGTAAAGAGATAGGTATGTTTGGTTCAGCCCATAATGCAGTTACCAACTTTTTGTGCCAAGCCTTCTTGACCATGTGCACACTGCAGATCTGCGTTAACTTGAGCTGGAACATGACCTTTCAATAGCTGATCTATCTCATCTTCAGATAGAGGAGATAATACCTTTTGTTTTCTTTTGCTCAAACAATGATTGTCTTCATTGATTTCAAGTGAAGGAGTGTACTGATTCTCTTCATACTGCTGATCCATTTCAAATAATTCATGTTCACTGTCAAGATGCAAAATTCCTTCATCTTCCACCGCACTAAGATCTTGATCCTGCTGCAAATTTTCATGATCTTCTCTTTGCTGCTGAAATGAGTTTTCATACAATGCTTCCATGATCTCATCATCCATGAAATTATCATCTTCATAATATTTCTCAAGACTTTCAATAAAAGTAGAAGCATATTTGCAACAATCATGAACTAAATTTAACGATGGATAAGATACTTGATATCTTTCAATGAACAGGGCATGAAAATCCTTTAAACAATAAATACAGGCCAGCGGCAAATTTTCATACCAAGATTGGGCTTCACCTTCTAGAGTGGCTAGGAATATCTTCATCAAACAATCTTCAGGAAAAACCACCTTCAACTTGCGAATATGCATGTGAAATCTAATCAGATGTAAAGCAGCATCCTTCTTACCATCATCGTTAAACGTAGGCAGATTCCTTGACCAATCTACCTTGGGCATCTTATTCGGAAAACCTGGAATGTGATCTCGGCTCATGGGAGCATATCTTCTTGTGATTCGGTCCATCTCGAAGATCTCACAGCTACTGATCTCCCTGTAGTGAAGTCACCATGAAGCATTGATTGTCTGGATCTTTCAGTGAATGAAGTCGCCAGGTGAATGATTTCAGCCTTGCGATGTCTGACCGTTGTTCACCATCAACGATCAGATCTGAACTTGATACATGTACTGGGGCAATTTACAAGTTAAATACTACGATTACAAGTTATACCGGAGATCGACTGAAGCAGCGTTTATCTACTTTGCTGATGCATAGCAACAGCGTTTCGAATGCTACCTGGCGTGACTTCAGACTCCGTCTATAACAAGCAGACGTTATGAGTTTCTCCCGAGTATGGTCGCCACTATGTTAGCACTCAAATCTACCTCAGGCTGAAATGAAGTAAAACTCAAGGCTACATCAAACCACGCTCAGCCTCGTAGCTAGCCCTACGAGGACGGGAGAGGGCTCTCTCCGTCAATCTCGAGAAAATAAGCAATAGGATGCGAGATGACTTACAATAAGAACTGATTTTAGGCTAGTAAAGAGATAGGTATGTTTGATTTTTGGTTTTTTGAGTTTTCGCTGGAGTAATGGGAAAACAAATTTTGGGTCCGGGGATGAGGTCAGACCTTTGCGGAGTTCAAGCTGGGGCGAGGTAGGTGATGATCTTGATGCTTTAAATTGGATTTATGGATAGATTAGACCGACGAGGAGCTGAAGAGGGCAAAGAAGAACTTGGATCCTCTCCAAATAGCTGAAAACATATAGAACTAACTGAATTCAAAGGCTAAGCACTGTAAACAATGGATTCAACCTTATTTCACTCATTCAATTTAGTTCAGAAGCATAATGAAAGGATGGCAACATTAAACATGAAGAAACTTACAGTAAACAAAGGAAAAACATCATCAAGAACAGAACACCACAAGGATCCCAACCAGTGCCGCAAAACCCCTGATCTTTCCTTAGCCAAAATATGAAAAGTATGTACAATGATATCAAAAGTATCCCAAGAGTCCAACCTCTCCAACCTCTGAAAATGATTGAGAAATTACAATATATAGATCACTCTAACACCTTTCCCCACCTCTAGGGGTCGAATTCCCTCTTCAGGGATCAGTTTCAACTAATTCTAATCATGGAACTACAATCTAGGCAGCTAACAACTTGCCTCTAAAAGAGTGGAAACTGATCCATTACATGATTTTTTACTCATTTGAGAGTGAATCTTCTAGAAGAGATAAAAACAAGCCAAAGTTACATATCAAACATGAATTTACATCATAAAA
>JAXQQM020080070.1:0-17575 GCA_034641835.2 Pinus albicaulis
TTCTCGTAGATGATGGATCTTCTTCATGCAAAAGTGAAACATTCTCAAATTTTGTGAGTTCAAAGCATTGGTGGAGAAGGAGTGGGAAGCCCAGTGAAGCTTTACGGAGCGATAATGGTAGTATGAATACATCTAAATGAATTCAAAGACTTATATGTATTAGAAATTAAGCCTTTGAAGCTTCCTCCAGGCATTAGAACATGCTCTTACAAAGTAGTTTAAGTGTAGGCTCAAATTTTGTCATTAGTGATCCCCAAGCAATTTGAGGTCATGGGCTTTGATAGGTACGGAGTTTGCTTTCACTCCTTCCAAAGTTGTCCAAATGTCGGTCCATGTCACCATTCAGCTGAGTGTACCATCATTCATAGGGTTTTCATCATCATTTCAAGTTCCATTGGGTCATTTTACAGCTTGTTCATGCTTCAGTTGTGCCTAGGTAAGGTCCATTTCCCTCTCCTAGGGTTTTGGAGGTAATTTCTCTTGGATGGTCAAATCATTAGAAAAACTTGTATCCTGATATTCATACACCTTCCCCTATCATTAATGTACCTTATTAAACACTTCCCATCACTGAGATCCCCCAAATTCCTCATTTTTGCACAAACCCTAGTTTCTTGCCACAACTTGGCAATTTTCTAGGCTAGGCCTGTGTTTTGCCCTTTTGGACCCTTTCCCCTCACTCAATCTCTGAGATTCCACTTTCCCCTGCTTCCTAACATCCCTCCCTACTTTCCAAAATTTCCCCAAGAATTTAGAAGCCCCCTATCCCCTTCATTTCGCTTCATTTCGACAAGATTCCTTGTTTCACACATCGGGATAAGTTTCACTCAAAAGATGTTTCAGAGCAATAACAGATGAATTTTGGAAACATGAGAGAGGTTTTTGTCCAAAACATCCCAAGGAAAAAAAACCTCTTTCACTTTTTACACAGGTATCATGGTTTTAGATAAATATCAAAAATACCGTTGCCTCAGGAGAATTGAATGCACCTCTGAAGTGACCTTGGGAAAATCAAGATTTATCCTAGCATGGTTGGCTAAATGACTTGCATGATGAGTCAAATGATAACTAGACACAAATATATTTCCAATGAGCTATCATGAGCTCAATTTGGAGTTGAGGAAGACCTTCAAAAGTTGACTGCAACAGCGCTCTGCCTTGAGGCAGCCTCATTCTGCTCATTTTGACTAGTTTTGGGAGATTTGATTTTTGACAGGGTAAATGAAATCCAAATTGCATAATTCCACTTGTGTTGGAAATTAGACTCCAATATATTTCCAACGAGCTATCACACGCCCAATTTGGACACCAGGAAGGCCTCCAAAAGCTTCCTACAAAATGCACTATGTAGCTACTCATAGAAAAGTGCGCGCGACCCACTTGAGCGGGCGCTACCCACTTGAGGGGCGCGACCCACTTGAGCGCCACAGTTAGTGTAAAATTGAACGGGTGCTACCCACTTGGGGGGTGCGACCCACTTGAGCGGGCGTTACCCACTTAAACAACAGAGCTCAGAAAATTGTGTTTTGCGCCCAGTTTTGATTCAAGTCGACTCCAACAACGTGAAAGTAGGTTTTTAAACATTGCTCAGTGATTTTTGGACATGATTATGGTGTTTTGAAAGTGGAGAAACAAATGTTTGATGTGGAGAAACGTGAAACCTATGTTCATTGCAAATTCATCTCTTAGGGTTTTGAAAGACATGTTGATAGTCTTGTGAAGGATTTCCAAGGTTGTGTTGTTGATATATATGCTCATGCCTCTACTATCTATGGTGTCCCTGCTCATTATTTACCTCAGCCTCATGCTCTCTCATTGCCATTACATCACTGCTCTCATTGTTATTGCCATTGTCATTTTCACACTATTCATCATTCATGTTATGACATAGTCCCATTTTCACTTGTCCACATCCTCCATTGACATTGTCAAACGTTGCAAGGGCTATTTCTATTGACCTACACTACACTCATTCTTTTTCATGTGTCAAATCCCCATGTAGTCAAAAAGTGGCTATTTTCCATTCAAACTCCTTGTGACAGTCCTTTTCCCATTGTGATATTTCCTATAGCACCTTGACATATATGTGACACATCTGACATTGGAGCATACACCAAACTCTTGTTTTCATCATAACCATATCAGTATACTTTCATACACATTGTGACACCATGATAGAGACCGACACATACAACCGAGACAATGTTTTCACCACACGAACTGCATGCACCAGGAGAGCACTAAAACGGCGGAAAAGGCCTGATCCACACTGGATTTTGGCCGAGGCTTCGTTGGCTGGGCATGATACATGATGGAGGGTCTTCACTCCAAATTTGAGCAAATTCGGAGAAAATTTTGTCATTTTGAAATATTTTGGTCTAAAAACAGGTTTTTCGGTTAAGCGGGTAGCGCACTCATATGCTCACTTTTTTTTGGGACACTTGCTGAAGGAAATATTTGCATTTTTGGATTTGTCATGGTAAGTTATGCATCCTCAGGCATTTCCAAAGCATTTCATCAGATTCTGGATGGTCAAAAAGCTCAAAAACACCATGAAAACCACCTTGCTGCCACCTTTTGCACCAGCAGGAAGTACTTCTGGGAGAAAGAAGTTTTGGAGGGGCAAATGAGCTCCAAATTGAGAAATTCCACTTGGGTTGGATAGCCAACATCCAGGGCTTTCCAACGAGCTATCATGAGCTCAATTTGGATGCCAGGAAGTGCCTCAAAATCAGGCTGAAAGGCGCGCTACCCACTCGGCTCAGGCGCGCTACCCACATAGATTTTTGGCTGAATTTTCAACTTCCAGCTCAGAATTTCGGCCAGTTGGGACCAGTTTTGCTTGTGGATGAAATTTTTGGGTTTTCATGATGTAAATTGATGGTTGACATGTAAATTTGGCTTATTTTTACCTATTCTAGAAGATTCACTCTCAAAAAAGTGAAAATCATGTAAATGAATCAGTTTCCACTCTTTTAGAGGCAAGTTGTTAGCTGCCTAGATTTTAGCTCCTTGATTAGAATTTGTTGGAACTGCTCCTAGAAGGAGGATTTCGACCCCTAGAGGTGTGGAAAGGGGTTAGGATGCTCTATATGATGTGATTTCTCAATCATTTTCAGAGGTTGGAGAGGTTGGACTCTTGGGAAACTTTTGGCACCATTGTACATATTTTTTCATATTTTGGCTAAGGAAAGATCAGAGGTTTTGCGGCACCTGTTGGGATTCTTGTGGTGTTCTGTTCTTGATGGTGTTTTCTCTCTGTTTACTGTAAGTTCTTCATGTTTAATGTATGCCATTTCTCACTGATGCTTCTTAAATTAAATGAATGAGTAGATGAGGTTGAATCCATTGTTCACAGTGCTCTGCCTTTGAATTCATTTAGTTTTTCATGTTTTCGCCTGTTTGAAAAGGATCCATGTTCATCCTTGCCCTTTTCAGCTCCTTTTCGTTCTGATCCATCCATATATCCAATCAAAAGCATTAAGACTATTGCCTACCTCGCCCCAACTCGAAATCTGCAAAGATCTGACCTTATCCCCGGACCCAAAATTGTTTTTTCCCATTTCTCCAACGAAAACCCAAAAATCAAAATCAAACATTCCTATCTCTTTACTAGCCTAAAATCAGTTCCCATTTTAAGTCATCTCGCACCCTATTGCTCATTTTATCGAGATTGACCTGGAGAGAGCCCTCTCCTGTCCTCGTAGGGCTAGCTACGAGGCTGAGCGTGGTTTGATGTGGCCTTGAGTTTTACCTCATTTCAGCCTGAGGTAGATTTGAGCGCTAACATAGTGGCGACCATACTGGGGAAAAATTCAAAACGTTTGCTTGTTATAGACGGAGTCTGAAGTCACGCCAGGTAGCCTTCGAAACGTTGTTGCTATGCATCAGCGAAGTAGATAAACGCTGCTTCAGTCGATCTCCGGTTTAACTTGTAATCGTAACACTTAACTTATAAATTGCCCCAGTACATGTATCGAGTTCAGATCTGATGGTTGATGGTGGACAACGATCAGACATAAGAAGGCTGAAATCATTCACCTGGTGACTCCTGTAGAGACTCCACTGGAGGATTGACTTTTTCTCTGAGAAAATGGAAGGATCTTACACAAATTTCAGGTATCTAAAGTGGAATGGTATTCAGGATCTAGTCTGCTTTCTTGTAAATTACTTCTTCGCTGGTCTTGAAGCTGTCCTGAAAGTTTTTCAGAATTTGTTGTATGAGAAAGGTGATCAAAATCTTCACTCGACCCATTCAAAAAGTGTAAATGATGAGTTTCCATTTGATCCTGGTCTCCTTACTTTTCCCACATATTATGATGAATTTCTTCAGAGTGATGAGCCAGAAAACAAAACTGATCCCACGGCTCTTGTACATGCCCCTACACCCTGTAAAATTCCAGATCGGTACAAACCTCTTGTTTTACCTTCTGTTCTTCATGCTTTTCCTGCAAATTATGACCTATATCTACCAAGATTTGATGGTGAATGTAACAATGTCAACGTTGAGCAACATGTGCAGAATGTTGAGACTTTTCTAGATCTTTTTGAAGTTGATGATGAAGATGTTAGTATTAGGCTTTTTGCTCTTTCTTTGCAAGGCCAAGTGAAGAGTTGGTTCAAAGCCCTGCCTAATGCAAGCATTTCAGATTTCCATAAGTTTGTCAAAGTTTTCCTTGATAGGTGGATGATCGGACAAAACTTTTTGTTGATTATAGAAGAGTATAATCAGCTGAAAAGAATGCCAGGGGAGACAGTACAACAATTTTCTGCTAGATTTAACCAAGTTTATTATTCGATGCCAGTTGATATAAGACCTTCTCCTAGATCTGCTCTCTTGCACTACCTGGGTGCCTTTGATCCGGAAATGGAGTTTCAGCTGAGAGAAAAGAATATTGCAACACTTCACGAAATGCAGAACAAGGCAGTAAATGTAGAGGCTCATTTGCTGATCTTGAGGGCAAGGTTGAAGGAAGAAGAGATGAAAAACATAGATCCGGAGAAATCGACACCTTCAGAGGAAAAGCTTGATCTTTTCGTAAATGCAGTAGAAGAGATGGTGCGGAAAATGACTGCAAAAAATGAAAATGATATTCAAGAACAAGTTGCTGATCCAAAACATTTTGTTTCTGATCCCAGTAGTCATAGTGATTGTTTTATAGATCATTGTGAAGAAGAGAGAGCTGTTGATATGATGTGTATGTTTGATGATGAATTGCCTCAGTTTGATCGGTATGATGATGATTATGTTCTCCAAACAGAAGCTAATCTTGCAGACAAATCAGTAGCTAGTTTGTGCGAGGAGGAAGTTCACTTTCAGCAGCTCGAGTACAGTGATCAACCGATGCATATCAGCTATGGCAATGATGAGGAAAGTGCAGAAAATTTTGATGTAAGTGAAGGATCTTTGCCTTTTTGTTTTGATTCGTTTCAGTTCATTAGAGATAACTTCCATGCAATCAGAAATCAAACGTCAACAAGTCTTGATTTGGATCGTCTTGAGGGAAACGAAAACTTCTCATATTCAGAGTTGCAGCCCCCAAAGGTCATTGATTGTCAAGTTGCAGCTGAAGACTTGGAAGTGGGCACACATGATTTAATGATTCAAGGTGACTCCGTACCTTTCTGTTTTGAATCATTTCAGCTTTTGAGAGATAAACTGCATAGTAAATCTTCAGATGAGCAGCTTGTAGCATCAGATTTGCAGCCATCCAATGCAATTGAAGGTCAGATTACAGATGAAGGTGTGGAAGATGAAATACATGATTTGATGATGCGGGAAAATTCTATACCCTTTTGTTTCGAAGCATTTCAGTTTATAAGGTAGAATCTTCGTAATATATCTCAAGGAAAAGAGGAACAGCCAGTAGGATGTCATACAGTTTCAAGGGATACAGTGCAGCAGTCTTCTAAAGTTTTTGATGATCCTATTGCTCGTGTGTTGGATGATGTTTGTTATAAAAATTCTGCTCCATTAGCTAACCATGTGCCCGAAAAGAATGTTGATGATAATCTTATTCAAAGGTCACCTTCATTGTCTTGTTTAACAGATTGTTCATTGCATAGCACATGTCAAGATTTCCATTCATATGAGGAGATTGATGAAGGAGACTTTTGTTCTGTCTGGAATCAGCAACCGAGTTTCATTTTTCATGAATTTCAGGATCCTTTTGACAGCTTGCTGCAATCACCAAAGAAAAGCACCGCAGATGTGAGGAAAAGTTTAAGATCAAGGTATGGAGATTATCTGGACCAGAGCTATGTTTATGAAGATCCTTTCACAGTATTCTTGCAGTCATCCAGTCGATTTATGCTTTGCAAGTTTATCAGCGGTCCACTTGGTTCAAAGTTTCCATGGGAGTTTCCTGTCAGTAGTTGTTTCTCGTTGTTCATAAGCAAGCATTTGGGAAGAAATCAAACAGCAGCCAGCATGCTTGCATGGTTGCATTGGCTGTTCCATTACACTTGATCGGGTGGTGTAAAGCACAATTAGAGTAGGTTGTATTGAATAAGCTCTACTTTGAGCATATTTCCAGTTTGTCGGTTGTGTTTAAGTATCGAGTCAGTTTTTAGTTGAGTGAGAGTCAATTTTTGTCGTCAAGTCATCAGTTTTCAGTCATGCATTTCAGTTTGAGTTTTTGATTCCATGGCCCAATGGATAAGGCACTGGTCTGCTCTCCCAAAGATCTGCCGTTCTTGGCACCTCCAAGGAGCTACCATCCCCATTGGAGCCAATGTTAGTGTCAGCCTTTGCAGCTTTCCTCCAGTGATCAAACATGCTCTTACGAAGTGATTTTAAGGTGTCAAGGTCAAATTTTGTCATTTCAATGAGTCTTCAAGCAAAATTTGGTCACTAGGCTTTAGGTCTAGGGTTTGCTTTTACTCTTGTCAAAGTTGTCCAAATGTCGGTTCATGTCACCATTCAGCTGAGTGTACCATCATTCAGAGGGTTGTCATCATCATGTCAAGTTCCACTGGGTCATTTTACACCTTGTTCATGCTTCAGTTGTGCCTAGGTAAGGTCCATTTCCCTCTCCTAGGGTTTTGGAGGTAATTTCTCTTGGATGGTCAAATCATTAGAAAAATTTGTATCCTGATGTTCATACACCTTCCCCTATCATTAATGTACCTTATTAAACACTTCCCATCACTGAGATCCCCCAAATTCCTCATTTTTTCACAAACCCTAGTTTCTTGCCACAACTTGGCAATTTTCTAGGCTAGGCCTGTGTTTTTCCCTTTTGGACCCCTTCCCCTCACTCAATATCTGAGATTCCACTTTCCCCTGCTTCCTAACATCCCTCCCTACTTCCAAAAATTTCCCCAAGAATTTAGAAGCCCCCTATCCCCTTCATTTCGCTTCATTTCAACAAAATCCCTTGTTCCACACATCGGGATCAGTTTCACTCAAAAGATGTTTCAGAGCAATAAAAGATGAATTTTGGAAAAATGAGAGAGGTTTTTTTTCACAACATGCCAAGGAAGAAAAAAATCTTTCACTTTTTACACAGGTATCATGGTTTTATATAAATATCAAAAATACCGTTGCCTCAGGAGAATTGAATGCACCTCTGAAGTGACCTTGGGAAAATAAAGATTTCTCCTAGGATGGTTGGCTAAATGACTTTCTTGATGCATCAAAGGATAACTAGACAGAAATACCTTTCCAATGAGCTATCATGAGCTCAATTTGGAGTTGAGGAAGATCTTCAAAAGTTGACTGCAACAGCGCTCTGCCTTGAGGCAGCCTCATTCTGCTCATTTTGACTAGTGTTGGGAGATTTGATTTTTGACAGGGTAAATGAAATCCAAATTGCATAATTCCACTTTTTTTGGAAATTAGACTCCAAGATCTTTCCAACGAGCTATCACACGCCCGATTTGGACATCGGGAAGGCCTCCAAAATCTTCCTAAAAAATGCACTATGTAGCTACTCATAGAAAAGGGCGTGCGACCCACTTGAACGGGTGAGACCCACTTGAGGGGCGCGACCCACTTGAGCGCCACAGCCAGTGTAAAGTTGAACGGGTGAGACCCACTTGGGGGGTGTGACCCACTTAAACCAGTGCGCTACCCACTTGGGGGGTGTGACCCACTTAAACCCCGCGCGCTACCCGCCCAATCGCAGAACCCCGGAAAGGGTCGTTTTGCGCCGGATTCGATTCTAGTGACTCCAAGCTGGCTTGAGTTTTAATCATTACTCATTGATTTTAATATGGTTGTGATGTCATTGATGTTGGGGAAACAAATATATGGAGAAAATATGAACACATGAACAGGGTCATCTCTTAGGGTTTGTAATATTCCCAATTAGCTTTGCTAATTGGAATATTTCCTTTTTGTTTAATTTTGTTGCTTTAGCTAGAAATAATAAATAAAGTGAGAAATAAGAGGGGTCACCTCACTTTAGCCACCTCACTTTATAAAATAAAGTGTTTTTCCTAGTTGATTGACGTTATAACTTAGAAAGGAGGCCTTGGGGGTCCACATGTGTATGAGGGGAGGCCTCACGCTGACTCAAGGTTAACTGCGCAGGCTAAGGAGAGTGAAGGACGCAGTCAAGGTTTTGGAGGGAGTTTGGCACTATAAAAGGTGGGGTTCTCACCTCATTTGGACATGCTTGATTTGATATTGATATTGAGAGCTAGAGTTCAGTCTGCTTCAGCACGCCGGTTGTTTAGTCGGTCTGCAGCACTGTTTAGTGCAACCGAGTGTCTCCGTTCGGAGATCTCACCCTTGGCAGGGGACTTCGGTACCCTTTGGTAAGGTTATTTTGAGCATCATGTAGTTTCGTTGGTAAATTGGGTAGTTTACGGTGGAGATTTGGCGGAGGGAGATACCCTTCTTCGGAGGCTGAGATGCGGAGAGAGATAGTGGCAGATCTGTGTGGAGGACGCGGATGCGGAGGGACGGGCGGTCCGGGCCTTCGGAGGACGCGGTGCGGGAGGCTGGGGTGAGATGCGGAGAGACACCGGCGGATCTAGCCGCGGGACGCGGTCTGGAGAGATGAGACGCGGTCTGGAGAGGGAGGACTCAGATCCAGCAGATCTGGGCAGAGAGGACGCAGATCCAGTCAGGGAGGACGCTGAGCTGATGAGCAGGGTCTTTGTGTGAGGGTTTAGCAGCGTTTTTCAGTGTTTCCAGCCCTGAGGAGTTGGTCATCTCATCCGGAGGACTTGTGGCCAGCGTTTCATCTGTCTTCTGCGCTGTCACTAGCAGAGACAGCGTTTTCACTTGTGAGGGCTTGACTGGTGGTGGAGCATCAGTTTCACATGTTCTGGGGCTTGTCTGGAGGATTGAGATCAGCCATCTTTCTAGTTTCCGGCTCATAGTTCCAGTGCATTCCAGCAGCAGTTCTTCATAGCAGTTCTTCAGCCAGCTAGGACGCTGTCCTTATTTGCAGCCATTATTTGTTCTGAGAGGGTCTCCACTTGCCTAGGGCAAGGATAGGTGCACTCATCCTGATTATCTTGTACTCCTCTATATGTATTCTCAGATTAATAAAATGGCTTAGTTTTCTGGCATTTTATGTGTACTTGTTCCATGATCTGGTTCCAGCATTGTATTTTGTATATCTGTCTGGCATATTTCTGTGTATTACTGGTTATTTCCCTTTGGGGATATTAGGGTTTTGAGAGACATGTTGATAGTCTTGTGAAGGATTTCCAAGGTTGTGTTGTTGATATATATGCTCATGCCTCTACTGTCTGTGGTGTCCCTGCTCATTATTTACCTCAGCCTCACGCTCTCTCATTGCCATTACATCGTTGCTCTCATTGTTATTGCCATTGTCATTTTCACACTATTCATCATTCATGTTATGACATAGTCCCATTTTCACTTGTCCACATCCTCCATTGACATTTTCAAACGTTGCAAGGGCTATTTCTATTGACCTACACTACACTCATTCCTATTCATGTGTCAAATCCCCATGTAGTCAAAGAGTGGCTATTTTCCATTCAAATTCCTTGTGACAATCCTTTTCCCATTGTGATATTTCCTATAGCACCTTGACATATATGTGACACATCTGACATTGGAGCATACACCAAACTATTTTTTTCATCATAACCATATCAGTATACTTTCATACACATTGTGACACCATGATAGAGACCGACACATACAACCGAGACAGTGTTTTCACCACAGGAACTGCATGCACCAGGAGAGCACTAAAACGGCGGAAAAGGCCTGATCCACTCTGGATTTTGGCTGAGGCTTCGTTGTCTGGGCATGATACATGATGGAGGGTCTTCACTCCAAATTTGAGCAAATTCGGAGAAAATTTTGTCATTTTGAAATATTTTGGTCTAAAAACAGGTTTTTCGGTTAAGCGGGTAGCGCACTCATATGCTCACTTTTTTTTGGGACACTTGCTAAAGGAAATCTTTGCATTTTTGGATTTTTCATGGTAATTTATGCATCCTCGGGCATTTCCAAAGCATTTCATCAGATTCTGGATGGTCAAAAAGCTCAAAAACACCATGAAAACCACCTTGCTGCCACCTTTTGCACCAGCAGGAAGTACTTCTGGGAGAATGAGGTTTTGGAGGGTCAAATGAGCTCCCAATTGAGAAATTCCACTTGGGTTGGATAGCCAACATCCAGGGCTTTCCAACGAGCTATCATGAGCTCAATTTGGATGCCGGGAAGTACTTCAAAATCGGGCTGAAAGGCATGCGACCCACTTAAATTTTTGGCTGAATTTTCAACTTCCAGCTCAGATTTTCGGCCAGTTTGGACCAGTTTTGCTTGGGGATGAAATTTTTGAGTTATTATGATGTAAATTTATGTTTGGCATGTAACTTTGGTTCATTTTTACTTATTCTAGAAGATTCACTCTCAAAAAAGTGAAAATCATGTAAATGAATCGGTTTCCACTCTTTTAGAGGCAAGTTGTTAGCTGCCTAGATTTTAGCTCCTTGATTAGAATTTGTTGGAACTGCTCCTAGAAGGAGGATTTCGACCCCTAGAGGTGTGGGAAGGGGTTAGGATGCTCTATATGATGTAATTTCTCAATCATTTTCAGAGGTTGGAGAGTTGGACTCTTGGGAGACTTTTGGCACCATTGTACATATTTTTTCATATTTTGGCTAAGGAAAGATCAGAGGTTTTGCGGCACTTGTTGGGATCCTTGTGGTGTTTTTTTCTTGATGGTGTTTTCTCTTTGTTTACTGTAAGTTCTTCATGTTTAATGCCATTTTCCTCATAGAGTACTTGGCATGAGTACACTGACTTTTCTTGGTAAGAAGCACGATATTTCTCATTTGAATATTTTTGACTCATCTGTTACAGCTGTGTGACAAGGGATGCTAGGAAGAAGAACAGGAACGGCTGCCGCAGTTGGGATATTGTGGGGTTTGTGGGGTACACGAAACACCCCATAATTATCGTGTGTATTTTCCCGGACGACGGATGACTGTGGTGACCCAGGATGTAAAATTCAATGGGGTAGAAAGCCCTTGAAGTTGTAAACAGGAAGACTTGCTTGCATGCGAGAGGAACTTCTTGTTCCCAAAGATGAGCCTCTAGATGTCGGTCAGCCAGAGAGAGAGATTCATAGGTGGAGAGGAGTCCACTCATGCGAACCAAACATCAGATCAGGCGAGAAGCGTACCACGGAAACTTGATGCGGCACGAAATGTAGGAGTCCCTACATCACAACGTAGACAGAGACAATCACCTGACCGATTTACTGGATACATGGCTCTTATGAGCAAGTGTATCATGACAGAGCCATATTCTTTTGAAGAAGCAGTGCAGGAGCCCACATGGGTAGATGCCATGGTGGAGGAATATGACTCCATTGTCAGAAATAGTGCTTGGGATATTGTTCCAAGGCCAGTGGGTAAATCAGTTGTAGGATCAAGATGGATCTACAAGGTAAAGCAAGTTGTTGATGGGAGCGTCGAGAAGTATAAGGCAAGATTTGTTTCCTGGGGCTTCTCATAGATCGAGGGGATTGACTATGAAGAAACCTTTGCACCTGTCGCACGATATTCTTCCATACAGACCATCCTTGCTCTCTTAGCGCAGATGGATTGGCACATTCATAGATGGATGTGAAGACTGTGTTCCTTAATGGGATCATTGAGGAAGAGGTGTACATTGAGCAGCCTGAAGGATTTTAGATCTTCAGCAGCGAGTCGCATGTGTGCAGGCTCAAAAAAGCGTTGTATGGGCTGAAGCAAGCACCACGTGCTTGGTACACTCGGATCAACAGCTATTTCACTGGACTTGGCTTCACCAAGAGTGAGGCGGATGCAAACCTATACCGAATTGTGGTGGAGGGTAAGATTTTAATCATTGTTCTTTATGTTGATGATTTAATACTAACGGGTGATGAGTAGTTGATACACTCATGCAAGGAATATCTTGCAAAGGATTTTGAGATGAAGGATTTGGGCCTCCTTCATTCCTTGGATTGGAAATATGGCGGTGGGAAGGTGAATTGTTTGTGTCTCAAGGAAAGTATGCCCGAGAGATACTGAAGAAGTTTCACATGCAAGGCTGCAAGCCTATCGACACTCCTCTTCCAAGAAATTGGAAGAAAGAGGATGCTACATCAGCAGAGGTAGTGGATGCCACTACTTATCCACAGTTGGTGGGTTCACTCATGTATTTACTCAATACAAGACCAGACATATGCTATGCGATGAACCAGATTTCACAAGTGATGGTTAAGCCTACCAAGCTCTTTTGGAAGGCAGGAAAGCATGTTTTGAGATATCTCAGGGGCACATCTAAGTATGGTTTATGGTACAAATAGACGGATGAGGTGAAGCTACATGGCTTCACGGATGTAGATTGGGCAAGAAGCCCAACAGACAGAAAGAGCACATCAGGAGGGATTTTCAGTATCGGATCTACAGCAGTTTCTTGGTACAACAGGAAACAAATATCGGTGGCACTCGGTTCAGCAAAAGCGAGAATACATGGCGGCGAGTCAAGTTGCATGGCTTGACTATATGGATGAGAAGATGCGGATTTGGTTTGTTCGGTTCCACATTTAGATACGAGGAATGATACATTGTGATTATTGATTGCATTAAGTCTCGATTAATCATGTGTTTCATGATAGATCTAAACATATTGATATATAGTATCATCGTATCAGAGTGTGCGTGACGAAAGATCTAATGTTGTGATTACATTCCTACGGAAGATCGGGATGCAGATATTCTGACGAAGGCGCTCAGTAGGAGAAAATTCGAATACCATCGAGGCAGGAACGGGGTGAAGTATAAGTCTTATCTTGTTGAGAGGGAGTGTTGAGATTGCAACAAGATGATGAGCTTAGTGAAAAGAGTCGCCTTCACTAAGTGGGCCCGCAGGCTATTTTTGGCACAAAGTCTATTTTTAGACTATGTCTATTTTTAGACATATGAATCATGTTCTATGAGTTGCAAGATGTTATTTGTGGATGGTTGGTCGAGTTGGAAAAATAGATGAAATTATTTTTTTAGAATATTGGGCGAAGTCTATTTATAGATCGTCGATTTAAAAATAGAAGTGTCGATTATTATTAGCCCTTAATAATAATCAGACTCTAAATATCAACTTATTCTCTTGGAGCACTTTATTTCAGTATACAGATTTGGAAAATCAGTGGGTTGAAGGAATTACGCAATTCCTAGGGTTTACTGGTGGTTCATGCATGGAGGACTCAGTTAGAACTGAAGTGGAAAAGTTATGACAGAGTTGGAAGAGTAGTTCATGGAGTTGTTATTCAGTTTAACTCAGTTAATGGAGTTAAACTCAGTTGAGCTAGTTGTATCTAGTCTAACTGAATGATACATTAGTGAGAGTGGAGTGAATTAATTAGTTAATTAATTCACAAATAATAACTCATTAATCAACTGAACAATACAACAGTTAACTACAGTGCATGGCAGTTCCAGTGGAGACCCAGTGGAGAGATAGGTGAAAGGGCAAGATGGACTATCTATTATGACTATAGTGATGCATTGATTGCATCACACACACATTGGAGTTTCCAATGAGGATTGCGCAGTCAAGGCAAGAGTAATTCAAATTCATTCTGAGCTATTCTTCATCAGGGATTGTGTAGTGGGAGGCGAGGCTATCGGTGGCGAGAAATCGGTGCATGGATTCGCAAATTTCTTCTGATTAGTGTGTGACGATTGATTGTACTGAGAGCTTGATGTACTAAGCTTTGTATGATATTGTTACATTATCTCCATGATATATAATATATGATAGTTGGGGTTTTCAGCTTCAGGCTTTCCCGTTAAACAACCGTGTTATGTGCGATTGTTTTTATTGCTTCATGTGTTTGCAATTGAATGTTTAATTTCCACAAAACATTAATAGTCGAAGGATTTTGTATTTAGCAAGAAGATAAATATTGTTAGATCAGGAGAATATGGATATATGCATGCATCTTGTATATGATTTCTACACAACCATTGCTTTATAGGAGATGAGGAAAGATTATTTGATACTAGAGAGTGAACTTTAGTGCTATCAGTCCATAAATTAACATGTTTTCCATTGCCCATAATCTCTGATAATTTGGATTTGAATATGGGAAGGACTACCCGCTATGCTTTCCAAATAGGTAATCATATTTTACTTACATAGGTGAATTAATACATATTTTCTTAGGTCCTACGAAATAAAAATTTCAAGTACTTTTTCTCACCATTATGATTTTTCAATGGTTAGTCTCCATGGGATTTGCATATAGTATTGCCAACATTTCCTTCTCAAAAATAGATTTCTATAAATACTTTCCTTTGATTGGATGAATTTTAAAAGCAATGGGTCTTCCTTCTTGCATTAAAACAACACCAATTCCATTTCCTGAGGCATCACATTTCACAATAAAGATTTTTGTGAAGTTTGGCGTAGCTAAGACCGGTGCTAGGAACATTGCCTCTTTAAGGTGTTCAAAGGCCTTAGTTGCATCACGAATCCATGAAAATTCATCTTTATTCAATAATGTTGTTACAGGTGCTTCTATTCTCCCATAATTCTTACCAAACTTGAGATAATACCCTGTTAACCCGAGAAATCCTCGCAACTGCTTTAATGTTGTGGGGACTTTCCATTCCTTGATGGATTTAATTTTGTTAGGGTCTACCTTAACACCCTCGTGAGATAAAATATGACCCAGATATTCCATCTTTTGTACTCCAAAGAAACATTTGGATGTTTTTGCATATAATTGATTCTCCTCTGATAGTTTGAGCACCCAATCAACATGTTGAACATGATCCTTCTAAGACCTTCTGTAGATTAGTATATCATCAAAAAATACTAGCACAATTTTTTTAAGGAAGCGTTTGAAAATGGAATTCATCAACCCTTGAAACGTAAAAGGTGCATTGGTAAGGCCAAAAGGCATGACCAAAAATTCATAATGAACCTCATGAGTTCGAAATGTTGTTTTCGGAATATCTTCAGTCTTCATTCTAATTTGATGATATCCTGAACGAAGATCCAACTTGGTAAAATAAATTGCTCCATGTAATTCATCCAATAATTCATCAATCACAGGAATGGGAAATTTGTCTCTAATGGTGAGCTTATTGAGCTCCCTATAATCCAGACACATTTGCCATGATCCATCCTTCTTGTGTACCAATACTACAGGAGCAGAGAAAGAACTTTGACTTGGTTGAATTATACCCGCCTCTAACATTTCTGCAATCATACGTTCAATTTCGCTCTTTTGGAAGTAAGGATATCTATAAGGCCTGATGTTTGGAGGAACACTTATTGGAATCAAATGAATAGCATGATCATGATCACGAATAGGTGGGAGTCCTTTGGGAGTTTCAAACACCTTGGAATGATTGTCCAAGACTTGTTGGAGATCTGCAGAAATAGATGATTTTGATGTTGGAACTTCTAGTGAGCATAATTGTGCAATTACCCCTCGTTTTTCTTTCTTTAGAAGCTTTGTCATGACATTAGAGCTTATTATCCTTCCTGGCTTCCCCGCAATACCCCGTAATTCGACTTCCTTTCCTTCTGAAAAAAAATTCAAGAAAGGTTCTTGAAAATTAAAAGCTACCATCCCCAAAGATTGTAACCATTGTACTCCTAGTACAACATCAGCACCTCCCATAGGAATGGAAAGAATTGGACTAGTCAACACATATTCTCCCATGGTTAGCTTGATATTATGGCATTTCCCAAAGAAATTTATAGTTCCTCCAATTGCAACCATCACTTGACATTCTGGTGCTGGGTATAGGAAACAATTTAATTCCTTGGCTACCTTACAATGAATAAAATTATGGGTGCTACCTGAATCAATCAACACTATTACCATTTTCTTCTTGATATGCCCTTCTATCTTGAGAGTTTGAGGAGTGGTAATTCCTACCAGTGCATTACACGATATGGTCGGATTCATTTCTTCCTCTTCTAGGGCTGGTTCCTGGTGTATATCCTCTTCTTGTTCATTTTCTTCTTCCTCTTCACGATCTATGTAAAATAATTTCTTCTCAGCACACTTATGACCTTTAGTGTATTTGCTATCACAACTGTAGCAAAGCCCTTTTGCTCTTTTTTCTTCCAATTGTTGTGGTGTAAACCTTGTAGGTTGTGGAAATCTAGGCGTAGCAACACTTCCTTCTTTATAGAATTGAGTGGTAGGCTTCCTTGTCGCCATAATTTTACATTCAACTTTTCTTGCCAACCTTAATGCCTTCTCCAATGAATCAGGTTCCAAAACACGAACTTCATGTTGGATGTTATCCTTTAGAGTACCTAAGAAGAGATCAATCCTGTGTTCCTCTGGAATATTAGTTACCCTTATATTCAATTTTTGTAAGTCCTCAATGTGCTGCCCCACTAAACCCTTTTGTTTGAGATTTATCAATTGGCTAAAGAAGGTGTTGCTCTTTGTATCCTCATAATGTGCTATAATTTCCTCCATAAAAATTGACCAAGTGACAATTTTTTTACGGGAGCAAAGCCATCGATACCATACAAATGTATTTTGTTCTAAATGTAAAGTTGCAATGCGTACCTTTTGTGTTTTTTGCACATTATTGAGATCAAAATATTGCTCCATCTGTAGTATCCATGTTACAGGATCCTTTCCATCAAACTTCCTCATATCCATTTTTGGAATATGGTGGTTCTTCCCGCCAACATTAGAGTTTATGAAGTCATGATTAACATTTATTTTTTTCTCATCATGAGTTTCCTCTACTATCTTTTCACCATTAGGAAACATTTCTTGTATCAACTTTGTCAAACCTTCCATGTCTACTTTTAGATCATTCTTCATGTTTTCCATGTTGTCTTTCATGTCGTCCATCTTAGCTTCCATGCTAGCTTCCATGCCATCCATCTTGGCTTCCACGCGTTTCTTCAAACCATCCATCTTCGCTTCCACACCTTTCTTCAAAATTTCCATTTCATTTTTTCTTGCTCTTTGCGAGAGTGAAATTTGGTGCACTTTCTCTTGTAATTTTGATAGATCATGTTGCAATTCTTCATCTTCATGAGTCATAGTAGAGCCTTCTGAAGGCTTAATGGGTGTTGAATTATTTTTATGGGGCATCTTTTAGAACCCAATACTGATAT
>JAXQQM020060719.1:0-49236 GCA_034641835.2 Pinus albicaulis
CAGCCTAGAGAGAGACCTCAGATGCAACAAAAAATAAAAAAAAATTCAAAATACTCCGGAGATAAAATCTCCAATGCTGACTCTAGCCCACTCTGATTGCATCAGGCTCGGCCCATTAGCTTTCAAATTAATCCAACAAATAATTTCAATGCATAGTATCTTCTCCTCCACATTCACGGCTTTCAAGTCATATCTGCCCAATTGTATAATTATGCAAAGCCAAAAAATCTATGGGGTATTATGTCTCAGATAAAAATGCAAGACAGTAGACTCAAAACCGCAGATATAATACCTCCCATAGAGAACCTCAACATTACGATATAAAATGGTCTTAGATGATTGTATATGTCCATAGAGATATTGTATGTAATTGACCACAAAAAAAATCATATTTATTGACGGTGACCCCTGGTATTCCCTGGGTTGAAAATCATAAACAAAGACTATTTTCGTCAGTCAACACCAATTAGTCTAAGCTTATATCAACACAATGGTTGTAGTGCGCAAATCACACTCAACATAGAACTAATATTCTCAGGCATCAAACAATTTCCTACCATAATCTGTATAGAAAATAAACCTTCACGTTTCTTTCATCTCCCTCGGCCCTCCTTTATGGATTCAAGCCCATACAAGAAATGATACCAAGAAATAAATTAGAGTATATGACATGGTGCAAAAATTACTCACAAAATTATTCATATATTACATCAAAAAACCCAAATACATGCCACATAAATAGTTATTTATGAGATCCAACAGTTTCCAAACAATACATTTCCCGCTGAGAAAATCTCTCAACAAAACTCAACCACCAAAAAACTAATATTACCTATATAATATTGTAAGCATTATTCCAAGTATAGTTCCTTCCATCCTCCTTTGAAACGAAAGGTGGTTCCTTCCTCATCTAACAACTACTCCATTTCCACTAACACAAAAGTTATTTTGAAAATGAAAGGGGTATTTTTAATGTGACGTTGCTATGATGGGAACTGTGGTTGTCGTGTGATGCGTCAACCATATAGATAGTAAAAATAGGTTCAATAGTTTCAATAAATTTGATTTACAAATTCGATTATGCTTGATTTCACATTATGAATTTGATCATGCTTCATTTTACAGTACAAATTTGATCTTGCTTGATTTCACTGAAGCACAAGGTATGTTTAAAATAATAGGATATGAAGTTAAATTATTTTACACTCTCTTTTTCAAAATTTAGTGACATAATTTCTAATGCAATGGTTATTATTTATTTTTAATGTATACAAAGTTTAAATTTTTTTAATAAAATCTATATATTCAATTTTAAAGATTTAAATAAATGATTTAATTATAAAATATATAATTAAACTAATTAATTATAATTAAATTTTAAATAATAAAAATAATCAATATTCATATTTATATAATAGAAGCAACATAAACCAAATATGTGTAATTATTGGAAAGAAACTTGGTTATATATAACCTTAGTATTTGAATATAACAATTGTAATTGGGAGAATATAGTAGCTACATTTAAGAAATGGAGATACAATCTATTAAAAAAACCTATGGTAAATAGAGCATGAGATCTTGTTGGAGGATTGACCTCTTGGGCTATATGGAAGGAATGAAATAGAAGAATATTAAGGAATAAGATAAATCGGTTGAAAGGGTGTGGGAGATAATCAGAAAGAACATCAAAGAAACCATATTAGCGAAATCATGGTATTTGGAACATTGTAAGATAGATCACCACGTGGAATTGTTCTTGGAAAATGTCAGAAGGAGTTAAGAAGTACTTCTCCCAACATATTCACCCCTGCTCCCTATGGATTTTTCAAATTGAATTTTGACAGAGCCTCTAAGGGAAATTGGGAATTGCAGGGTTTGGCAGATTCATTAAGGATGATAAAATGAATACCTTAAAGATATTTGTTCAGATCTCTAGAAATACCAAAATCAATGTGGTAGAGTTCCAAGCACTAGTGAAAGGTCCGCAAATTACAATAATAGAAGAATATCAGAAGCTTTATATCGATAGGGATTCAAAGTTGGTTATCATGACAACTTAGAAACTCATCCATGGGACTTCCTCTAATAAGATGGAAATGAGATCGCGACTAGATTTTTTGATAGATCGAATTAGAGAATTGATATCTTAGCTGAACTATGTGATTTTCCTCCACTCTAGAAGATCAGAGAATACAATTGTATATTTATTACCGAATCTTGGCTACCAAAGATGAGATATTTTCATTAATGGAAGGTGTCTACTAGGTGAGAAGGAACGTTGGGTAGATTCAATCCAAGTCATCTTTAAGAAAGACAAAGAATCCCCAATGGGGGTGTGCACAAGATACAAGAGGGGGTTTGTGGGAAAGAGCATACCACCTTTCCCACCTCATCATGATTAAATGAGGTTGGTGTGACACGTTCTAGGCATGTTTTTACATGCAACCACCCATATGGTATTAAACAATGGATTTGGGTAGTTGTATTGTGTTTGTGTTCTAGTTGTGAAGGTCGAGGGTTTCCGTAGGAATGAGGTTGAGGAGCCGACCTCCTTGGTGCTTCACCCTTTAACTGACTCCTGTGTCTAGGTATTTTGGTCTTTTTTTTCCCCTAGTGTTCATTTTAAGAGGTGTGTTTTCCGCCTAGAGTTGGAGAAGTAGAGGGAGGTGAGTTTCTCCAGTGGCAAGAAAGGAAATTGGTTATTGAATTTGGGTATTGGTTGACCAATTATTGGTGTGGTTGGAAAGATAAAAACTTGAAAGCATGGTGACAAGTTGGAGGAGATCAATTTATAGTGGGTTCTGGGAAAATTGAGGAGGCTGAAGAATTTTACTCGCAACAAGGCCAATATAACGGTGGCTCTCGAGTTTGGTTGTGGAGGTCAGCATTGGCCTTAAATTATGATCTAGATCACTATAAAGTTGGTATCATCCTCCTCAGTTTTACTTTGTAATTCTCAGTATTTTTTTTTGTTTTGTTATTCCAGTTTGTTTCAGTCCTATTTCTGTCGTGGTGTATATGCTCTTGCTAGGTCTTGGGCCTCGTTTGGTTTGGGGAGGGAATTTTGAGTGTAAAATTATTCTGGGTAAGGGAAATCTAATTTTGAGTTTATGGAAGGGGGTTAACCTTCCCGTGCCCTCTAAAATTTATGTAAGTTGTTGCAATTATCGAAAATTTGGCACTTTGTGGGGTTTGGATTTTGTTGTCTGTCTTTTAATTTTGGATACTGCACATTCCTACAGGAGTATAACTAGTGTGGGGGTGTATGCATAAGGAGATCCTATATATGGTACTATTTTTTCTATGTCCTATGATGATGTTGGTATTTTGTTGGTTCCATCTCCTAATTAGGTTCGGTCTAGGTTCTTATCTTGCCATTTCCCTGGTCATAGTTGTTATAGTTTTTTTTGTAAGTGTTATCCCCTCCTGCCTTGCCATGCCGCCTAGAAAACACATGCAATGTATAAGGGGTGGGGGTGGCAATAGTCCACAAAGTCAATGGAGGGATCGACTCTTCACTTAATAATCAACCACTACATAATTCAATGTAGTTCCTCTAGAGACAAAGAGATAAATTAGGAAGCTGGAAACTCAGGAAGGAGAGGAGATATAATCTTTCTCTAATTTTGAGATCATGGATGAGGTATGTTTATGGGTTCCAAACCATGGGCATATTAGGGGAAAGGAATAAAAATATCTTAATTCTATGGCCCTTCACTGGAAGATGAAGACTCTTCTTAGTTTGTTTTTGAAAGACAAATAAGTCAAATGTTATTTTATGTTTTTTCATCCTTAGAAGACATCAATAGGATGCTGCGAAACCAATGTTTCACTATGGAAAACCTTGAATCAAGACTAGCTCATATTGACAGACACCTACTTTTCTATTCAGACACTGATGCTCCTCCTAGATCGAGTGACAGGGATCCCACACCCTTCTCTTCCTCTGATTCTGAATGATGTTTATTTTTGTTAGATATGGTCGGTATTATGTTCTATTTTGTACGATTTCACCAACAAGTTTGGCCTTTAGTATTTGATGATCAGCTGGCAGATACATTTTGTGTTTTTTAATCTGGTTTTAGTAGAAAAATATGAATCACCTACCATCTCCAAGAGTTAACAAGATTCTCCTTTGTGATCTGATCAATTTAATAATGGAATATCTGAGTTTTTTCTATTAATACAAAGTTCTTAAATTCAAAAAAAAAAACATTATTATTTATTTAGATTAACAAATTATACCAAACATTATATTATAAAAATAATTGAAAATTTATTAATAATATAAAATATTATATTTAATTTTATAAATATAGATTACACTAATTAAATTAAATTAAAATCAAAATTATATATATATATATATGCCTAAAAGTTGTATATACCTTGGTTTGTGGTGAACGTGTAAAAGATACCGTGAATATCATCCTTATCATTAACTAAAAAATAACGAAAATGTTATTAATAATATAAAATATTATATTTAATTTTATAAATATAAATTACACAAATTAAATTAAGTTTGGAAAAAAGAAAAAATCTATATAGAGATAGATAGATAGATATATGCCTTCCTTTAAAAGGAAAGGAATACTAACAAGTTGTATGCAGCGTCGTGCATGGTGAACTTGTAAAAGATACCCATAATATCATTCTTATCATTAACTAATTTCACACTTTATCATTAATTACCGTTTTCTTACATGGATAAGAATCATCAGGACCAAATCCGATTGAAGGAAAAAATGAAAGAAATTCAGCAGCAAATTATCCTCCATGGTCATAGAGAGGAGTTAGCTCTGGAGGAAGGTCATACACTCAGTCTACAAGAATAGCGACGAAATCAAGAGGAGATACTATGGAAACAGAAATCTCGAGTCAATTGGCTCAAAGAAGGCGACCGCAATACAAATTTTTTTCACAAAGCTATGCTGCAGCGACGCCAGCATAACATAATATTTTCTTTGAAAGCAGCAAATGGAGAGTGATTAACCAAACAAGAAGAAATGGAGAAAGAGCTGGTTAATCATTTCAAAGATCTTCTCACGGAACCTATTTCTAACCGTCAGGCAGCTATTCAGAAGATAATGGAGCACATTCCTCGACTTATCACTCGAGAACAGAACCTTTCTCTGCTACGAGCAGTTACTTTACAAGAGATAGAAGAGGTGGTCATCAATTTACCCAAGAATAAATCCCCGGGGCTCGACGGGTTTACAAGTGAATTTTTCAAAGTTGCTTGGCCATTTATTGGCCCTGATATTCTAGAGGTGGTGGAAGAATACCGAAGAAACAAGATGATATATCCAACCTTGAACACTACCTTCATTACCCTTATCCCTAAGCATCAAAATGCAGATACTCCTGTCGGCTTTAGATCGATAGCCCTCTGTAATGTTATCTATAAAATCATCTCCACAATTATGGTAAACCATTTAAAACCTTTGTTAAATACTATAATTTCTCCAGAACAAACTGGTTTTGTCAAAGGCAGACAAATCTTAGATGGCATAGTGGTCGCTCAGGAAGCAATTCATTCTCTCAAGAAAGATAAAAGGAAAGGGCTGTTAATCAAGCTGGATTTATCTAAAGCGTATGATCGCATAAGTTGGCAGTATCTGATAGAGGTAATGTGAGCCTTTGGGTTCGATGAAAGATGGCTTCAATGGTTACGCTCATTCATGTCCTCGCCGCATTTATCACTTCTACTGAATGGTAGCCCTGCTTCCCCATTCAACAGCACGCGAGGCCTCTGGCAAGGTGACCCTCTCTCACCATTTCTTTTCATCATTGCTGCAGAAGGACTAGGTAGATTCATCAAAGCCCGTGTCGCAGAAGGAAAACTACAAGGTCTAAAGCTATGGGGACCTCACCTTTCGTTGACTCATCAACAATTTGTTGATGATATCTTATTATTCTGCATGGTGTCATTAAAAGAATGTAAAGCCATTCTTAAAATTTTAGAAATCTTCATGGAAGATTCTGGCACCCAAATCAATAATGAAAATTCCAATGTCTACTTCTTTAACTGTACATTAGCGATGCAAAATTTTCTTTCCAGGACTTTAGGGTTCCAACGGGGTTCCTTCCCTATGAAATACTTCGGTATGTTCCTAACTTCAGGCCCCACTCGAATAGAAGATTGGCAGGATATTATCACAAGAGTGGAGAAAAGGATACAAAATTGGGCTTTCAGAGTCCTCAATGCACCTGGGCGCCTTATCATGCTAAAATCTGTACTTCAAGCGCTACCAGTTTACCAGCTATCCGGGAGAGCATGCCCAAAAGGGATTTGTTCTCAACTGGCTGATATGTTTAAGAAAAATTTATGGCAGGGAGCACAAGCTAATAGGAAATGGGCGCTACTCTCCTGGGAGAAATTACTTAAACTAAAGGCCACAGGTGGTTTGGGCCTCCGTGATCCTTTCATCTTAAATAATGTGTTGGGAGTGAAACTCTGGTGGCACTGGCTCCTGGGAGGACCGGATCTTTGGAAAAATATCTGGCGCATTAAATATGACATGCCACTTACAATCTCAGGTCGATTGAAGGTTAATAAAGTACCAAAATGTCCTTCAATTTGGAATCTGGCAGCAACAAACATAGATTTAATCCAGTCTAACAGTTTTTGGGAAATTAGAGAAGGAAGTACAGCTCTTTTTTGGGAATATTCTTGGCAACAACGGGAAAAACTGTTTAGTCGATTGGACTTGGGGGAAATTTTCCTTTACACGAATACACCAAATCACAGGTTAGTGCAACACTATTGGTGTCACAACCAAAATGACTTGTTGTGGAAATGGAAAGATAAAACATCATGGCCATCAGCTCCAGCAACGCAACAATGGGATAATCTTGCTAGAGAACTCAAAACACGGAAACTTAGAAAATTTTTTGGTCCAGATATCCTTAGATGGGGATACTTGACTAGAGGGTTGTTCACAATCAAGGAAGGCTATTACATTCACTCACAACAAGCTCAGTACAATATTCAGCCATTATGCAAAAAAATCTGGGAATTGAGACATTGGCCTAAGGTGGAATACTTCTTATGGCTGGTGAGTCATCATAGGATTCTAACATGGGAGACTCTTCAGAAATGAGGAATGATAGGGCCTTCGTGCTGCTCCTTCTGTCTTGCAGAGATAGAAATGGCAGAACACCTTCTTAACTCATGCCTAAAGGTGCATCCACTGTGGGAGAACCTAGCACAATTGTTTCGGCAGAGAGATAAAACCAACGATAGCATAACGACAACCATTGGAAAGTGGAGAAAAGGGAGGTTTCATTGTCAAGTGATCAATAGAGCATGGGCCATTTCATTGGGCTTCCTTCCTTGGAACACTTGGAAAGAAAGGAATCAATGAGTTTTCCAGGAAGTTGCACAACCAATGGCCCAAATTTGGCAGCGCTCCATCGAAAACATTCGCGAAACTATCCTTGTAGAAAGTTGGATAGATGAAGATTGGCAGGCAGTGGGTTATTAATCTCATATATTAGAGCAATTAAACTTAAAACCGCAGATGCTTTACAAAGGGTTATGGAAATACCGACCCCCAAGCCAATCCATAGAGGAACACTGGCTACCCCCTCAACTAGGATTTCTTAAACTTAATTATGACGGGGCCTCAAAAGGTAATCCGGGGCAAGCAGGCTCAGGAGGGATCTTCCGTAACTCTCAGGGGGAAGTATGCCACTTTTATGCTTTAAACTTGGGCCATGCCACAAATAATGAAGCAGAACTAATGACTTTCAAACAAGGTATTCTTATAGCAATTAGCGAAATTTACCAGAGAATCATAGTTGAGGGAGACTCAACGATGGTAACAGGCTTACTCCAAAAGCTACAACAAGGCACACCCTGGGAGAAAATATCTAAAAGTTGGCGAACAACAGCTTTGATAGAAGAAGTGAGTCAACTGGTGAAACAGATTCAATACATGATCTTGAGCCACATCAGATGAAAAGGTAATGTCGCGGCTGATTAATTTGCTAATTGGGGATGCCAACATGTAGAGTGCTCCATAGATGCCCACCCTAATGATGCCATCTGGGATGTGGAACTTCATTCTCTCCAACTGATTGTGAGCAAAGATCTTCAGCCCCCCGATCGGGGTGTACAAATGTCAGAGAGGCAATCCTAGTTGTGGCAACCTGGCGAGAGATCATCCTCCATGCATTTAAGAAAATAATGAGGTATTGTCAGCCTAGATCAACAAAGTGTGTGATCACCCAGATTTTCATTATGCTGCAGTATGGCCAGGCTTTTTTGTCAGAGAATCGGAGGAAAGTTTCTGTTAAGGTAGGTGGTTTCCCTCCCACACTTCATTCGTTTATGCACTGCTTTCTGCATGCAAACGTCTGGAGACTGCAGTGGAGGAAGCCGAGCGACAATCATTCTGTCAACCTTGCAATTTTGGTGGGGTATGTATCAGTTATCCTCTCTATTTTTACAGTGCCAACTACCATGGTTTCGTTTAGTCTGAAGTCTGTAATGGAAGTTTCGTTTACTTGTTCTGTTACTCCCATACTACAACCGGTCCCCCCGTGCTTCCGAGACCCCTGTATAATGTTTGCCACCTTTGTTTATATTAATCTCCTTGCTTTCAAAGAGTGAATTACTAAGGTCTCATTCAGGTTGAAGACTGTTAAAGATGTTTCGGGTTGGTTAATGCTTCCTTGCTGTGTAAATCCCTTATTGAATTTGGTTCATCTATGCTTCTGCGCTCCCTGCATAATTTTGCCCCATTTACTATCAGTTTTTTTCGGTAAATGCTGGGATAGTTGGAAAGGTGGTCGAATTTTTTTATGCATGGTTCTGCTCTGTAGAGTTTCTAATTGGGTCAAGTTTCATAAGGGTAAGGTGCTCCATGTCGCTATTATCTTCAGTCTGCAACCTAGTCTGTTCCATGCATTCAAACCCACAGTTCCTGGGGGTTGTCTTTGGAACTGGAGGTTAGAGTTTGTGGTTCTCTGCAATTTAGTCATCCATGTTGTCCCCCCACTCATCTCATCGAATTCGGCTCTAAACCTACAAATTTTCCATGCTCTGTCTGCTTTCAACTCTGGACCCTCATATCCAGGGTGCGCGGCCACCCCCTCATGTATGTGGTCAACTAAGTTAAAGGTTATCAGGGCCATCCTTTTTTCGGACTGGTTCTTACAAAGAGAGAAGCGGTCTGTAGCCCTCTTTTTTCTATCTGGACTTTTTGGCTTCCTGCATTGGCTACAGAACCGGCTCTAGTGGTTTTGTTTTCATTGTTTTTATGCTGCAATCATTCTCTCTACTCAAAAGGGGTTGCGCACAGACTGTATTTATACGGTTCCTCATACCTTTACTGTCCCTGCCTACCAGTTTGTGTTATTGAATAGGATATTTTCAGCTATGGGGAAGATATGTTCCAGGTCCGAGTCTGCTAAAGGAAAAAAGAAAGTCCAGTATGAGCCTGCCCCAAAGGAAAGTGGTCGTAAAACTAACCAGGAACATCTGGAGACCTTAGCTGCAAATTATGTGATGGGAAACTCTTCAATAGTTCGTCAAGAAATTCGTGGTTGGGAGAGAGAAATATAGACTGATCCTAAAGACAATGAAGCTGAAGCAGAGATTTTAGATTTCATAACAGACCCACGCAATACCTGTGGCCGGCTTACCTTATTCAATCAGACAATTCATACATATTGGATAGTTAAATGTCTTATAGCCAAAGTTATTCCAAGTCTCCCGCTTGTCCATACTAAGACAGACCCGGGAAAGATGGAACCTAGCTTACAGGACCTGTTGCAAGAAATTCAGAACCATTTGCACCATATCAAGATAACTCAGTACCAGGCAATAGATCGAATTAGTCGATTGGATGATCGGGTAGGCCGAATGGAGAAGCTGCTTCAGCAACTTCAACAAGTAGACATGCCTGGGTCTACTGTGAAAGACCCAGCTCCAGTCTCCTCTTTAGATGGATAGTTGTTTTGCTTATAGTGCTTTTTGATGCACTTTTTAGTTTTATATGAACTTTCTTTATGTCATATGTATGGTCAATATGTAGTATTAGGACAACTAGCTAATGAGACTTACAGACGGATGAAACAATTTCAATTTTGGTATGCTTTTCATGCTTTCAGGTGGCCAACAGACCTGGTTTCCCGCGGGCAGGTTGAGGTCACAACCTGAATTTTATATGTTGTAGCATGTCCTTCAACTATAAATAGAAAACAGTGTGGTCCCACCTAATTTACAAAAAAAAAAGAATCACTTCATTTTCAAAAGATTTAATGCTTACCTAAAATATCATATTTTTTTTTTTTAACTGAAGAAAGTGCTCCTGGAATAGGAATAGCTCTGAGGGATACATTTATCATTTTCTCACATGGGTGAGAATTTTTTTATTTTCAGAATATATAAAATAAATGTGAATCATCAAAATTTAGAATAACACTTTGTAATCATTTCTGGAATAAAATTAACATATTTTTAAAGTGGTGGAACGAGAATGTTTAGGATAATATTTTGGCTAGAGACACTAAAATATTTTTTAATGAATACAAATGAGAGTGTAATAGGAAATTCAAGGGATTATAAGAAAAAATATTTAAGGACTATTTAAAGTTTCGTTTTTATAAATTGACACAAAAAAAACTTCATTAATCCAAAGATGATATCAAAAATTTATACATGGATATGTTATATGTTTTCTACATGTTATTAGTTTTTTGTCTATGGATATTTCGTGAGAGAAATTATTTGTCAAAAAGATAGAATTACCCATTACAATTGTATTATTGTCAAACATTATTTAATATATGTATTATATGGCTCTATTTTCGTGATTACAAAAGGATAAAAAAAGCCAAAAACCATAGAGGTTGAACAAGGTAAATAAAATGTAATTGAAAGTTTGACACATATCATAAAAGTGTAGTTGCATGATAGGAGGTGTGAAGTCCACTGGGACGTGCGAGAGCCTCCCATTCTGGGACAAAAGGAAATGGTAGTGAAACCATGTAATGTTAATAATAAATTACCACCAAAGACGTTGGGTCTCCATTTATTGTAGGAACTGAATTGAGAAGGGGCGCATCAGAAATAACCACCGAATACATTGGGTCTCCATTCACTGAAGGGAAAAAATTGAGAGGAGGAGAAATGTGAACCTGTGGAGTATCCACCACCATAGGAACATCAAAGATGTTTCTCGAGTCATTATCCAACTCCGACACCACATACCTTTCCACCCTTGGAAGTCATAACAATATGTCATCCAAAAAATTGCGAATGATTCTGAGAAGGCATTTCAAATATTCCTGACTTGAAAAAATCCTGTAAAGATCTAATTGTTTGTCATTGATGACCAAACGAAGGAGGGAGTTGAGATATTGATACCCTTCAACCGAGTGTAAGAAGTATAACTTTCACTTTCGATATTTATTAGGTTCAACAATCCACTTGAAATCTTGATTTGGATTTTCAGAGTATGAAAAATAAGATTTATCCGAAATTCCCGATATTCCAACTTTTCAATATTATTATGAACTTTCAGTGGTATATTATCAAACATAGATGCCACCAAGGTCCATCCAAACAAATTCCTAGGATGAGAATTTCACCTCAAACTAGAACCTCCCCTATGACTTTCCATTCTCTGACAAGGTGGCATGGTCTCGTTGAAGAGTGCAGGAGACATAAAATAAAAAGGATCTACTAAACTGTCATTAGGTAAATTGACTCGACTCGAGAACAAGTTAAAATAAGATGGAGATAATGGATTGTGAAGGAGGACCATATCATCACCAAAACCCACTACACATTGAGCAATGGACAAGCCTCCTTTTTGTTGGAAAATATTGGAAGGAAGTCAAAGGGAATTAAGACTAACACCCCATGATAAAGAAAACCTCCACACAATATTGAGGATACCCCATAATAAATTGCATCAAACATCAAAGAAAAAAAAATAAAATCATTGATACAATAGGCACAAACTTGCAATGAAAAAATAAGATGAGAATCCAAAATTAGGCTCAAACCAAGGGTTTTGCAGCCTTCATGAGACCGATAGAAGGGATATTCTTGTATAAACTTGGAATTAAAACAAACCTAATCCACACTCAAGGCCAAAAATCACATTAAGAATCCTTGTGACTGTGAGGAATGAATGAAGACGAAACTGCTAAAACCAAATAGAAAAATTTCTAGGGTACCAGACCCCACACACTAAAATGAGACAATTGAAAGAAACACCTGCGAAATTAAAGCCCTGGAGCGCCGAGGAGGGGAGAAATACCACAGGTTAAAAGAAGGAATACTCAAAGTTACAAAGAAAATACGAAGTGTTTTAATCAACACACAAATTTATATAATGAAGAACCCCAATTTAAATTTTAAAAATATAGATAATTATAATTATAGTTATTAGAGATATAAATAATAATAGTTAGAATTGTTTTAATATTTATGTAGATGGAAGGGTGTTGGTTTAACCATGATCAATTATAATTAATCATATATAATCGATATTTCATAATTAATTATGGTTACTCTTTAACATTCATGGTTATTCTTCATTAAGTTGGTCAACCATCATCAAGGTCAACCATAATCAAGCATAAATAGTTAGCAATATTTAACAATAGTCAATCTTAATCAACCATGGTTTATTAATATTTCGCATGCATTTCAATCATAATCTATTACAACCACATTAATAAAGTGGGTTATGTAAATTTATCAATTCCATTTTTCAATTTTCATACATAGATTGCCACAATTAGTCTTTCTTGGGGAGTCTTGCTATAATTATATGTTTTCACTCAATGCTTCATTTTAGGTTTTCCTTATCTTATTGGAAATATATTTATACTTTTAGTTGTAAATCTAGAATGGGAATTCCCACAAAATTCATTGTAAGTTCTAAACCGAAAAATGTTAATGTCAATATTTTTTTTGAGATGACCCTAATGACCAATTAGATTATTCTTTCTCCCGTCAATAGCAAGATAATAGGTAGAATATAAACCATTAGCTTTATGAAAAAACCAAATCATTCACACCATAAGTAATAAAATAATTACCACAAGAATGTGGTTAAAACCCTTGAAGTATGATAACATAGTTAATTATTCCTTATGGAAGGAAATATACAAGCCATGCTTTCTACAATTAACAATATACTTTAGAGGACATCTCATTAGCTTTCCTAATTATTTATATAGTTATATCTAACCTCTTGGGAATGTTTTATTGAATGAAAATTTTAGTAATCCATTTTACAATTATTTTGTTTGTACTATATCACTACAAATACATGACTACCCCACTTGGGTATCTCCTAAAATAACCAAGATTATTCTCCCTAGTAATATTACACCCCATCCCTCCTACATGTTTCATCCTAAAAACACGGGGAAAGCTCTACAATGCGGTCAACTAAGAAATATACACAATAGTACTAAACATGACCATCCATCCATCCTAATGAAATATTAACATGGGTATAGTTGTTTCCTTGAAATAAGTCCTGATTTCAATTGCTCCTGTAGTGCCATGTTGTTACTATGCTACTTTGAGATCTCCATTTATTTATTTTTTTCATGCATGTGCCCCTATACTATTTTTCTTCCTTTTCTCATGTTGCTCCATAAGTTCACTGATGCTCAGAACATTTCATTGATCATGGTCGGTTCTCTACTTGCTTAGTCTCTTCAATACAAGGTTCCTTTGAGTCATTTAGTTCAATTTTTTCTTCCCTTTTATGTCCTTCATGAGGATTTTCTACATGTGCTTCTATATTTTCTTCTTCTAATTAAAATACGGAATGTTCATTTGATGTGTAAATAGGTGTGTAATAGCTATTGCAATTAATTTCCCTGTAAGGACTTCATTAGGTTCCACTTTGGTTGTTCATGTTTAGTGAGAGAAATATATTGCAACGTGATTTTATTTTTCTTGGATCAAAGTTTCAAAAATTTATTTTTTTCACATTAAAATTAATAGTACTAATTGATTCAATTGAAGGATATCACAAAAAAAATATCCACATCATCCATAACTATACCATCAAAATCCGAATGCAACACATATATATCCATGGTAATCTTCAAAATTTTGAAAATTCTCGTCTTCAACTTTTGAGATTTGAATAAGATTTATGATAATTTAAAATATTTTTTCCAAGTTAACATCCATGAAATTGTTCCTATTTCCAGGATTTATAAATATAATAACATTGTTTAAAACTAGGACAATGCTACGAGGAGTGGGGGGGGGGTGAATCAATATTGTAGGATTTTTTTTTTTACCACTTTAAATTTTTCTTTCTCTTTGTGTAAGAATAATATGAAACCATAGAGTAATTTCAATAATTTGTTAAATAATCATGACTAGAAATAATATCAGAAATCAATGGAACACACAAAGAAGAAATAACTTATTCAAAGCTACTTTTTAATTAATTTTCAAAGGAAACTACAACTTGTTACAATTATCTGGCTACAACCAACATGAAGCTACAACTCCATGATTTTTCAGCTACAACTGAATGGAGCTACAACCACAAAATTTTACCAGCACCTATTGGAAGGAAAACCAACCCCTGATTTACAAGCTACAACTTTCTTGACACTCATTGGTTCATCTTTCATCCATTTTCACATTAGAAACACTGACTTCCAATTCTTCCTTCAAAATTAAACAATTTTTTCAATCACCAACACTTTCTATAATCTATAATTATTGATTAAACACCAAGATATTCACCACAACTCACTCATAGAACTCACATATCTTCATTGTTCATCTCTACCAACCAGTTTTCTCAAGCCTACTTATATACAAATTTTGGATTGATATTTTTGCCTTCTTTTATTTTTTTAATCACTGCATGAATTCTTTTTTTTTTCTTTGTCTTGTTTATTTTATTCCTCTAACTATGTCCACCAAGTTCTCAACCTTCAAAAATAATTTTCTGCAAGTTAAACTAAGTTATTTCACTAATTTTAGCAATTTTTTCCTTTTACAGGTTTCAGTAGTCCCTCTTCTATTTTTATCCACAATTAACTTAGGCTTTAACTCCAAAATTTGTTTCCAAACTGATATTTCCTTTATTTTTTTTCTTAAGCTCATTTTTCTCGAGCCCTTTAACTATATTCTCCCATAGAACAAGGTCTCCATGACCATTGGATAGGATCTTGGGAGTTAAGCCTCTTTAATCCCTTCGTAGGCCAAATTACTTTATAAGATTCCTATGCCCTTGCTCTATTTATACATGAAATAACCAAAGGCTAGGGATTATCCCATAGCCCCTTTATCCTAGAGCATTCCATTTATGCACCTAAAAAACCATCGGGGTCATCCGCCGAGTCAACGTGTCCCGTGGGGACTACCCCAATGAATTTTTATTGGATTTAATTGAATTATTCCCAATATGATGTGTCCTAAAAATTTCCTATCTCAACACTTCCGATTTTTTCACTTTAACAATCCTTCAAGCTAGGCCTTGCCAGTTTAGTTGTCCTAGGGGAACCTCCTGACCTTAAGTTAATTTCTTTTCTTTTCCAACATATTATTACTGACATGTCATGGCTCCAAATTCCCAAGAATTTTCATTTGTGCTTTATTAACAACCCTTTCGGTTCCAACCAAAGGGATGAAGTCACTCTAACGTCACAAAGGACACATGGCACCTCCAGAGTGGTGATATGTGTCACTCAGATATGAGCCATTTGGGTTCCCAAAAATTTTTAATCTAGCTACCATGTGTCCATCCCCTATTGGACCACATCATCATTGATCTCATCATGCATGCCATATTCAAGAGACAGTAATATGCCACCATGTGTCCTGTTAGAGGAGAGAGAAAGAGGGTCCCAAGCAATTTTTTGCAAATGATTTCAAGCCATTACCCTTTGTTTTATGTTGGTTCAATGCTCCACTACAGTGTATTTTATAATACTCCCATGATGCACCTTTGGCGAAGCCCTTAGTAGGTTTTGTTGTCTCTGTGGGGCCTCCACTCGCTTCCCATTGTATGATGCTCTATTTTCATGTCTAGACACCAACCGCCCGACTCGTCCTCTTTGTGCACTCTTTGCAATACTCCGAGGTGCTCCCACCAGGGTAGATCCGTTGGATGGTGTCACCATTTGGCGTCATCCCACTCAACTGTTTGAGCACTCTATATAAAAATAATTGGGGTTTATCTGTCGAGCCACAGTGTGAAGTGGGCTCTACAAGCACCAATGAGAATGCTTCCCATTGTTTAAATGGCCATCCATGTTAGCCCAGAGCTCTCTCTAGTAGCTCTACCAAATTTACTGTCAAGTTTGTCACTTATTCTAGCTTTGGCTATGCAAAAAGGCTCATCCAACCACCCCCTATATTTGTTATCTTTGACTTGAGGTCACCAGACTTTGATTGGCTCTATTTTTTGATCTAGAAGGAAATTTTCAAAATTCTGCATACCACTGGAAAGCTATTTTAGAGATATTTCCATCTAGGCGAGTTTTAATTGTGTTCAAGGGAATATGCTACAAAACATAGCTCCAATGTTTCTGCACCAGTCTCATCCATGCTGCTCCTTTATACTTCTTCTTTGAATTGGATCCCTTGATGCCTTGTTTCACACTAGTTCCACTTATTGACATCATTGGAAACCCTATTTCCATCAATGAAAACATATTCCTAACACTCTCCCCCTTTGGCATTGATGTCAAAAGAGAGAGAAAACAAAACATCCTTACAAATGTCATTATCTCTTTTGAGTGTTTCTCCTCCTGATATGCACCATTCTTATACTTTTTTATTTCTTTTTTGATGTTGTTGATGTTACTGTTTCTTCACCATGAATCACTCCATTTTTTTATCCCTATGAATATCTCTCCCCTTTATTTGTTTTTTTTTATTACTATTATCCCTCCCCCTTTGAAATAAATGGAAAATACACCGACATGCTCCCCCTATCACCATACTCCTCCTGTCAACAATATTTCTCTACCATGTTGATTATGTGGAACTGGAAACTTCATCTTGATATGTGCAATGTATAACAGTTGTGTTTCTTCCTCTTGAATGAAGAGCTAATGTAGGGAGGTGAGAGGAAAAACTCTCGATCTTTGCCTCAAATACTCAAATTGTTCACTAGGAAGGGGCTTCATGAAAATATCAACTTCTTTTTCTTTTTTAGGACATAATGAAGTTTCACAATATGATTTGCAACATGCTCTCTTAAGATATGATACTTGATTGGAATATGATTTTCCTTGGAGTGAAAAAATGGATTCTTTAACATGCTTATTGCACTCATGTTGTCACAAATAATGGGAATAGGTTGATCATAAAAAACTTGTACATCCTCCAAGGTATGACTCATCCACATAATTTGAGTGTAACAAGAAGTTGTTGCAATGTACTCTACTTCAGATGTAGATAAGGGAATGTAAGATTATCTCTTTGAAAACCATGAGACTAGATATTCTCCAAGAAACAAAGCACCGCCACTTGCTGTTTTACGGTCATCTACATCACTTGCCTTATAAACATCGACAAAAACAATTAATGATATTTTTTTTAGCCTCTAAGGTACCACAGTCCATAGCCCATTGTTGCTATGATATATCTAAGAATTCTCCTTGTTAGTAATAGATGGATTTTTCTGGGTATTGCTTTGAATATTCCAACTATATAAACAACCTGAATGATGTCTGGTGTCGAAGCTGTCAAATATAAGACGCTTCCAATTATGGATCCATAAAGTCTAGTCCATTGCTAGAGATTCATCCATCTTTCTCAGTTTGCAACCTGCCACCATTGGACTTCTCATTAAAGAGAATTCTTTCATTCCAAATTTATTCAACACTTGTTTGAGATACTTTCTTTGAGAGAAAAAAAATTCTTTGGGGTTCTGCGCAAATTTTAGTCTAAGAAAGTAGTAAATATATCCAAGCATTAACATCTCACACTCAGCATTCATATCAACTTCAAATTCATTGGTAAACAAATCTAAGTCACTAGAAAAGATAATGTCATCAACATATACAACCACAACTATAATTTTTCCATCCTTTTATTTGACATATAGGGTTTTTTTAGTTGTACCTCTTTTGAATCCACACTTGAGAAAGTAGTTGTCTAGCTTTAAATACCAAGTCCTAGGGGCTTATTTGAGACCATACAAGGCCTTCTTGATTCTGCAAACATAATCTGGTTTTAATGTTAGTTGAAAACCTTTTGGCTTCTCTTGTTGACTTCCTCATGTATTTATCCATTGTGAAAAACATATTTGACATCTATTTAATATATTTTGAATTTCATGAAGCAAGAAAATGAAAAAAAGATCCTTATTGCTTCTAATCTATAAACAAGAGATTTTTTTTTTTATCAAAGTCCAAACCTTCTATTTCATGAGCATAGCCTTCAGATACTGATCTAGACTTGTTTGTTTTTTCCAAAGAAAAAATAGAACCATCTATTAAAAAAAGTATAAGGTTACATAGTATATGCATGTAGCATTATCTAAAGAATCCATTTACCCCCATGACCCCCCCCCCCCATTTTTTTCAAGGAAAATATGGGGTTGCAGCTGATGAGGAGATTTATGCATCGATCCTCCCCGCTATGTCATAGATGTCAAAATTTATATAAAATGGTTTAATGGAACTGAGAGATGTCAAAATTTCCTTCTTACTCATTTTGACATCTCTGAGTTCCATTAAACCATTTTATGACGTTCATAGAGTCCCCATATATTTGAGCTTCTCTCATCTCCATGGACGAAAGCCAGCATAGCAATAAGTGAAGAGCTTTCAATTATATGAAATTATTAGTCCCTTGACCAAGGCCGATTGATTCTTTAATGATTTTCCCTGATGGTTCGTGAATTGAAAGGCCTTCCCCACATCTGTTTTGAGGGTTAGATACCCCATCAAAGTATGCCCACAGAATATCCCCCTTGATGTTCTTCTGTTGAATGAATCTGGGGTGGTGGGGTTGGGATGGAATAGGAGTATATTAAAAAATGGTAGCTCCTTTTGATGCTAAAAGGTTTACTTGGAAGGGATTGTCATGGAAAATGAATCGATTTATTGCTATCCATGTTCCCCAGGAAACAAGAAGAGGTAGGTTTCGAGCACTATCATTTGGAGAGGCCTACCACCATCTCAGCCATGCCTCCCACACGTCATTTCCTTCCCATTTTTGAGTGATTTTGAGAAGCCTTAGAGTTCCATTCCAGAGCCGTAAGTTAAAGGGGTAGGTAAGGAAGAGATGTATCAATGACTCAGAACTAGCCTTACAAAGAGAGCACCAACTAGGGCCGATCTTGCCCCTGTGCTGGAGGAAATACCAGGATGGGACTTTGTTATGAAGAACACACCAGAAGAAAAATTTGGCTTTAGCCGGACCCTTTAAATCCCACAGAGATTTAAACCACCACTCCAGCTCCTCTAGCCTTTCTGATCCATTAACCATTTGTACCCAAACTTTGGGGAGTACAAACCCGATGGAGCATGGACCCATCTGAGCTCATCCGGTCTCGCCTGAATTCGAATATTGGAGTTTTCGAGATCATTGATAAATGCCTGCCACTCTTCGAGCCACATGTCTTCGAGCTGGATGGCTTACCCTAACAACCATGCTCACCTCTAGATATTTGACTGGCCTTGGAGGGATATATGACTTAAGGTTCTGAAACCCCTTTGTTCCAGATGGTCTATAAGGTATCTAGTGAGGGTGAACCTCCCAGAGTAGCCCACCCATGGGTCACAGCCCAGTCTTACTTGTGAACCATCCCTAACATGCCATTCTAGACCCTATTCAATAATCTTAACCGAAGCTACTGAGGCTTTCCAGACAATTGATGTATTTTTTGTTTTCTTATTAGGCATGCACATCCATTCCAGTAAAGGCATATGATCACTGTATTTTCATTTTATGATAGTCATCCAGAGGTTTCCCAATGTGATGAGGTGCCAGCCCAATTTGGCATCTAGTGAAGTCATGAAGGAGGGAAGTTGCTTGATTCCCCATCCTCCCCAATATTTTGGATGCACTATCTTCTCCCAAGCCACCCATGGCATCACATGTTCCTCCTTTGACCCTGCCCATAAGAACCGACTACAAATTTTATTAATAGTGGAGAGAATACTTTTAGGAACGCTCTAGAGAGCAACCCAATAGACTGGAATAGCCATGGCAACATATTTGATCAGCACCATTATCCCAGCTCTAGAAAGCCATTTGTAGCTCTAGTGTTTCATCCTTGCCTCAGTCTTAGCAATTAGCCAGTGCCAGTCCTGAGTACGGTAAGAGTCTAGATTTAGGTAGAAACCCAAGTATTTGAAAGAGTCCTGAAAGGTCTTTACTTCAAACTGTAGCACTTCACATATTCTACCCACTTCAACTCTAGACAAACCAACTGTTGTGATTGTGTATTTTTGTCTATTTATACTTAAAAATGTAGCCTTAAGAAAAAGGTCCAGGAACTCCTTTAAACGATGACTATCTTCCAAAATACCATTACTAAACAGAAGGATGTCATCGACGAAGAGTAAATTAGTGACGAAAAGGTTGAAAACCACTTCAATTCCATTTAGATCCCCCCTTATTTTTGTGTCATGTATCATCAGACTGAGTCCTTCTGCAGCCAGGAGAAATAGAAGGGGAGAGAGAGGGAATCTGTGATGAATTCCTCTTTGAACGTTGAAACATTTGGAAACAACCCCATTGATCATAATTGCAATGCTTGTAGAAGAGATACACCCCATTACCGAGTTGATAAAGTCAATCCTAAATCCAAGATGGGTAAGGAGGAGACGAATACACATCCAACTGATTCTTTCATAAGCCTTGGAAATGTCTATTTTAACTATAGCTCCTTTTTTTTTTCTCCTTTTCAAGTTGTGGAGAGTTTCTTGGGCCACCCCCACTGCCTCATGGATTTGTCTTCCATCCCTTAAGCCAAAATGTTCCAAAGAGATATTCCGGGAGAGAAAAGGCTTGAGACGATTTTCTATTACTTTAGAAATGATTTTATAGATGCATGAACAGAGGGATATTGGCCTAAAATCATCAAACGACTCTGAATGTTCCTTTTTGGGAATGAGGGTCAGGAAAGTTGAGTTGAAAGGTTGAGATATAGATCCTATTCTTCTAGAATCTTCCACCACCTCCAACAGGTCATCCCCCAAGAACTCAAAAAAATATTGGAATAATTCCACCATCAATCCATCTGGACCTGGGCTCTTTTCTTTCTGCATTGCCTTAAGGATATCTTCCAATTCCTCCTTAGATACAGGCTCCATTATACTTTCATTTTCTTCGTCATCAATATATCTGGGGAAAAACTGAGCTGCCCTGATAACTTCAACAATGGAGGCCTCCACTGGGGCTTTGAACAAAGATTTGAAATGTTTCACTCCAAGGGAAAAGAGGTCCTCGAAAGAGCGAACCAATTCTCCCTCCTCCGTCTGCATGCCCCAAATTGTGTTTATGTTTTTCTTTCCTTTTGCATAGTTCTGCAAAATTTTTGTATTATCATCTCCGACTGACAGCTAAATAGCCCTGCTCTTGAGGTGCCAACTCTCCTCTCTTTCCAGTAATATTTTATTCCTTGATTCTTCAAGTCTCCTTATTGTTTCCCTTGATTCAGTGGAGACATATCCAACCCCCTCCGGACTTTCCAGAAAGTCTATCTCTTAATTTATCTTCCGAAGGTCTTCCTCCTCCTTTTGTTTTTTGGCCTTTGCCCATTCCAGAGTGGATTTTTTCATTTTCTTTAGGTTCTCCATAAAATTCCTGCTCATGTTACCAGGTTCCCTTGGACGATCCTTCGTCCACGTGGCATGGAACAGGGAGATGAAGGATTCATATTTTAGCCATGAGGAATTAAATTTTAAGGGGGCCCCAGGATTCTTATAATGGCCTTTGAGTTGAAGAAGGATGGGAAAGTGATCTGATAACCCACCTTCCCCAACCCAATGTCGAAAAAAAGAGGATCTGGCCACCAGATCTTCGTTAAGAAGGAAACGATCCAGCTTATTGGCCACCCTGTCCTCCCCCGCTCTTCTATTCTGCCAAATAGATCTAGGCTCGATCAAGGTTTCATCCACCAGATGTGTGGAAGCCAATTTATTTGTGAAAAAATATGTAAGAGGATCAACATGAGCAGAGGAATCCCATGACTCCGACAACCCCAGGGAGAAGTTAAGGTCTCCCCCCCAGAATGAGATTTGGATTATGCATGTAGGATTTGGCAAACATGTTATTCCAATACTGCATCCTCTCCAATCAAGGTCCTTAAACACTTAGTAGGAGAATGGGATGATATGACTCATTTGAGTAGACTTCCATTGTCAGGGAATTTTCAAAACCCCATGAAGAAATTTCCTTCAACCTCCTGGACTTGATGCCCAACGCCAATCCCCTTGATATTCCATGGCAATTCATAGACTGAAATCCCTAACCTAGGAAAATCCTTGACAGAGTGCCTAACACTTCAACCCCTTGCCCCAATGTTTCTTGAAGCATGAGAACATCAGGATCATAGGACTTCATTATCTCCCATAGTGCTATTTTTTTGGGTTAAATAGCTAAACCACTACAATTGTAGAAGAAAATGATCATCTAAAACCTAGGGAAGGCCTTTGTGCTACTCTAAGCACCCCAGAAAGGGAAAGCTTCTTCCCATCAGAAATGTCGATTTTTGCCTTGACTTGTGCCTTAGAAAGGTTATATATCATATCTCTCATCTTTCTAGGACTGATCGAGATAAGGCTTGACTCCAGGCCACCAATTACCTCCCCTTTCCAAGGTTTTTTCATCAGGGATATTAAGCTATAGGGAGGCTTCTCGGGGATACAGGGCGCGGGAGAGGGTGAAACATTATCAACCTCAAGGAGGGGATCCAAAAGAGAGAACGAAACAGATGTAATGATACTATCTAGGGACTCTATGACATCATGCATTTACAAATATTCCATTTGAGGATGCCTGGATGGATCAAGCTTTGTAAAATCATATAGACATGTTTGAATAGCCACTTCGTGCCAATGAAATTATTGTTAGTAGGCCTTGGAACAAGTTTGCAAGTATGATTTTTATCTATTTGGTCCAATTCTTCATTCATTTCTTTTAACCAATGTCAATCTTGACTTGCTTGCATAAAATCCTTTGGTTCCTTCATGGACAAGAGGGAAACATGTGCTTGCACAGGGGGATTTAACAACTTCCTTCTTGTCTACACACCAATATTTAATTCAAGAACAATCTAATCAAAATGGTGATTTTTTTGTACATACCTTGAGGGATATTTGGCTTGAGGAATGGATGGTTCTTCATCATCTTCTTTTGCATATGGCTCAACACATTCTTCTCTAATTTTTATTGGTACATCAACGCATTGCATATTGTTGGGTGTTTCTCTTCTTGCTCTACATTTTCATCCACTTTAACATCAATACAGTTGACAATACTCTTGGTGTTTTTATTATAACATCTATATCCTTTTCTATTGTTTGAATATCCTAAAAAAATTCCTTCATATGCTCTTACATCGAATTTTCCAAGTTTCTCATCATTTCTCTTGATGAAGAATTCTACCAAAAACCATGAAGTGTTTGACTATTTCAAGTCTGCCATGCACAAATTCATATGGATTTTTATCTCTATTTGGTCTTAAATGAGATTTGTTGTGGATGACCACTGTTGTATGAATAATTTATACTCAAAAATTCTGTTGAACATTCTTTTCGTTCATCATGGCTCTCACTAATTTTTGCACCAATTTGTTTTCTCTTTCTGCTACACCATTTTGTTGGGGTGTCTCTGCTATTTTAAATTGCATTTTGATGTCATTCTTCTTGGAAAATTAATAAATTTCTATTTAAGTGAACTCAACTCCATTGTATGACCTTATGATTTTTATTTTGCAATTATTTTCATTCTCAGACATGGATTTTAACTCTTGAAACTTATCAAAAGCTTCAGATTTCTCTTTGAGGAATGAAACCCACATCATTTTGCTGAACTCATCAATTATTAGCATAAAATATAATTTACCTATGGATGATTGTGTTCTGGATGGTCCACAGAAATATATGTGTACCAATTGCAATTGATTTTTTGATGAGTTCTCCTTTTCCTTAAATGGAACTCGAGTTTTCTTTCCCAGTTGGTAGGATTTGCGAATAGTATTATCTGGTTTTGAAAGCCTAGGAAAATCCTTGAAATCATTTTTCTTGTTAATATTGGCTATCTAATTAATGCCTAGATGTCCAAGTCTTTGGTTCCATAGCCAACTCTCATCGGTTTTTGATAAGAAACACCTCTTTGTATTTTATCTAAGAACATAGACATTATTATCTATTCTCACAACTTCAACAACTAACTCACCTATGCCTGTAGACTTGATTTGACAAATTTTGGCTTTAAAAATCACATCATAGCCTTGATCACACATATGAGATACACTAACTAGGTTATTCTTCATCCCATCAACATATAAAATATTTTTTGCTTTACCTTTTCCATTTGATAGACTAACCACTCCTTTTGCAATTATTTTTCCTAAAGAACTGTTTCCAAAAGTTACATTACCTTTGTTGATCGGTTTCAAAGTCATAAATTTGATTCTGTCTCCTAACATATTATTGTAACAACCATTGTCCACTTACCAGTGGCTCCCTTAATTATGTGCATACAACACAATATCACATTGCTTTGATTTCTCCTTTTCTTTCTAAAGCTTGGGTTTTTTTTGAATTATTGGCTCTATATTATTCTCCTTAATTATGTAATTTACTGCTATATTCCAAAAAAAATTACATTTAAAACATTGCACTAGATAATTTAGAGAAGCAAAAGAGTTAGTGTACCTGGGTTTTCTCTTTCTCTGTTTAAATATTCTTCTGGATCTGAGCTACCTATCGAGAATATTGACTCTCGAATTTGCTTCTATGTCACCATAATTTGTGCATGTAAAACAATATCCTAGGAAAATATCATTGTACCTAGAAGGTTGACTTCTACGTTGGGATGAATTCTGGGGAGTTTGATTTTATTGGCTAGCGTTACGATTTTGCTACTCCTAATTTTTATGGATTTGGTTTTTTGGTTGCATGTCACCCTTTGTTGTTGTGAAATCCCTTTATTTGTTGTAGAACAAAGGTAATTTGACTCTTTCCTTTTAACTTAGTTGTTGCACTAGACTCAACTTCAAATCCAAGGCCACTACGATCTTTAGAGACTCGTTGTGCTTCCAATATTTCATTTAAATGTTTAGTCCCTTTTCCAAATTTCTGATTGAAACTAAAGATGTGTTTTAGCCTTTTGCAACTCCTTATTTAACATCATAATTTATCCTTCCCGACTCTAACATGTTTGAACCTTTTCAGTCATCTACTGGTTCAGAGAATCATGAATCTGCTCACCTTCTTCTATTTGCAAGAGAAATGGCTCAACAAATTCCATTTTTTATTTTATCAAAGACTCCTTCCAGGATTTTTTTCTTCCTCAGCCTTTTTATTTCCTTAAGTGAACTTACGAGTTCTCCTTAAAGATCTACTTCTCCCTCTTCGTAATCACAATTAATAGCCTTCACTTGGATATTTTTTATGGCCATCAACATATATTCTTTAGGACTCTCATAATATTTTTCCTCATCCGAGGATTATATGGGTTCACTTTCCAAGGAGAACTTGTCTTGAACATAAAAACCAATCTTCTTAGCCTTCTTTTTGTCCTTTTGAAATTTATAGATTTTTTCCTTAGGATCATAATCCTTCTTCCTCTTTTCAGGACACTTCGATGAATAATGACCAACTTTTCCAAATTTAAAACATTTAAAGGGTAGCTTACCTTTATACTTTCCTAATCCTCACTTGAGATTCCTTACAATGTTGTATTCTTATTCATCGGATTCATAACATGAGTCATCATGCTCATCCTTTCACTTTTTTTCTGCTTTGAAGGTTGATTCTTTGGCTAAAGACTTTCCTTTCAAAATCCTCATCTCATAGGAAGTACATATTCCAAGTAATTAATCTAGAGTAAGAGTTCTCAGATTGTTCATTTCTTCAATGGATGACACCTTGGGATTAAACACTTCAAGAAGATATCTTAACACATTTTGGACTACCATGGATTCATCTTTATTCTCATCAATCCATCTTATGGTTCTCACAACCTCATGAAATTAAAAAGTACTTTTCAATATCTTCATCATCATGCATACATAGAGACTAAAATTTCATCCTTAGAAATCCTTTAAGTTTAACCTTCTTTACCTTGTTCTCTCCTTCATAGAAATTTCTTATATTGTCCCAAATAGCTTTGGAAGATGTGCAATCGATTACTTTGACAAGCTCTAATTCAGGTAGGCCAACAAGAAAAGAATTCAAGGTTTTACCATTGCACGTGAACTCCATATTTTTATCTTTCATAATCACTACTATAGGCCTTTTATATTCTTCTTCCACAAAATCCCACACATCAACTTCAATGTATTTGTATGTATGTATTCATCCTTACTTTCCCAAACACATAGTTTGTTCCATTGAACATAGGTTCCGTGTTGCTAAAACCTCCAACCTGGTTTTCCATGGTCCTTGATCTTTCTTCTAGTTGTTAAATTGATCTAAAGTAACAAACACTCTTGTAACAATTGTTTAAAATGAGGACAATACTGAGAGGGGGGGTGAATCAATATTGTAGGATGTTTTTTTAACCATTTTAAAATTTTCTTTCTCTTTGTGTAAGAACAATATGGCACCATAGGGTAAGTTCAAAAATTAGTTAAATAAGCATGAAAATAAATAATATCAACAATCAATTGAACACACAAAGAACAAATAACTTCTTCAAACTTGCTTTTTAATTACTTCTCAAAGCAAGCTATAACCTATTGTTAGAATTATCTAGCCACAACCAGCAGGAAGCTACAACTCCCTGATTTTTCAGCTATAACTAAATGGAGATCCAATGTCAACTTTTTACCAACATGCACTGGAAGGAGCACCAATATCTGATTTTTCAAGCTACTACTTGTTTGACACTCACTAGTTCATCTTTCATCCATTTTCACACTAGAAACAATGACTACCAATTCTTCCTTCAAAATTGAAATATTTCTTCAATCACAAACACCTTCAGCAATCTATGATTACTTAGAAAACACCAACATCTTCACCACAAATCACTCATATAACTCAAATATCTTCTGTGTTCATCCCTACCAACCAGTTTGCTCAAGCCTACTTATATCTAATTTTAGGCTTGATATTTTTTCCTTATTTTATTTTGTTTGATTGATGCATGAATTCCTATTTTTTTTCCTTTGTCCTGTTTATTTAAGTATTATTACTATGTTAACCAATTTCTCAACCTCCAAAAAAAATTTTCTACAAGTTAAACTGAGTTATCTCACTAATTTTAGCAATTATGGCCTTGTTTTAGCGATGCCTCTTCTATTTTTATTTACAGTTAGCTTTGGCTTTATCTATTAAATTCGCTTCCAAACTGATAATTCTGCCAATATTTTAATTAAGCTCATTTTTCTTAAGCCCTTTAACTGTATTCTCCCATAGAACTAAGTCTCCACGACCATTGACTAGGCTCTTGGGCGCCAAGCCTGTTTAAGCCCTTGACGGGAAAAATTCCTTTATAAGGTTCATGTGCCCTTGGTATATTTCTACGTAAAATAAATGAAGGTCTTAGCTCACCTCATAGCCCTCTACCCTGGTACATTCCCTTTACACACCATTAACAAACCTCCAGGGTCATCCGTTGGGTCAACATGTCCCATGGGGACTCCCCCAACACCTTTTGGTTGGTTGTTGTTGCATTATTGATTGTCTAATGTGTATCAATGATTTCTTCTCTCGACGCTTCCGCTTTTTTCACTTTAACAATCCTCTGGGTTGGGCCTTGTGGGATTATTTGTCCCGCGGGGTCCTCCTAACCTTCATTTAATTAGTTGTCTCCTGCCAACGTGTTGATGTTGACATGTCTTGTCTCCTGCTACATGATGATTTTTCTCTGTGCTCTATTAACAACCCACCAGGATCCAACCATTGGGATGATGTCACTCTGATGTCACCAAGGACACTGGGTGCCTATGGAGTGGTGACATGTGTCACTCAGATATGGGCCATTTGGGTGCCAAAAAATGTTGAATTTGGCTGCCATGTGTCCACCCCCAATTGGACCAGATCATCACTGATGTCATCACCCATGTCATATCCAAGAGGAAATAAGATGCCACCATGTGTCCTGTCGGAGGAGAAAGAAAGAGGGTCTCGAGGCCTGTTTTGCAGGTGATTTCCATTATATAATTTTTTTTGACAAAAATACTGGGTTCTAGCCATTTCCCTTTTTTTTTCGTCGGTTCGGCGCTTCGCTACAGTGTATTTTTATTATACTCCTATAATGCACCTCTGGGAAATTTGTTAATGTAAAATAGAACCTCTCACACTACAATGGCCTGGAGTTGGAGCGACATATTACATATAATACATATAAACTATTCTAAGAAAAAAATGTTGACAAAAAACCATTTCTAAACTCAAGAAAAATAATCTGTCTGAAGTTCTAAACTTTAGAGTCCATTTTTTGTTAATTTATCAACTAAATTAGATTGAGTTTCATGTAAAAAAAATTGAAATAAGTGATCAAATATACCCTCACACTTTTTATCATTTCTAAATAATGAATTTTATTCATAGCATGTATATATATATATATATATATATATATATATATATATATATATATATATATATATATATATATATATATAATTGAAATAAACTTATATACAAAACTAATAAAATTTCATGCCAACCAAATACTACAATAGTCTTTATGTTCTTAATATTTCACTTTGACACATGACATGGACTAGTTGCAAGCACGTGAATACAATGTTTCTTGTACACCACACTACATAATGAAACAATATAGTACAAATTAGAAAAGAGTCTAAATACTTTTATTCACTACACCAAATGCACTTTTCATGACAGGTTTAATGTATCTATCAATGATGCATTGTTAGAACATGAACTTATATATATAGTTATATGTTAAAAATTATATGTGTGTGTGTGTGTTTTAAATAATTATGTTATGTTAAATGTTATAGTTATATTATGTTATAGTTATGCACAATGTACATATTACACTATGTTATGTTACTTTGTATATAGCTCTATGATGTTATAGTATAATAGTCAAATTATATGTCTCGTTATATAATTATGTTAAGAACTATCTAAACATGTTATGTCATGTTAAATAGTTTTAGAAATATATATATATGAGTTGTAGTTATAGTTATGTTACATGTTAAATTATATGTGTGTGTGTTATGTTAAATAACTTTATGTTATACATGTTAAACAATTGTAGAGTTCTATATTATAACTTTATGTTATGAACTAAATAGTTATATAACTATGTTATATTATAAATTTATGTTATAACTATGTTATATTATATATTTTATATATACAACTATAATATATAGTTCTGTGATATTATAGTTAAATATAATTACATGTTATGTTATATAGTTATGTATATGTTAAGAAAAAACAAAGTTACTAATCAAACGAGAAAATTACTGATTACTCATTTTTTTGAGGTAGAAAAAAAAAACCCGATTTTGAAAAGTGATAATGCATAATCACCCCCCTTGTTTTTGGAGCATATTTTTGGCACTATAATTTACTTTTTTATTTTTAAATGTCATGATTTTCATGTCGATTTTGAAAAGTGGTGATGCAGAATCACTCCCATTACTTTTAGAGGGTTGATTTTGGTACTTTACATTTTCTATTTTCTTCTTCTTCCCTGAGATGTTTATTTTTAAGTGTATTTATGTACTTGTTTTTTTTAATGAAATCTTCATTTTTTCACATAGTTAAAAAAAATAAAAAAGGGTCAATATTTTAAAGTTAGGATTTTCTGTATGTTTGTGTATTGTTAATTAATATTTCAATGCACATAAAATAATTGTCGCTAAAAAACCAATATTTTTAACCATATGAAAAAAAATACACATTTTGAATATAAATACAATGAAAATACATATTTTGAGACTTTTTGTTAAAAATAACATGTTAAATAAACTATTTTTATGAGAAAATATTAACTTTTTTTTTTAAAGCATTTTTTATGAATTCGATGTCAAAAATTAATAGTAATCATAGTTTTTTTGCAGAAAATAATGATTATGAATAGCTCTCAAAATTGTGCTTTATTTGCAAGCATAACTTAAAGTTAATCAATAATATCAACCGATCCATATTCAACATCTTTTAGACCATCATCAATGTCTTCTTCCACGACATTTTATAATTCATTTTGGTTATTGTTCTCTTCTAATGGATCTTTGATGTCTGCAAATCTCCCAAAGTGTCCTTTTCCAATCATTCCATATAACGGTGGTTGAGGTTCCTTTTCCTTTTCTCCCACACGTGATTCATTAAAATCCCCTTTCCTCAACCCAAATTCTTGCATTGCATCTTGAAGAAATTGAAGAGCATTAATTCTTTGTTGAATAAATTTTCATTGCACTGAGTCTTTTTCAATGGCAATGCATTTTATTCCTTTTTTTAGGTAACATGCTAATGTTGTACCTAATCATCAAGAACAAAATAAATAATTAGGAAAATTAGTATAAACACATAAAAAATAAAAAATAGCATATTTAAATTCAATTTGATATAATAAGTCTTACTTAAACCTGAGAATAAATCCAAAACTCAATCTCCTTCATTTTAACATAGATCTATAAGATAGTTAATCAATTATTGTCATTTTTTATAAATTTTAACTAGCTCTCCTTATGCATCTTTATCCTCATATGTTAGTTTTATTACAACATCATCATGAACCAGTACTTGACTATGACTCTTCCCATCTACTTGATTCAGAATATTAGACTTATAGGTATCCTCTTTTGTCCAACATTCTACAAGGATGAACTCACAATCATTTATAATAGGTCGATCTTCGGAAGAGACAATATTTGACTTCTTCCTGTAACATGACATACTAAAATTTCAATTAACTTGTACATAAATAATTTTTTTTTAAATTAATAAAACATATAATTTCAGTGTCTTACCATGTAAGTTGCATCCTTGGGTTTTCTTTTCCCTTGAAGCTTGTTAATAACTTTGAAAATTGTGTGTTTGAATGAAATGTCACAAATCTCCAAAGTGGTGATGTTGTGACTTCTTGAAATCTCGTAACCACTTTACTAAAATATTGATAAGTATAAGTTTCACTATCATATTCAATTTATGGGAAATTGAAACCATGAGGAATATTTACAATAACTAGGGCATATTCCCTTTTAGGTATGAGTTTTGCAATGTCTTCACAATAACTTGGTATTATATGATATTGGATTGTGTCGATCCCATTCCAAATGAAATGATTAAGAGTAGGATTAATGTCAACATTCAAAAGATGTTGTTTTCTCATCTTTTCCAACTTAATTTTTTCAATAAATATTTTGAAAGTATTTGGTACTCCATTTGCATCCTTCTTCAACATCTTTATTGACACAAAAAATATATGTATAAGTAATAAAATAAAAAAGTTTACATATAAATAAAATGAATGTATAAATCAACATACCTTATCGAATGAAAGATAAAAATCTTTAAGTGTTGTTGTAGAACTTGATTTTGGATAGTTTCCCACAATATCATCCCAACTATCTTCATTCAACATTTTAACCATATGTTCTTGTATTTTCATATAAATCATATCATTGAATAAATAAAGTACAAATTGTTAATATAGTGATATGTATAACAAATTATACAAACAAAAATATGTTTTATTTAAAAGACAATCATAATCAAAGAAAAAGTAAAAATAATTCAACAAACTCACTTTTGAAATTCTAAGCACATTTCATCCATTGATAATTCATCTGACTTCACACGACATAGTATTGATTTGTCTAGTTTCTTATCCTTCACTCTTCGCATTGTTCTCCAAGGTGTGATAGTCATATCCCCTGCAAGTTGTTTCATTTTAGGACTTGTATTACCGTTGGTACATATTATGGGTTTACACCTTTTAACCTTCTGTTTTTATATGGAAATATTCTCCCATCGCTAAAAAATATCATCAATCAATTCCCATATCTCCCCAGTTCTAAATGCCAGCTGAAAAATGTTATCCATGCCTATGAATATATTTGAATGTACTTTTCCACCTTTTGGATTTATTTTATCCTCAATTTTATAACTTGTTTGCATTAAACATTCTTTTTGAAAGCTTAGATTGATTTTTTCCTTATCCCCACCAAATTTTTCTACAAATTCATTATGAATAAATCTGACCCTATGGTGAAATTCATATAAATTATGTACTCATTATTTGCATTAGGATCCCATGTCAATTAATTTTGTTTCTGTTAAACCAACATAAATGATGCATTTCACTGTTTCAAAAAGTGAGTTACTGGGACATTCCTCAATAAATTTCCTTTTAGCCTCTTTCGAATAGTTCCCTCCAATTACATAATATTTATATTCAAAACATTGTGTCTTATCAAATGCCTGTTTGTTCGGAACCTGATTTGGATCAACAAGAACCACATAATCCACCAAATGTGTATATGGATTGAACCTGAACAATGTTTTCAGATTATGTACATGTCGGTGATTTGTCTTTCTAATTTGATATTTATATTGTCCTTCATCTTGCCTATATTAGTGACTAACATTAAGCTCAAATGTTTGGCCACCATTAATTAATTTATTCTTCCTCAACTGATATTGAATGGAATTTTGTTTTGTTTTAATAATTCCATCCTCTAACTCAACACTTGGTGTTATGATTTCTCTGCTTCCTTTAGAGCTTTCAGTTTGTTCTTCACTATTACTAATGTCTTTTACATTTTGACCAAAATTTGATTTCTTCTTCTTACCGGTTAGCATATCCTCTTTTGGATAAACAAGCTCTTCATCATCAACTAGAAGAGAGACATCATTTTCCATTTTTATTTTTGGTGTTTTATTTTTTTTCTCTTTTTCAACAACAGTTCTAATCAGATCCTCACTAATGCTAACATATTTTTCACGTTCATCTTCCAAATATTCAAAAGCAACATGTTTAGCTTTACTAAATTGACCCACCATAGTGAGTCCTTGTTGATCCCCTCGTAGTACTGTTGTAGTGTCACGAGCTATTGATATTTGCTTCCTTCTCCTTTATTCTTCTGTATCTATCTGGAAAGTGTTGATCACAGTCATAACATTTGGCTCCAGATAATAAATACCTTCCAACATGTTTGAAACAATCTCAGAAAAATCCTATTTAAAAATACAATATATCAATGAACAATAATTTATAAAAAATTGAATGATCTAAACAAAAATGCATAACACAATATAAATAAGCATACTTACAATGCTATTTGAAATTTTGTTTGCGATTTCTGCACAAAACTATGCATATTCTTCATATATGTCATACTTGACCTTTGATAGATGATATCTAACTTTTTCACGTGTATTAGCCATTCTTGTAAGAACATAAACATTGTCTGTATTCGACAACAAATATATGTATCGTACTCTGTCCATCACCTCATATGATTCACCAAAGTTAATCATACCACAATACAGATATATATATACACCATCATCAATTTCATTGTCTTGAAGTTGCCATCATAAATTTGTTTTTTTTATTTCGTGTGCATTCTTCCATTAAAAAATAATCTTGAATTTACTTGATGAAACAACTAATTGACTTTTATTACGTTTTTTCAATTTTCATGTATTCAACAATATTCATACTCTGTCCAACAATATCCACAGTGCGTCTAACAATATCCATAGTGCGTCCAACATTATCCTTAGTGCATCCAGCAGTATCCATAGTGCGTCCAACAATATCCTTAGTGCGTCCAACTATAACTTTAGATTTGGCAATTGCTACCCTTCTTCCATAAACATTCATAGAGATCTTCTTTGATGTTATCTTCGTGATATATATATATATATATATGTGTGTGTGTGTGTGTGTGTGTGTGTGTGTGTGTGTGTGTGTGTGTGTGTTAATGAAAAAATGCATATCTTAATTAAACAAAATTTTGTTTTAAAAGTTTACTAATATAAATTAAAATTAATAATAATAATAATAATGTTTTTTTAAAACTATATAAATAAAAATTTTAAAAATATAATTATATATATTTATAAAATTAATCAAAAATTAATTTCTATAAAATACATTTAAAAAAATACAATTTTTTTTGTAAAAACATATAAATTAAATTTAAGAAAAAAAAACTATATAATTTTTCCAAGTATAACTATATATTTTTAAAATTATGATAACATATATATTTTTTTCATTTAAAAATATATATATAAATGAAATAATATTTTATATTTAGAAAGAAAATGATACATTTTTAAAACAAAAAAAAATTATTTTTTATTTTTTTTAAATTATACACTTTAAAATTAATAAAACATATAACTTAATTTATATAATTTTAAAAATACCATATGTTTAATTAATATATATTTATTTTTAACTTTTTTTTTTTTGCATTTTTAAGAAAAATAAAATAAAATAAACATAGCCTCTTGTTTTCTTAATGTGAATGGTTGTTTTCTGGTTTTTGGTTTCGTGGAGGAATTCAAAATCCCTAAGAAATATTTCTTTTCTTATTTTTTGTCCTAAAAAGCTTACAAAATTGAGTTTTTTCACATCTTTTTTATAAAAATATTAAAAAATAGTTTTTTTTTATGTGGTTTTTCCCATAAATTATGCTATTGCAAAACAAAATTCAAAGAAAAAGATAAAATAATAAAAAAATAGTTTTGGAACATTAAAACCATAAAAAACAGATTCTCCCCAAATTCATCTTTAAAAGGATAAAAAGGAAGGAAAACTAACCTTTCAAAAGTGAAAAAATCCCATTACATGTGTTATTGATGCCAATGAAACGCCTCCACAAAATTGCTACAAACGTTTTAAAAAAACCCATACAACTTGATGTGATGTGAGGAATAGAAACAATGATTATTATTATATAATGAAGACTGTGCGATTGCTTTAGCGTTTCGTGAATGTGGGATTAAAATTTAGATTAAGAAAATTAATATGTAGTTCATAGTATGGGTTTAAATTAGCTTTTATTCAATTTCGGTAGAAAAATAAAACATAAATTATAAAAATTAATTTCGATATGTAGTCAATGTTAAATCATTTAAATAAAAAATTTATTTTAGTTTCGAAGGAATGCATGAAGGAAATATATTTGTGGATAGTTTGAATAGAAAATAGGGTCAAATATTTCAAGACAAAAAGTTTAGTAAAATGTTTTCAAATGCATTTTAGATGAAAATTTTGGATGGAAATCTTTTAGCGAAAATTTTTGGGGGGAAACTTTGGACGGAAAAATTTTAGCGATAATTTTTGGGCGTGAATTTTAGAGGGAAATTTCAAATTTTAAGCTATATATTGTCATTTGGAGAGAGTCCATTTGTATCATTCAACATCTTCTTGTTGAAATTCATGGATTATTCTAATAGTAAAGTTTTTATTTCTGCAACATCAACATCTTTGTCACACAACAACTCTATTTAGATTGATGAATATAACAGGAGTTCTTTCACCTTGAATAGGGAGTCAAATTTCAGACTTGTTCATAATCCTGAGGATGATGAGAACAAAATTGATTAAGGGAAGAAAAAATATTATTTTGTAAATCGAGAGTTAGTTATTCCACTTAGTATTAATCGTAAGGATTATGAGAGCACCAATGATGAAGGGCATGATGAATAATTTCCACAATCAAAATTTACACTTCATCCTAATCATCAGGATTATGAGGGAACCATTGATGAAGGTGGGGATGAAGAATTTCTAGAGTCAAAATTTCCAGTTCGTTCTAATCCTAAGGATTATGCGAGTACCACTAATGAAGGTGGGGATGAAGAATTTCCAGAGTCAAAATTTCCACTTCGTCCTAATCCTAAGGATTATGAGAGAACCTATGATGAAGGTGGGGATGAATAATTTCCACAGTCAAATTTTCCACTTCATCTTAATCCTATGGATTATGAGAGCACCACTGATGAAGGGGGGGATGAAGAATTTACAATAAATAGAGATTCAATGCATCCACTTATTCCTAATCTTAAGGATTATGAGAGCACCAGTGAGGAAGGGGAGGGGTAGGATGAAGATTTTATAGTGAATAGAGATTCAAAGCTTCCACTTAGGCTTAATCCTAAGGATTATGAGAGCACCACTGATGAAGGGGAGGATAAATAATTTTCATTAAATATATATTCAATGTTTCCACGTATTCCTAATCCTAAGGATTATGAGACCACCACTGATGAAGTTGAGGATGAATAATTTCCTGGAAATGATAATTTGACTATAAATAGAGAGTCAAATTTTCGAATCATTCCTAATCCTAAGGATTATAAGAGCACCAGTTATTAAGGGGAGGATGAAGAGTTTCTTGCAAATTATAATTTTAGAGGCACAGATCTCAATAATGCATTTTCTCTAAGTGAACATTTCAAAGGCACTCATGGTGATGAATAATTGAATCCTCTAAGAGAATATTTCAAAAGCATGGATGAAGATGATGAAGAATTTCGTCGAAGTCAGGGCTTCAAAGGTGCAGATAATTTTTGTGAAAATCTTCCTTCAAGTGAGGATGGTAATGAATATTTTCCAAGCAATGATGATGACAAAATTCTTAGCTATGTTCAAAATGATGATAGTGAGGATAATATTCCTCCTAATGGTGATGAAAATTCTTCTACAAATGATAATATAATGATGAAACCATTGCAAGAAAAATATTGTAACTAGGAGTAGGAGTAGACAATTTCATATCAATCCAAAATATTCCAGTTATATAAGGGTTAGGACAACATATTTCACAAGAAAAATTTTGATCGGTGATCTGGATTTAAGTGAATGTTTTCAAAAGGATTGCTTGAAACACATGGATTTCAAGTTTTCTTTGGAGAAAAGGAAAATATATTTTCAATGAATTAAAGCATGCAAAATTCATATTTAGTGGGGTGCATGCAATCTACACTAGCAAGTTATGATTATCATATTGGGAATATATTCCTCTCCATAAAGGCTTTCAAAATGTTGCATTCAATTGGTAATTTTCGTTTGTCAAGAATCCAAGAAAGACTGGAAAAGGATCCCAGATATTATTTAAAAGTACGTTATCAACAAGAGGTTGGACCATTAGCAAATAATGCTATGTCATGGATGAAAGACTTCTTTTCAAAGTATGGAGAGTGTATGCCAAATACAGACCAATACATATTCCAGATAATTTATCGAGGCCATGTATCTACAAATTATACAAACAATATGCAGAAGGTGCTGAAGGATTTGGTAATTTTATTACATTTTCATATTATACAAGGGTATGTAAGAACTAATTCAGCAATTTTCATACTCCTAAGAAGACAAGGATGGGGGTTGCAGTACATGTGCTTCTCTTAAAAAAAAAATGGATAAATGTCAAGGGGTGGAAAGAGGTATGTGTTCATAACATTATTTTTAAAGTTTGGATAGTTATCAACTAGGAAAATGTATTTATTAATAGGTTTCTTTTATTTTATGTGTAAATTCCGTTGTCAAAGCAATTCAAGAGCAACAAAATCAATAAAAAAGTGAAAGACAAAATTGTACAAACATCGAAAGAAGTGTTATGATAATCCAAATAAATATTTGGGTTTGATAATTAATGGTATGAACCAAAAGAAAAAACTTATGCCACATTTTTTCCACACACCAAAAAATTTACAGGAGGAAAATTTTATTCAGTTTCACTTGGTTGGTTGTATGGTATTTAATGGGAAGATGTTTCCAAGGGTTTAATTCACAGCTCCAAATATTCATAATAATACAAATCTGACCATAAGTATAATACATGCTGTGGTTACTCATTGGTATGATATTATTCCTGAAGTTTTGTATGTATAATTAGACAACACAGGCTGTGAAAACAAAAAAAAAGTTCTTCTTAGGTATCTAAACATCCTCATTGAATTGGGAATTTTTAAAAAGGTAAAGGTTGGTTTCCTTCTTGTTGGGCATACTCATGACCATATTGATCAAATGTTTAGTTGTTTTTCCATTAAATTGAGGAGGAAATATATTTGGAGCCTGCCATCATTAATTGAATGTATTAAGAAATCATACATTCCAGAGCCTGTTTTTCATGTGTTGGAAGAAACCATCGACATGTAAAGGTTTATTATGGGATGACATGGTGAGGACAAATGCATTGATAAACTTAATGAAATTAACTTCCATCATCAATTTTGTATCAAAAATATTGATGGGATAACACTTATATGGGGAAATACGTATTCAAATGCTACAGAATGGGGTTCGTCCTCAGGTTTATCAATTTTGGAGTTCATTCTAGAGCGTCCAATATTTTCATCAAAGATATTGTTATTACAATCAGTTGTTGAACTCCATAATGCACGAAGGCATAAGAGATACATAATTTATTCTGAATGCCTCAAATAAATTAAAATATGTATTAGAGATACGTATGAGTACTTTGATGTCATTGATTATGTTTGGTAGGAGTCTTTTTAAATAATAAAAGTGATATGATTTCAAGATCAATAAATGAGGATACGCTTTTGAAGACTTCATTTATTCGACCACAAAATATGCCAAATGAAAATAATGAAAGGAAAATTGTGGAACAACAACAATCTCAAGGTATTATTAAAAGTCCATAGGTAGAGGAAAGAGAAATCTATATTGGTTATATAATATCATGTGCACAACATGATGTCATGGAAGACCTTTACAGGGGTTCTGTGTAGGATGTTAAGGAGGGTTTCATGATAGAAATGTTAGAAAATGGAGATGCACTTGGATATCCATTCTGGGTTGCCAAGGTTATAAAGGTCATTAAATAAAATGAAGATATTAAAAATGTTGAAGTACATTGGTATGCCACAAATACCAAGCCATTTAATGGTGTGTACAAGCCAAAGATGGTAGTTGATAAAAAAATTGGCAGAAAGAGAAAAAGAAATGGCCTCTTAAAATTGGAGGATGTTGACATACTTGTGTATGAATTCAATTTTACAAAGAGAGAAGCTCTTCGCTTGAATACCATAGATATTTTGAAGAAATTTCTACCAGAAGAAAAAGTGCTGAGACGAGACTCTAAAATAGTGAGCATGCATGTTGACTCAAATGGAGAACGAGTTGATGAAAGAGAAGAATATGGATCATCTTATCTGCATCCAATCACTAATATGAAGATGTAGGTTCTGATGGTGTGCAAGAACCTATGAATGATTTTGAATAAATGCCTAAGACATTTTAGGTAATTGATGTTTGCATGGTAACTTGAAATAACTATTTTGACATCCATATGATCTTACATGAAGTTATGAGTCACTTCTATGTTTTTTGGATTGTATGTTTTATTTATGAAAAAATCATCTCTTGGAATATCCAAAGTGAAAAAATGAATTCCAAAAATAATTTATGTTATATTCAATATACTAAAGTTCATATTTTGAATAAAATTAAAAAATATTAGAAATTAATGTTGAGATTTAAATTATACAGTGATATTGTCATGATATTATTTATTGCTATCATTTGTTGATATTTTTATTAAACGTAGAAAAAATATTAAAAATTAATGTTGAATTTTAAAATTATACAATGATATTGTCATGATATTATTTATTTTTAACATTTGGTATAAGGTACTTTTAAAATTTTTGAAAATTTTATGCCCAATTGAAAGCAGACACTTCGTTTTGATGGTTGATTTTTAGGTTTTGGTTGCAATTAGATAAGTTGTGTCATGCTAAGATTTGAAAAGAGATATAATTTTAGCCTTAAAAAAAACATTCTTGGAATAATAAGTCTTTCATTTACTTGTTCATTTTTAAAATTTGTTTTAGTCATATAATTTGTCCATAATTTCATGTTTCAAATATGTTAAAAACTTAAGATTTTTAAAACCATGGCTGAAAACTTGTCAAAATTTTAAGGTTTTTCGGCGCTGTGATATTTTATCTTTGATTCTATGGTTAAAAAAAATTACAATTATAGGGTTTTTTATCTTCGACAAAATGGATGAAAAATGTTGGAAATTATAAGGCTTTCCGACATGATATTTTTATCTTTAACATCATGTATCAAAATTGTTGTAATTTGATGATTTTTCAAAGTCCTTATGTTTTATCTTTAATTCCATTGTTAAAAAGTGTCAAAATTGTTACCTGATTTGTTTTTGGTTATTCCGGCATCAACACTTTTTGTTTTGGAGGGTGTTTTTTCAATCCTTTAAAAAAATAGTTTTTAGAATAATTTAAAAAATGTTAAAATTTGACTAAAAAAAAAATGCGTTCTGGAATACACACTTTTCGTTTTTGTGGTGTTTTTAATGTCTATTGAGTTTTTTTGGGTTAGAGTTCCCATTTTGAGGTAATAGTTCTTGTTAGATCAGTAACTTTGCTTAAAATGTTATAATTATATACAAAGACATTATATATATATATATATATATATATATATATATATATAATAAAAAAATATTCCATTTTAAGTATGCTCTCTTCTCATGCTAGGTGCAATCTAGAAGATCATAAAGGAAAATTAGATATAAGTTATATTTGTAATATCTAATTTTCTCTATCGAAATAACATAAGATACATCCAACGAGAATGTTGGTGTGTAGCAAATTGTTCTCTACGCGCTCGATTGGGTTAGCGAAGGAGACCACATTGTCTTACGCCTCCATGGGAACGCCGGGGGCGAGGCCATCTCACCCTCCAGTCTTCTACTGCGGAAGCCTTTAGCAAACTATTATCGCGAGAAAGGGAAAAAATGTCCAAATCCTGAAGTTAGAAGTTCATACAAAAATAGAAGAGATCCATAGATTGCTCTGCCGGAAGATCAACCGATCAAAATCGCTCTTGCCTTGGCTGACAGAGGTCTAGTGGGGCAATTTATGGGTCGATGGCCAACAACAAAATCAACTGATGAATGGGTTCAACGAAACTGGAGGCCCCTGCTGCCCAACAACGTGATCTGTTATGCTATCGGTAGAGGTTTTTTCATTTTCGAATTCACTACCAAGGAAGACCGAGATCTGGTGTTCAGAAACGGTCCATATTTCATGGGAAATCAAGGTCTCTTTCTGAATAAATGGACCCCCGACTTTGACCCTTCAGTCGATGTCCCAAAGGAGGTTCCTGTTTGGGTCCGGCTCCCCAACTTTTGTAATTCCTCTGGGCTTCACTCCCACGCCAAAAGATTGGAAATGGGCTGGGCCGATTCATTGACAAAGCTGATAACAAGGGCCAATACACCTGCGCAAGAATTTGCGTGGAAGTAGACTTGGAAGTTGGTCTGCCTAAAGCCGTTAAACTTACTGTTGGAGATTGGCATCACTTCCAGAAACTGGACTATGAGCAATTGTCGTTTAAGTGCAGAACCTATCATGAGCATGGTCACTTCCAAAAAAACTGTCCTAAAGCCCCATCAGGGGACAAGGTGGAAGAAGAAGGATGGAAAGAGATAAAAAAGGGCAAGGTTGTCTCAAAGCCTACTGAGCAGAAAAAATCTGGGCCTTTGGGGAAACCCCAGACCAATCCAAAGACCAAACCAGCTTCAAAAGTTGGCCCCTCCTCAGGTGAAAAGGTGGATGCCATAGAGATCCACGAAGAAACTGAAGATCAGTCGAAGAAAGTGAAAGAAATCGAAGAAGAAATATCTGTCCCTCTAGCAGATGCTAATCAAGGGGGAAACGAAGGCAACGAGGAGCACATCAGTCTAGCCTCTGATACTGGGGGAGAATCCGAAGAGAGAGACTCTGAATCAGACAGTTCGAAAATCACTCCTATCAATTTTGCCAGGGGTCGGAAATCCAAGAAGAAAAAGAGAGAGGAAAAAACTTATCTGGATGTACTCCAAGGCTCCCAAAAAACTCTCAAAGGAATGATGAACACCAGATCCGGGCGCAAGCACAGCAGGGCTCCAAAAGGAGCCACTACCTCCCAAGCCAGTAAATAATGAAGTATGCCCCCTGGAACTGCAGAGGGTTAGGCAGCATGCTGAAAGAAGAAGCCCTGAAAGACATTGTGAGGATGCACTCGCCTGAAATCCTTCTCATCCAGGAGACAAAGCTGGAGGATATTCTTCTCCTCCAAGTTAGCAAAGCCTTCTGGCATAAAGGTCCCGGAAGAGCTGTCAGTGCAAGAGGCGCCTCTGGCGGGATTGCCTCCTTCTGGGACAGCTCCAAATATGACTTGATTCACGAAGAAAGTTTCCCTTACTGGATTTTCACTCAGCTCCTCCACAAATATTCTGGTCAACAAGTAAGTATGCTCAATCTTTATGCTCCGGTCTTACCTGCTGAGAAAAAAATATGCTGGGACTCGCTCCAGTCCTTTCTTTTCTTGCACAATCCAGAAAACATCATTCTTGCAGGTGATCTGAATGTTACTCTAGCCATAGAAGAGAAAAAGGGGTGTTCCCCAGTCAGGGACCCAGCTAGAGAATGGGTTGAAGACATAATGCTGGGCTGGGATCGGGAGGATATCAAGCCTTCATTTGGGAAATACACTTGGTCTAACAAAAGATTAGGGCCCAACCACATTGTTGCTCGTTTGGACAGGTTCCTCATCCAAACCTCTTTCCTTACATGTGGTCTGATGGCCTCTTCTAAAATCCTTCCTAACTTCACTTCTGATCATAAACCCATTAGCCTTGAGCTCTCCCTGGATGGAAACCTAGGACCCATTCCTTTTAAATTCAGTCCTCTGTGGATTCAGCAAGATGGTTTCCATGAGGTGGTTTTAGAAGCCTGGAATCGGCATGTCCTGGGATCCCCTTTCTATGTGTGGGAAGAAAAATTGAGCGGTCTTAAAAGAAGGCTCAAGGAGTGGGCTAAAACTCTGAAAACACCCACTGCTAAGAGAAAAGAGTCCTTAGAAAGCCTTGTTGTCCACCAATCAGCAATGGAGAATTCTACTGTTACTCAAAGTCTGCTTCAAAAAGAAGTTGATTTGCAAAAAGCCCTCCATAGAGCTAATAGGGATGAAGAGGAGTACTAGAGACAAAAATCTAGAAATTTATGGTTACAGGCCGGTGATAAAAATACCAGCTTTTTCCATAAGCAAGCTGAAGCCCGCAAGCATTTCAAAACTGTTTCAGAAATTTGCTCCCAAGACGTTGTGGTTAAAGATTCTGAAGGCATCAAGAGAGTTGCCTTCACTTTTTTCAAAGAGCTTTATTTGACGCCTGAAGACCCTCCTATTGATTCTCATGCCTACCTGTTTGATCTTATTCCTCACTGTGTTCAAGATTCTGTTAACACTATGCTGACTGCTCCGATCAGTATGGTTGAGCTCAAGAAGGCTTTGGATGGCATGGAGCCGGATAAAGCTCCTGGGCCTGATGGGTTCACAGCTAGGTTTTTTCAATCTTGCTGGTCAACAATCAATAAAGACCTTCTGAGAATGGTCAGGAAATCTCAATCATGTACCAAGATTGGAGGCATCATCAACTCGGCTTTCCTTGCCTTGATTCCGAAAGAGAAAGGAGCTTCCAATTTTAGTAGATTCCGTCCCATCTCTTTGTGTAATACTAGTTATAAACTGATTACCAAAATAATAGCCAACCGCCTCAAGAATATTTTGCCAGACATCATCCTAGAAAATCAAGGAGGTTTCATCAAAGGGAGAAAAATTCTGGACAATATTGTGCTGGTGCAAGAAGCAGTTCATTCAATCTGCCTTCGAAAAGAGAAAGGAATGGTGATAAAGCTCGATCTGGAAAATGCCTTTGACAGGGTGAGACATGATTTCCTCTTTGCTGTGATGAAGAAATTGGGCTTCTCAATAATCTTCATAAATTGGGTGAAAGCCTGCATAGCCTCCCCTTGGATAGCGTCGTTGGTTAATGGTTGACCAACATATTTTTTCCATGCCTCAAGGGGTTTAAGAATAGGTTTCCCGTTGTCCCCGCTCCTCTATGATATTCAATCTTGTGTGCTCAGCTTCCAACTGGACTACAGTCAACAGATCCAAACTCTGCCAGGCCTTAGAATGGTTCACAATGTTAAAGACATAAATCATGCCCAGTTCGCCGATGATACTCTGTTGCTCAGAGGAGCGAGCATAAACTCTGCAAAATCCTTTAAGAAGGAGTTGGACATTTATAAGGAGGTCTCGGGCAGCAAGATTAACTATTTAAAAATCACAATCTATGGCTGGAACTGCTCGGTCAAGGATCTGACTGACATAGCAAGGCTTTTAGAAATGAAAGGAATTCGAACTTGGGAGTCATTTAAATATCTGGGGATTCCAATCTTCAAGTCCATACCTAAATTTGCCCACTGGATGCCCCTGCTAGACAAGCTAAAGCTTAGAATTCAAGCTTGGGGAGCCTCTTGGTTGAACAACGCTGGGAAGGTTATCCTTATGGAATATGTTCTCATAAGTATGCCTCTTTATCAACACTCCATTCTGCTTGCCCCCAAAACCTTCCTCAGTAAAATGGATTGTCTGCTGCGAAGATTTATGTGGGAAGGGGGGAAAAATAATGAAAGAAGGCTCCACTTAGTTAAATGGGACACTATTAAGAGGCCAATCTTGGAAGGCGGTCTCCAAATGAGAGATTTCGTTGCCCAAAACCTCGCTCTGGGATCCAAAATCCTGTGGAACATTGTCACTGGGAACTCTAGTTGGAGTAAGAGAGTCCTGTGGAAGAAATATTTCCATGGACAGCGTTTGTGGTGTTTGGATAAGCCTCGAAAAATCCACCAAATGATCTCCGGTTTTCAAACTTTGTCTTTCTGCTATGAAGCACTTTAGTCACAATCTTTTCTGGATTCCAGGCAATGGGAAAAAAATCAGAATCTGAGAAGATTCGATCCTTGGTGACCAGCCTTTGAACCAAGTTGACGGTCTTGCAAATATTAAAATTTGGCTACAGACCAACAATATGAAAACCCTGTGGGACATTTCCATCAGGACGGATGATGCTGGAAGATTGTGGGACAGCTGGAATCTGGGAGAGGTTCCCCATTGGCTGCAAGTAGAAGCCTCGTTGCTTTTAGATAAAATCCAAGGAAAATCCCCTACAAAGGCAAAAGCTAAGGACAAACGAGGGTGGGGCTCCCTCTCAGGATCTTTCTCAGTCTCAGAAGGTTACAAAAGTATCATGGATGTTCCTAATGTCCCTCCTAATCCAACTCAATGGAAATTTATTTGGGCCTTCCCTTCGCTCCCCAAAATTGACTTCTTCTGCTGGACGTTAGCTCATAAAAGCATCCTCACAAGAGATAATCTGAGAAAACGTGGAATGGAAGGGCCCTCCAGGTGCCCTCTGTGTGTGTCGGAGGAAGAAACAGCTAACCATCTGTTGTTACTGTGCTCCTTTACCCAAGATGTTTGGAGGGGGGTCCTAATGTCTGGGGCTGACAAAGTTGAGCTTCCGGGAAATATTCCAAATCTGCTACACAACTGGGCCAATTTATCTCCGTTCTGTCTCACTAAAAAAAGCCTTCTTAAGACTGCCTGGATGTGGATCCCTAAATTCACCTGCTGGAAGTTGTGGTTGGAGAGGAAAAACAGGCTGTTCAGGGATGAAATCTGTACTCCTGCCAAAGTCATCACTAAAATCAAAGCTCTACTGTGAGAGTCTTTGGAATTTAAACCTACAATAAGAAATGAAGCAGCTTTGGACAGTGAGGAGGAGCATTGGCTCAAAGAACTTGCTCCAAATTATAAGAACAATCCAATTTCCCCAGCAATAGCCCATGCTAATTGGGAAATTCGACTGGAAGAACAGGAGTTTATTAAGTGGCGATCTGCGTTGGATGATCATTGTCTCTTCTTCGATGGGGCCTCTAAAGGCAACCCTGGGGCTACGGGCGGTGGTGGGGTTCTCCTGAACCCTGGTGGCTCAATTGTGTTGCGGTATCAATGGGGGCTGGGCATCGAATCAAATAACAGAGCGGAGGCTCTGGCTCTGTGGCAGGGGCTAAAGTTGGCTATCAAGAGGAACTTCCTGTCAATTTCTATCTTTGGAGACTCCAGGCTTATCGTCCAAGCTTTGAATTCCCAATCGAACCCATCGCAGGTCCATTTAGCCCCTATAATCAAGAAAGTCAGGCTAATTCTGGCCAAGTTCCGTAAAATTTCCTATTTTCATATTCTAAGGCATCTGAATACTCAAGCAGATCTGGAAGCCAATCTTGGCTCTATTCGTAATCGAAGATCCCTGTTAGTCAACTCTGTTGAGTCTATTTGCACCATTCCCTAATCTTCAGATGATCGACCTGTATTACAAAATTATGCAAACTCCTGTTCCTTTGGCTCGCTCCAATTCAAGCAGTCAACAGCTTTTGATCCCGGTCTCTTTTTGGATTTCCATCTCAATGCCCCTTCCTCCTATCTTTGTCTTTTGCTGTCTCAATATCTGAGCAAGAAATGGGCGGGAAATGATGACTGATTCTAAGGGTGAAGTTAATTTGCATTGGATTTTCGTTTCAGTAAGGGCGCAATACTATTTCCTTGGGTTGGGCCTCGCAAGATTACCCAGCCGGCTCACTGAACACACTAAGGGAATTCAATGTCGCTTAAATACTCCAGCGCAAGCTCTCAAGGAAGATTCAAAGAAGCCTACTTGAGACCCTTTTTCTGCAATCTGGAAGAAACGCAGGCTACCATGGACACTCAAGAATACTGCTGCAAACTATATGCATATCCAGTCGAGGCTCTAGCCTTATTGAGGCACGATATACATGGCGATCTCTCTATCTGTAACAAGGGCCGAGATCCCTCTCTGTGTATCATGAATTTCAATTTCAGACATAGTTGTATTGTTCCAGTCCGCGGCAGCTGTTTTTCCGCCCTTTAATCCAAATAACCGTTAATGTCAAAAAAAAAACAAAATATTCCATTTTTAGGACTTTTAACTTTAAAGATTAATATTTTACTTAACTAGACTATACTATATTTTTTATCAAAAAGACATTTAAAATACAAACTAATTTAAATTTAAATTAATAAAATAAAAAAAAGTTCTCTTTGTTTATAACAGAGGTTCCCTATGCTTTTTCTATCATATTCATCATGTCAATTTCAATCTCCTAATTTACTTCATTTATTGGTTATAGTTTCGTTGTTTTCTGTTTTGGAGTTTTTTGGGGTATACTTTCGGTCAAATTTGCGAGAAATTTAAAATGCATTTAAAAAAAATTGAAAATTTATTTCACAAAATTCCTAAATAAAAATTTAAAACCTAAAATAATTAGAAATAAATTATTTTACCATTCAAAATCAGAAAATATTCCTTTAATAAATAAAAATTTAAAAGCTAAATTGTAGTTTTTTTGTGGTTTCAAATGGTTTTCTAGGTTGTTTTGAAGGGTTTTTTTATCGTTTTCTTGGTTGGTTTTGTGGTTTTATATGTTGTTTTGAAGGTTTTTTTTTATGTTTTTCTTAGTTGGTTTTGTGATTTTCTAAGCTTTTTTGAAGGCTTCTTTTGTTGTTTTTGTATGGTTGTTTTTTTATTTTTAATTAATTGGTTTTTGTGGTTTTTTTACATGTTTTCATTTTTAATTAATTTGTTACATTTTGCATAAAAAATTAAATAAGAAAGAAAAAGGATAGAGTACATACCTTCATTTTAGCCTCTGGAATGTTGGCAGAGTAGTTGGAGAGATTGATTGGAATGCTCCAATGCTCAATCGAGCTCCAATACTCTCAATCGAGCAACTCTTAAACTCTCATTCGAGCTCCTGCAGTTTGTGCAAATGGCGCGCACAGATTGAAGAAGTGGTATATATTAAAAAAAAGGATTGATCAAGTGTTATATCTCTATCGAGTGTTATGTCTTGATCAAGGGTTATTTTTTAAGCCTTGATCGAGCTAACTTTTAATGCCCAAGGAGCTGGATTGATAACTTAAAAAATGCTCAATCAAGCGCTTAAATTGATCTATCGAGCCACTTTTTTCTCCACCCAAATGCACCCAATTTCACCAAAAAGTGGAACCCAACTCCATGCTTTCACCTGCATCCTTGTTGTTAAAGCGAGAAAAACGGTGAGAGTCTTTCTTGCTCTTACATATTTTCCAAATGGGCCCTTCATGCCATATTAAAACTTTTATAACAGGATAAAATTCATTTCACACTTGGCACTTTTTCACCACAAAAAAATTATCAATATTGTACCAAACTTTTCTATGGACTTCAATCATGTCTTTACTAAAATTAGAGTGCGCACTTCCATTTTCTCTGCCAAACACCAATCCAGGATGACGATGATGTGAAAAAAATTATGCAATTGGAGCATCGACTGTGTTACTTCTTTCAATAAAATGATGGGAATAATCCTTCTAAATTGGTTGTGGTTGAGTATGTTCTATTTGTAAAAAACATAAATCATAATGTGAAAATCAAAGATTTAAAGAATGACAAGTTAAATTTTTAAATTCAACAACAAATTGAAATATAAACCATATACATATTTCTAGTTGTTCAATAGTCCAAGTGGAAGTCGAGGAACCCATATAGGTTTCCTTGGCTACAAATCTATTTTCCGACCACTATTCACTTAAATAGTGTTCTACCAAAAAAACATAAAATAAAAGATGAATAAAACAATAAAAATTTTACATTCAAATCTAGAAACCCTTTGAAAATACATTCACATAAATAACTTATGTTGTGGTAACGGTACAAGTATGCAAACATTCTCTGTGACCGAAAATATTGTCTACGGAGTTACATCAAAAAATGCTAGCTCCAAGAATCCCAATAAGTTATTGAAAATTTTCAAACATCCTAGCAAGAATATTACTATTGGAAAAAACATCAGAATCCACTAGTTGTTTAATGACATCATTCTTCCAACCTTCCATTATTGGATCTCTTCCATCAATTCTAAAGCAGTAACGATTTTAACTGCTATGAAGCCTCCCTATGTAAAGACAATGTTACCAAAGAAGATACATGTGAGGAAATCTTTAGAAGAGTAGAAAAATTTGGAGATGCAAAACATCAACAAAAAGAAACATTTGAACAAAATATTCTCCCCATGAAACACCCAAGGTTTCATACTTACAGTTAAGGAGATCATCATTTTACCATTTACTAGAGTTTAGAAATTCAATCATTAAGGAAAAACTTCGGGAATAGTTAATCTTCA